>JASFAT010002469.1:600000-1056038 GCA_031353405.1 Baronia brevicornis | reverse complement strand
AGTGTTTCCAACTATAATTATTGTTTTGAGCCACATCCCACATACACATATATATATATATATATATATATATATATATATATATATATATATATATATATATATATATATATATATATATATATATATATGGGAATATCTGTATGGATTTATAAATATTTATTCCTAGTCTGGCAACCCCCCCAATCCTCCAATGCGGCTCGTGGGATTCACTAAGATGAATTTAATATACCTAATTTGTTGAAAATGACGACGACGTGGTTCGCCACCCGTCACGTCCTGATTCTCACGAGGGCGAGAAGCGACCAATGGAGAGCCGTTTCGCTGCGATTAATGTTAGCGGAAGGAGCTCTGCCGCCATTTGTAAATAAATATTGCAATCAATAATTGTATAACTTTGTTTTTTGTGTACAATATAGAATATATCTATCACAGGTACTACATGTGCATGTGAGGACTCCATAACAAGCCTATCTATCCTGCTAAATTGCTTATAGAGATATAAAAGATTTTTTCTTCTATATAAAACGAGAATTAATTAATTAAATTTAATTAATGAATTAATATTTAAAAAAAGTGTATTAACATGAAGTGCCGTCCAGTAAAAGTTTAAAAAAATGAATTTGAACTTGATTGGATAAATAAAAAAGTATTTTATTAACGATTGAAAATTCTAACAAGATGTGTTGTGATGCAATTACATATATGTATATAGCAAGAGTGTGCAACTAATACTAGGAATTGAAAACATAAAGTTTTCTGTCTTTCTTATTTTAATATTAAAAATAATTTAAATCCAATCTGATAAAATTTGCTAATCGCTGCAATTAGATCATTTAGAAATTCAATACACAATAGATGTATTCCAAAAATATCCTACTAATTTAATTATTATACAACAATAATTTGAAATCATTGACTAATGAAGAATTAAACGGAACCGAACTAGAGGTAGGGTAGGAAGGTATTATAAAATAGACTGAGGAATCAGTTATGGATCAGTTGATTCTAAAAATTTGTAAGACTTGTCAAAACTAAGCAACATGAAAGTAATCATAACTCTTGCAACTATCGTTCTAGTTAGTGCCCAGTACAAATGTCCGGTGAAAGACGGTCAGTATCCAGATGAGAAATATTGTGATAAGTTTTGGGAGTGCATTGACGGGAAACCAACTGAGCTATCATGTCCTGACGGCCTTGTCTATGATCCAACGAAAATAAGAAAAGTGAATAAGTGTGACCATCCATTCAGTGTCGACTGTGGTAATAGAACACTTCTTCAATCGCCTCAACCCTCTGAGAATTGCCCGCGACGGAATGGCCTCTTCGCTCATCCTGATTCATCCGTATGCAACATTTACTACAATTGTATAGATGGTAAAGGTATTGAAGTTAGATGTAGCGATGGACTTCATTTTGAGGAAGATACAGGCCTCTGTAAATGGCCTTACCTCGTCGGCAGGAAAGGTTGTCGAAGATTGAATAATATTTTCGATTGCCCCAAAGTGAAACAATTGGACAGATACAATATATTAAATGTACATCCCAAATATCCACATTCATCAGATTGTCAAAAATTTTACGTGTGCCTTAACGGAGTTGAACCTAGAGAACTCGGCTGCCCACTCGGACAAGTCTACAATGAGGCTTTACAGAAATGTGACGACCCTACAAACGTAGCGGGTTGCGAAGAATGGTACGATAGTTCCGAGGAAGCTGAACAGAAATCCGTGGAAACTGAAACTGATGAAGCTCCACTCCAGGAAACTGAAGGAGAAAGTGAAGAGGAAACCAAGACAAGAATGAAACTTGATACTTTTATGTCACTGGACAAAACAAATGCCGGACCAAAATGATAACAAATCCAATAAATATTATAAAATTGAAATCACTTTTATTTTTAAAATTGTAATATATATCATAACTCCACACTATGATTGTACATATAGAGATTGCCATAATAAATACACTCAAATGATGAAGACAAACAAACACACCTAGAATAGATATCTATTAGAAAGATTAGCCCAAACTATAGATTTTTAACATTTAACAAAATCTCTACGATCAACAGAAAATTTTGTATGGCGTTGAAGTGACTGTTTTTGAGGGATCAGATACATTTTTTTTAAAAATCTTAAAAGATTTTTGAAACTGGTGTTAAGTTCTCATTTCGCTTTTTACTTTTTTGCGTTGATTTATAGATGTAGATAGCTTGAAATCTATATATGCTTTACGTACACGTTTGTTCAAACACGGGCATAATAGCAAAACGTCTTAGCGTAGCAATTCCATGGTCTGTGATTTGGAAAATTGAGAAAGTTCAACTCTTCTGTCGGCACAAAATTTTCTAACTTCAACATAAATTCTGCCACAATCGATATAAATCGCTGGGAAATTGGTTTTAAGTATTACCAAGAAGTATTATAAACTACTTTGCAAAGAAACCTTACGGTCATTGGCTTTTCTATAGATAATTGTAATATTTTTAGTACATCATTAGTTTAGATGACAAGAAATTTCTTTTTTCTTTTTTAGAATTCTTTGCGTGATGCGACAAACTTAAATTATTCTAATAAAAATAACAAAAAAAAAACAATTTTTGTTGCCTGATAACCTTCTAACAACAATCCCTGTAAAAGTAAGTAAAAGTCATAAATTAAAAAAGGGATTATTTTTTAAAAAAATAAAAGTTTTGAATTTGGAATTAATGTTTTTTCATACCTAGACTCTTTATTAAGTGCCAGCAACATAATTTGGCTATTAAAACCTCTTTAGAACTAAGTTATTATCAATCATGTAGAAAAATAAAAACCGCTCGTTTTATACAAAGGAGTGTATTTTGAGGCACATGAAACATGTGTTTATTATTACTAAAATAAACTTTATATAATATTCCTTTCCTATAATAAGTTATTTAAAGCCCAAGTTTTATTTCATACCACTAACGCCACATTATATATACGCGATATTGTTCTGAAAAATTTTAATATAATGAAATTGTTTGTTTATATTCAAAAAAAATTCTTGTAATTAATTAATATTATTTTTAATTAGATTTATATTGTGCATAAATTCAATTTTTATCAACTAATGTAATACCAAAATACCGGTATTTTTACATAAATACCGGTTTTTAATTACGGTATTGTAAGCCCTAAGTGTGGGACGCCTCCCCGGCTAGATGGTGCGACGATCTGCGCAGGGCGGCTGGCAGAAACTGGATGCGTGTAGGTCGGGCTAGATGGCGCTCTATGGAGGAGGCCTATGTCCAGCAGGGGACTGCCGCAGACTGTTGATGATGATGATGAACGCCACATTAAAAAAAACCTTTCAAAAATGCTTTCAGATAATAACTATTATTAAACACTACACTCTTGTCTCTCACATATACACACGCTCACACGCTACACACACAACATAATGCATATGAATATATAAAATACTTTTCAATAATATTTTATATATTTTTAATTTTACCAACGAAATGTATATGTAATATAATTAAAATGTAAATCCATAATTGGCTTCACACTTTCGATTCTATTCGATTCGACCTCCGAGCATAGCAATAATATGCAAGTCTACACATTTCTAGAAGATGGGCAACAAAAAACCGAGGGTATTAGAAAAAAGTATACATCGTAGGGAAGTACAAAAAAATAACGAGAATGACATAAGGCTAACATAATAATAATAAAAAATTAACGAGAATGATATAATGAAAAAAAAAAAAACAAGACTGTGGAAACTCCGAGCAAAACCTTATGTCATTTCCTTGTTTTTCTACAATACATTTTTTTATACACCAGTTAATATTTTAATCTTGTTCTCTCGTTGCAAAGCACAAAGGTCGCTCTACAAGGTATAATCCGCCATAACCGTTGCTCATGCAAATGAAATGCATACGGTCCGCAGGGTTAATCGCTACAAAAGGATTTTCAATAGAGGAATCCTCCGAGAATTTATATTAAATTGTTCATTTATTTCGTTGTAAATACAAAACTATTGTAGATTACTTACTGTACCTTTTATCGCTTTAAAACAGCTAGCGCTCTGAGGAACTGTTGTGAATAATTTCTGATCACCAATATTGCATAACTCGTCAAAAAAAAAACGTTTCATCCCCACCATCTGCGTCAGCTATACTCAACCTGTAGCTCTCCGGGATTTTGCGGTTTGCTCATCTGGTGTTTGTTACTTTATTTTAAAACATTTTAGATTTCGTGCCCATAAAAAGAACAGAGCGCGCTGAGTAATTAGGTTCTACATACGCGCGGTATGCAGTGCTTTTTATGGGAGAGGAAGGCAAACGAGCAGGTGTGTCATCTGATGGAGAGCAATCAACGCTGCCCATAGACTTCCGCAGTGCCATAGTTAGTGCGGAAGCGTTGCCAGCCTTTAAAAGTGTAAATGTAGTGTAGGCTTGTTTTTTAAAGGTTCCAATGTCGTATTGGGTCGAAAACACCGCTGGAGATAGCTGGTTTCATAGGGTAGTGGTACATGAAAAGAAGTTTCGCAAGAAAAACATCGTACTGGATCGCCACTTATCCAAATAGTCGGGATGAAACTTTTCCTTTCGGCGAATTGAACGGCAATGAAATTCAGCGGCAGGAATTATTCCAAAAAAATTCCTCGGAGCATTCCCCTTTGTAAAAACGATAGATGATGCTGAGTGATGAAACATGCGACAGAATAATGCGAAAGAATCAAGCCGTTTAAGTTTTCACGTTTAGTATTTTTTTTATATATATTCACGCCTATCCCCTGCAGGTGTTGGCAGAGACCACTGATCTTCATCCGCTACCATTCATCGCAGGTTAACGGCTCTCCATTGGTCCGCTTCTCGCCCTCGTGAGAATCAGGACGTGACGGGTGGCGAACCACGTCGCCATCGTTTTTCAATAAATTAGGTATATAAAATTCGTCTTAGTGAATCCCACGAGCTGCAAGGGAGGATGGAGGTCAGCCCCAGCAGAGGCCTGCATGCTGAGGTAAGGCATCATAGTACCCGGGGAGCCCGATCCCGGGACGGTCAGCACGCTTACGACTAAGCTCGACCTTAGCCACGCATCCATTGGCACGACAGACCGTGGATTGGCGGAGAGGAAGGGAAAGGATAGAGAAGTAAGGAAAGGGCAGGAACGGAAATGCGGATTGGAGGGAGTTACCAGACTCGGAATAAATATTTATAAATCCATACATATATTTATTCCGATGCGGGGATCGAACCCGCGACCACGTGAGTCAACACTCAACGGGCGGATCTGAGTCAATCAGTCGTCAAAGTTTAGTGTACATAATTGTATTATACATTGGAAGTAAAAGAAGGGTTATTCTATTCTGCGGGTTATTCTATTCTGTCATGGGTCACCAATCGTCGCCTTTTCAACCGTACAGTGATCGACACGTCTCACGTTTCCTCGCGAGTTAAAGTTAAAATAAGTCACGCGTGAAAACTATTACGTACCTTTAAGGATTTCCATCGTCATTCACTCGACAAACTCTCTTTTACTGAGTCGGAATTCACGAGGCAGCCGTCCATACACAAACGCACAGTTCGATTATGCCGAGAGACTGGTTTTGGCGAGTGAGCAATTTCGATGTCTTTCATACTTCACTATCTTCGAGTTCGGCGATTTGGAAATCTTTAAATTTCACGCGTCTCATTAGGGTTCGACTGTCGTCAGGTCAGGAGACAGAGCTTAGTCAATTTACGGCCGTTGTTGGTTTTATATTAAATTTTAAATATTAACAACTTTTTTATAGGATAAGAAGGTTAAACAGAAAGCGTGTCGCTTGATAGAAGAAAGCAATCCACGCCGCCCATAGACATCCACAATATCAGAGGCTTTGCAGAAGAGTTGCTGTTATGGTTGTTGCTGAGGTATCTATTTTTTATGAGATAGGAAGACAAACGAGCAGGCGTATCACCTGATGGAGAGTAATGAACATGTTTTGGGCACATAAAGATGGGTGAAAGACGACCGATGAAGAAATTTACGTTGCGAATGTGGATGGAAGGGTCTGTAGATAAAGAACATGAAAAACATACCTTGAACAAATTGCTGAAGTTTTTCACAAAGGCCAGGTCAAGAGTACCTTTGACCGGCGGGCTTGCAGGAGGAGAATAATGAGTTTGGAGGAAGCAAGGGAAGTATGCCGAGATCGTAGCAGATGGAGATCTGTGGTGATCGGTGGCACCCCTATGGGAGACAGGCTTGATGATATGTATGTGTATGGATGGATGGATCGGTAGCGGAAGACAAAGGATAACTTGACTAAATTGCTGAAATTCTGGGCCGCCATAGACAGCCGTAGTGCCGAGTGGCTCAGCGGGAGTGGTTGAAAATCATCACTACATTGAAACTATCGAAGATTTATTGATACAAAAAAAAAATTATTTTACATATTTTTCAATCCAAGATGTAAATTTGGTGACATCAGTGAAAACTACGTAATGGTTTGGGTCACATAGAGGCACGTCACGCCTGGAGACGCTTAGTGACACTATGCCATAGATGTACCAGGCACCAGGAGCATTAGGCGAATCGTCCCCAGTTATGTCGGGTACGAAGACAAGGAAAGCACCACCGCTGTCTCCATTACAGGCGGAGGTTCCTGAAAAGTGAACAGTCGTTTTCATATAACAATTCTGCCTGCAAGAGAAAAAAGAACCTTCAATATATTTTCATCCCTTTGACCCTTCAATATATTTTTATCCCTTTGGTCTTTTTGCAGACTGTTCACGTTTTTGTTTGACTTGTCGTCATATGATATTAAGGGGCATGTCATGAGATATGACAGGTAAAAGTTTCTGCAAAGACAATGATGGGAAAAATCATGGGCAAAAGACAAGTGGTAGAAGAAAGTCTTGGCTACGTAATGTCAGGAAGTGGGTCGTGATTTTTCCAAAACTGCTGCACTTCGCGATAGAAGAGTGCTGAATTGGCTGCCAACCTTTGCTAGTCGAATAGGCACTTTTGGAAGAATAATGAATGTATTTTTATGGTAAAAAGGTGTATTAACCCTTTCGGCCCGAGCGGTGACTATATTCACCCAACGCCCGACGCTCGCTCTGTCCGAGCAGTGACTATAGTCACCCAACGCCTGACGCTCGCTCTGTACGAGCGGTGATTATGGTCACCCAACATTTGACGCTCGTTATGTACGAACGGTGACTTAGGTCACTCGCGATTCTTCATGAGCAGAATATATATGTTATCCCAGCGATTTACACTAACGAGAAAACAAAACGAAAAAGTGCACTGAGAAAGTGTGTTGTTTGTATTAAGAATGGTGTTCAACGACAATCACATTATCAATGTAAAATATGTGACGTAGGCCTTTGCGTATACGCGTGCTTTCAAACTTATCATACAAAATTACATTATTAAATTATAAAATCTGGATGTTTATGTGTTTCATTTATATTATTAAATTATATTTTCTATTGCATTATGTTATAATTTTTTAAGCATTTTTTTTACGAGCGACTGCACTCGCTCTGCGTAAGATAGCGTGGTATTGTGCGTCTGACGGGCGCTTGCAGTTGTTCCGCAAGTACGGACGCTTGCCGCGACTGCTCGGTCAGCGGGGACGGCGCGACGTAGAATGCGTCCGTACCGAAAGGGTTAAGCGATTTTAAGCTAACAGATCAACTTATTTTTTGTAGAGAAGAAGATCAACTTATTTTTTGTTTTAAGTTTTGAGAGCAAGCAAAAACGCGTGTATCACCTCATGGTGATTACTACAGCCTACACATAACAGGAGGCATCTCAGATGTTTTTCGTGAACACACACTTTTTCATAGAGGTAGAGCCACGCTGCAGGCGAAGGTAAGGTGTTCGAAAAGCCCTCAAAACAAAAATCTTCAAACTGATAATAGGGCGAGGTTATCGAAAATGTGGTCACCGACGATTGGAGACGCTCTCGGCTGGATGCGATACAAGCCTCCATTGATATAAAATTATAAGTTTAAAGTGTGAATACTCCATGGCTGCGTTCCATCCCCATCACCTGGATGGCTAACCATCCACCACAAATGGTGCATATGTGGAATGATTTACTACTCGCGGTGTTTCTACGTATGAGTAAATATGACATTCGAGAGACACGTGTACATATGTGTTCACAAAAATTGGCAACGCATCTAAACGTCTCCAGCGTTGTTCATGTCTATGGGTGGTGGTGATCACTCACCACCAGTTGACCTACGTATTCGTAGACAACCGAAAAGTCTTCCGTAGAGTCTACTGTGCCTGGAGATGCCTCGTGTTGGGGCGAAACACGTGTCGTTTGCAAGATGGAAAAGTTGTAGTGTGTGTTTGGTGTTGCGTATAGTGGGTGGAGAATTGATGGCCGATTTTCGGTGAGTTTTTGGTTTGAGTTCCAATCCACTTCATCCAGCACAAGAGGCACGCATTATTTATTTTCTATTATTTTGTATTTCTGTGATTTCTGCAAAGTAACGCCTGACTACATTAATATTCCTAAAACTCACCATTTTTAAGTCCGGCGCAGAATTTTTTGTTGTTCAAAATGTTAGAGTAGAAGACAGGATTACTTTTAATGCACGTTGCCTCTGATACCTTCGGCATTGTTGCTTGTCTGAGCTGAGTCGAGAGGACATCGTTTTGATCGAATCCCCAGCCTATCACCTATAATATAATGCACATAACATATCGGTGAAAAAAGATGCTTTGATGTTTTGGGCACATAGAGAGGATGGATAAAAGACGATCAGTAAAAGAAATTTACGTTGCGAATGTGGATGGATGGATCGGTCAGGGAAGACAAAGTATAACCTGGCTAAATTGCTGAAATTCACACAAAAGGCCAGGCCAAAACTACTCTTAACCAGCGAGCTTGTTTGAAGAGACTGATGAGTGTGGATGAAGGAAAGCAAGTGTGCCGAGATCATAGCAGTACGGGAAACAGGCGTGATCATATGTATGATCTTCGAGTGGTAGAGCTACGCTGCAGACGAATACTTTGTTATTAATGGCATTTTTTTTGTTTGTAGCATGAATAGCTTAGCTACCGCGCTTCGTCCGGTGAGCGGCTGAGTGTTTGGAGGCCCAATTAAGAGACGACTTTTTTTGAAACATATTGAAATGTTAACGCCAATAATGGGGCTTTGCTCTAGCTTATAAATATTGTATTGTATTGTTTATTATTCTGCATTCTATATCGGTTTTTGAGATATACCCATGTTACGGCTTTTGACCCGTAATATCATCTGGAGATAGGGTATAAGTAAACATATGTAGTGCAATGGACGCTGATAAACAATTATATAAATATTGTTATGAACCAAGGTGCAATTTTATGCTATAAGACAATATTCGATGTTCAGCCTACCGCCATGTGATTCAGTCTCGAGTTTCTGCCACGAACAATGCAACTGTGGAACTATCTACGGTATTTTAGAACGATTACGATATTGGTCGTCAAACGACAAATTGGCTCAGTGGCGGGGCCCTTCGCTACCGCGGAGTCAATGCTCGCGGGTTCGATCCCTGTATCGGAATAAATATGTGTATGGATTACAAATATTTATTCCGAGTCTGGTAACTCCGCCAATCGGCATTGGACAAGCGTGGTGGGTTAACGTCCATTCCTCCAGAAATGGAGAGGCACGTGCTCAGCAGTGGGATATATATGGGCTGTTAAAAAAAATCGGTATTGGTGTATTCCAGAGACAGCATATTTGTTTACGAAGGGACGGAAATGCATTTGTGACGTCTCCGATATTGCGGATGTCTATGGGCGGGAGCGATTATTTACTATCTGGTGACCAACTTACTCTATGTCTATGTCAACTTCTTTCACTTCTCCAAAGTATCTATATTATATAACGACCTTATTGGCTGAGATACGAAGTTACCGTTAGTGGAGTAGGACCAATATTAATATAATACAATGTTGGTCACAGTCAACAGTTACAGCACCTACATGTATTTATTCCGAGTCTGGGTGTTCTATCAATCCACTCTGGACAAACTTGCTAGGTTAAGCTTCAGTCTTCCAAAAATGGAGGGATCCATACTTAGCTTCGAGATATACATATGTATGTGAGATAAAAGAAAGTTCTGTCTATATTAACCCTTGGATCAACGTTAAAATTCGACTTTATCTATCTATTATATAATTTATGTGTAATTTTAAATTAAAAGTTTACTTACTGTGCCGATTATATGATGAGCGTTAGGAAGTTTCTGAAGAGCTTTTGGATACCATAAGCAAGCTGGTTGAATGTAATCTCCAAAAGTCACCACCGTCTTCAGTTTTATCAATGAAATGTCAAAGTCTAAATTTCTATGAGTGAACTTATCGTGTACAATTATTTCGTGTATCTGAAAATGAAATTAGGAAATAACTAATCAATACAAGGATTAAAATATATAGATTAAAATGAAAAATATTTGAAAACGTCTCACACTTTTGTTTGTGTAGTAGGTACCATTTTAAACACATAAGCGATGAAAACAGATAGTCTTAGAATATATATTATACTAGCCTTTGCCCGCGGCTTCGCTCGCGTGGAATTTGGTGTTGCGCGTAGAATTTACCCGATGGAAATCAACCAACAGCGCTCATAGAAATCCACAGTATCATAGGCATTGCATAAGCGTTGATTATTATTATTATAATAATATTTATCATAATTATATTATTATTGACCAACATTATTTTATATTAATATTGACCAACATTATATTTTATTAATATTGACCAATGACATAAAAAATATTTTTATATTATTGTACAAAAACATTGGTTTACGGAGAATTGATAACCGTTAGAGTAGATGAGTACTGTAAGGAAATTCTCAATAGAGAGACAATCTTCGTAGAACAGGTGGCAGAGAGTCTTGGGTGTCACCTATGATGATGATAATGATTGTAGTTATTCAATTTGATTTATTTGTGAGGTGTACACTTTCTTTTCTTTCATTTCTCAAACTATGAAGGAAAAAGAGTTATTCGTCGTCCCTGTAGATTTACTCATAAGGACTTAAGAATTCTGATAAAAAAGCTAATGATTTATTAAATAATTTCTAGCTGGTCTTTTAATAGACCAAATAGAAATAATTTCTACTTTTACAAATAGAAACTATTTTTACTTTGCAGTGTGTATATAAAATATAAAATATTCAGTAGGGAAATGTACCTCTTTTTCTTGTACGCCTGTATCACCTCCAGCCAAATTGTATTTCCCTAATACGACATTGAGTATTTCTGGTATAACTGGCTCTCCTCTGACTGTGGTACAATGAGCAGCTGGAAAAAAATAGGTCTACTAGTAAATTTATTCCTTACATTACAATATTATGGAGTTGGATGACCAAATATGTTACCTTTGTGGTACCTTAGCTCAGTGATACCTTACATCTAAGCGATTTGCGTGGATTTGGGTTTTAATTTTGGGAAATTTAAATTTGTTTTTAATTAAAACATACGTGATAAGGGTAATGTATCTCGAAGATACTGCACCATGTTATAAAGCAATCAACGAATCAGATTTTTCGTTTGCTTTAAACAAAAAAAAAAACTAGCAATGTTTAATATTACTTGAATTCTAGTTATTTATTTGAACTAAGTAACATTGCTCCTGTTGCTTACGCCAAATCCACAAAGTTTTCTGGCCAACCAACATGATGGCGAACTGTAGAGAATAAGCAATGAAGATCCATTAGATGTGCAGATTTACCGCCGTACATGGAAGTGGATGGGGCACACTCTCCGACGCCACGTCACCCATATACTCAGATAAGCCCTTGATTAGAACTCCCAAGGAAAACAGAAACGTGGACGTCCAAAATTAACATGGCGAAACACAGTCATATTTGAAGCGTTTACAATCGGCCTCTTCTGGAGCGGAGTCAAGCTCCGACAGAACTGAATGGAGAAACATCGTGTCTGTCCTATGTCCCAACATGGGGTTAGGACGCAGAAGAAGAGATTCCCACTATAAGTACTATAGTATATAATGCTTGTGCTAGGATCCACATCCATTGTCCAATTGACATTGCAAACTCACGACGTACAATCGTAAGCCCGACCCCGAGCCGATCGAACCAACTGAGAGTAACTTCCGTGTATACACACACACTTAAGACAAGTGATAAATATATCCCCTACAGATATTTCTAAAAAATTTCTCAAAATATTTTTTTCATTTAAGATGATAAAAGAAGATCTGATTCTACCATTTGAATGGTGATGTGAACCATATAATTAGGAAGAAATCAATTAGGTTAGTTGGAATGTTTATCAATAATTCTAATAAAATTAAAACATTACTAGTCTTCATTAAAAAAAAATCAAAGTTTTGTTTTTTTTTTACTGTTATTAACAATCGAGGCTTCACAATAACAATAGTCTAAATTAATAATAATTTCGGCTGTTGTTATTCAAGGCTAGAATTTTAAGGTTTTTCTCGCTGGATACTTAAAGTTTTTATAGCCTAGTTCTGCTATGAAATAAATCAATGAGAACATAGTGTTATTTATAAAATGTTTATAATATCTTTATGTTTCCTTATAATTCAATGAATAAAGTTGAACAATCTGTAAAAAATTTTTATCTTGTTTTTTTGTTTTTAATCTGTAGGTGTTAATAACAAAATTAATTCTTCTCGTCGTCCATATCTCAGAGCCTAAAGTTAAAAGTGTCTCCAACCTATACTCTCTTACGGTACCGAAACGTGGATACTCCGTGACACGTCCGTCTGATTCTCAAGCTCAAAGCCGCTAGGAGAGTTATGGAGAGAGCTATGCTCGGAGTTTCTCTGGTAGATATGATTCAGAATAAAGAAATCCGCCGGAAAATCAATGTGCGAATTAGAAAACTAAAGTGGCAATGGGCTAGTCACGTTTGTCAGAGATCCGACGATCGATGGAGCAGACGAGTGCTGGAGTGGAGATTGCGTCTTGGCAAATGTAGTGTGGGACGTCCCCCGGTTAGTGATGATGATGATGGTGTGACGATCTGCGCAGGGCGGCTGATAAAGGTTGGGTGCGTGAAGTCGAAGATCGGTAAGTTAAAGTGCTTGTTGACGGAGGCCTATGTCCAGCAGTATCCTATGGCTGTTAATGTTTATGATGATTAACAAAACCTGCTATTTTGCTAATCAGTTTTTATGTGCGAATTTCCGGGTCTGTTGTGATTCAGCTATTCTTCGATCCTGCTATCTGAAGTATCTGCCATTTTGATAATTCGCTATTAAATGGATATAATAGTAGTTTAATATTTTTATATCAATGTATTTTCCGTTCGAGAAAAGGATGCTTAGATGTTTGGGCACATAGAGAGGATGGATGAAAGACGATTGCCAAAAGAAATTTACGTTGCGAACGTGGATAGAGAGGTCGGTAGGGGAAGACTACGGAAATCATACCTTGTAACGGAAGGTTACATGTTTTAATGATATAATTTTAGTTAGTTTAAGTATAAGTTAAAAATATTAGTATTAGTACACTATTCCGTATTCAAATTTAAATACTTATTCTAATATTAGAATTAATAAATTACTATAACAAAAACACGATCTGCCATCGAACATTTTTTGCTTGTCATACGTTAAGTGTTCAAAGCAACGCGGTGACAGATTGAAGGAATTTGAAAAGGAATTTGTAAACTCAAGTAGGTGTAGGTGTGGCGCTCGCGCCTTCGTGCTATTTCGGCCTTGTTCGTGTGCCGCTCGGGTTTTTTTATGGAAGTTACTGACGGGTGCCGAGGAACGACACCACCTGAGTGAGGGTTCGTCCGTTATGGAAATATCAACGGGAACCATGACGTCTCTTAAGAGCGCCCTCGCTCAGTATTTATTTTAAAAATAAGTGCAGGAATCAAACCCCGTTTTAGGGGTTTCTCCTGCACATTTTATCTGCGGGGTTCTACCTGCCAGCTTTTACCTACGGGGTTGATTCCACCTGCGGTAATGATTCTACTGCGGTGCACAATGTAACGGAGGGTGTCACCTGCGATCCAGGGTGCCACTTGCCCTCCGCCAGTATGTTACCTGCGGTGCAAATGTAATGGCAGGGTTCTACCTGCGGTTTATTTCTTTGAGTGCTAGCTAGCTCAGGGATCGACATTTAGGTGTCTCAGCGCATCCTTTACAATCGCTGAGGGCAAACCGCTGTCAACTTGCAGGGTTCTACCTGCGGTTTTCTTCTTTGAGCGCAAGCTAGCTCATGGGAGTGTTAGTCCGCTTACGTGGCAAAATCAGATCGGCCGTTTACCCACGACCTACAAATTTGTGTCTCACCTACTTGATTCTTTTTTTTTTTGTAATAAATATTTCTTTAAACTGGTAACACTCTGGTTTTATTTTACAAAACCTAGGTAGGTGTTGCAACCTTTACCAAATTACTGAAGTTTTCAAGGAAGGCCAGGTCAAGAGTACCCTTAACCGACGGGCTTGCATGAGAAGAGTAAGGAGTTTGGAGGAAGCAGGGAAAGTATGCCGAGATCGTAGCAGATTGAGGTCTGTGGTCTCTGCCTACCTCTACGGGAGACAGGCGTGACGATATGTATGTTTGTATGTATGTAATTTTGTATCTATTACCGGTTAGTACAAACGTGTTTGACAGAAGAGTTCCACCACAGATATATCTGATTGTAGCTCTGTCTAATTTGTATATAGCCGCATGCCACGGCCAGTCTCCAGGCTTTGTTTCTGCCCCATTCACAATTAGCTCCGTATGACCAATTTTCCTTCGACCGCACGAATCATCTGGCATTTGGAAATGGGTTTCTGCCACTGGTTGAATACCTTGGATATATTCATCTAGATAACCCTGAAAGTAAACTATACTTGAGTCATGCTACGACACTGATGATTCAAAGAATATTATGACTACAAAAGTGACGAACAGATCATCAGGTCAGTGATAGCATGCACCAATACTCTATGGACCTAGCAACTTCAGCGGTATTTTCTATACGATACGGCGATTTTTTCTGTGGTCTGATCTGTGGTCACTGCCTACCTCTACGGGAGACAGGCGTCACGGTATGTATGTATGTATGTAAGAAATATCCAAAGGCCCGTGCGACAGTGGAACACACATTGTTTGTTGTTAGAACTATTATATATTTACACCAATGTCATTGACTTTAAAGGAGAATTCACATATTTACTTACTTTCATAGGTTTCTTACAGTACTCTACTGTGTTTATGTTCAAGCTTTCGAAGTACGGTATAATACCTGTCGCTGGACCCTTGACTATAAATCCAATTGACTTGGCAGGTTTGAAAAATCTTATATTAAATGAGTTGTCGTTCTGAAAGGTTCTTATTCTCGCCACGGATGGGTTTGACTGTAAATAATAGATTATTATAAATGACATCAAACATTGCAAGGTGGAAAAGTGGTAGTGTGTGTTTGGTGTTGTGTAAAGTGGTTTGTAAGTGGAGAGTTGCTGACGGCTGTTTTTCGGTAAGATTTAGTTTAAGTTTTTTTTTTATGGGATGGACGGCAAACGAGCAGGCGTGTCACCTGATGGAAAGCAATCAACGCCGCCCATAGACATCCGCAGCGCCGTAGGCAGTGCGGAAGCGTTGCCGACTTTTAAGGGAAGTGACATTAAGGGAGTGGGAGGGAGAGGGTGTTGGGTCTCCGGAACTCAGACCGCTCACCGTACGAAGCGCGGTAGCTAAGCTACCACTCAGACGCCGGTTCTCTGTGGAAGTGTGGTACTTCCCCGGGCGAGCCGGCCCCTTGACGCTACACACAAATATTATGCCGTTTTTGACAAAGTATTCGTCAGCAGCGTGGCTCTACCACCAGTTCGAATGGTTAACAAGAATTCTGGTTATATTGAAAAGGTAACTGGACTTTAAAAAAATATTAATAGGGATAAAACTGAGCTGTACAATAAATGTGTCCACACGACCGGGGAGTTCCCTGGACTTTCCTTTTACAGAATATTGTCGTCAAGTCAGCATTTTTCCGTGTTATCGCGTTTCATACGATGAACGCATTTCGTATTTTTCCTTCCATTTCTTTTCTTTTTCTCTTTTATATTTTCAATTTTTCCCTTCCCAATATTCACAAATTATAATAAGGTACAATAGAGGTAGTTAATAATAAAACAAAGCCATTGTTTTATTATTAACTACCTCTATTGTTCGTCAAAATGTTTTGAAATTTCTTTATATAATATAAATTTACTTAATTAAGGCTGAACATTAATGCCAAAATTTAATAGCTTGTGACAACATAAACAATATATAAAAGCGCGTAGGATAAAGAGGATCGTGAAGATCGTGCGACCAAAAGCGCATACGTGGCAATTTGAACCGGTCAACTTGTGTTGAGCGACGCAAGGATCGTTGTCCTGAGCGAGCTTCGAGCAAGCATTTGGCGAAAGACAGCCCAAAGCAGATGAAATTTATGATTTGTACGGTGGTTGTATAGATCCGATGGCTATTCTTCTTTTATATACTCCCTTCTTCTCTTATTATTAACTCAAAAGCAGGCAACGCAAGTGCAGAGTGCTCTTTGAAAGACTCAGAATTTACTTATCATCATGTAATCCACTGGCTTATTTGTCTTGGTTTACCATAAAAGAACAGAAAATATAATAAAGAATATTCTTAGTAACACTTACCAATGTAACAGTTGCTTCTGTATCAAATTTCATATTGATTTGTGTCTGAATTGGCAGTTGCTTTGCAATATGTACACTATATTGATTTTCTTCACCAGGTGGAAGACCAGGTTCGAAAGAAACCATTATATCAGTTTCATTTTCACATGGATAAGCGTGCAAAAGGGGATTACCAACAACACCCCAACTTTCTTGACATATAACTTCACTTATAGCACATAGTAGAATGATTACAAATTTCATTTCTTAATCTTTATTGTTCTTTAACCGTTTTTAATTAAAAATAGAAATATATTTAAAACTATATTCTATAATGAACTTTAATATTTATTTATCCGTGCACCTCCTATCAAGATAATACAAAACAAACTACTAAGGACTATTCAACAGGAAAAACCCGTCACAGTGTGTTGTAGTTTAAGTTTTTATTCGTATAAAGTACGAACGTCTACTTTTCATTTTTATATTTTATGTTTAATCACTGATAATCGTAGTTACAGTTACAACTACAGTTGTTAAAACTGAGTGGGTTTGGGTCGATTGTGTCGGTTTGGAGATTTCATATTGGTTTAATATTCACAGAAGCCACTACTGGTATTTGCCCCTATAGTCGATTTCTACAATACCAAGAGAAGAGATGAGATGGCCTTATTATATTTTACGAATCGTAATTTTTAAAATTATGTTATATAATATAAAAAGATAATCTTATATTTGATTTTCAATTATTTTTAAAGTAAAAACTTTTTTAATATTCGTATGATTTGTAACTGGATAAAACGAAAAAGCGACGGTAAAAAGAGACAAACATGTATAAGATTTAGCTAGAGAGAGAACGAAATTAAATGCTTCATTTTCACTTTTACCGCGTGTGAACTAAATGGAGGGTGTGAAGTGTGAAGAAAAGGGTGTCTGGTGGTGTAATTCGCTTTTCAAAAATAAAAATTTTAAAAAACTTCAAAAGATATAAATAAAATTCGATAACGTTTGCGTGTTTTAGTTTTAAAATTATTTTATTTAAATGTTTAACTCTATATCGGGGACACTTTTGAAATCTAGCCCCAGTATTCTATGACACTTACTGAAGTAGTGACGTCGAGATGCCATTTACCTCACGGATGATATTTTATTTTAATGCTGCGATAGTATTCCGATTTATTTCATAGATTTTCTTTTGGGGTACCCCACAAAAAAGTCCTATGAATGAGATCCAGTAATCTGGGTGGCCAAAGGATATCTCAGAAATGGCTAATTAATTTGTTAGGAAAGAAATCACGAAGACGTGCCATGGTGATAGAGTGTGGAAAGAAGTTTCGTCAAAACTGCACCGCACTGACTTGAAATGTATTCAAAATGTTAGATATGAAACTTTTTTTGTTACTAGTTGTACGTTACAGGAGATAATCTGAACAATTCATTGGGTCACTTCCCATGATAAAGGGGAAAACGCTAAGACATCCCTCCGCAGTGCCGTAGCTTATTATTATTTCTTAACGAGAACATAAAAAAAACTACACAAATTAAATTCTTAGACCAAAATCTGTTTAAATTTTATGTAATAATTTCATTATTAGATTGAACATTCTTCTTCTTCTTCGAATCTTTAATAATAATATTTAATAATAGGTAAATCAATAGATGTCACTGATGTTATCAAGGCATGGACGTTTTTCAAAATTTATGATAATAGTCAAGTGCCTGTAACATATTAAAAAAAATGTGAGATGAACATGTTAACATTGGTTCAAAAGTAATATTGTATTTTCTTCTTTATGTCAATGTTCGTAAAAACTAAATTTGTATTGCTGACATTGAAGAGTTATTTTTTTTTTTACTTTAACTTGCATCACGTGTGTGAATTATTAAATAATGGCTTTAGAATAATTTGCAAATCCTTGTGATCTTCGGTTCGTGTTTGAATATAACTTAAATATGATTTATGAATCTTGATCCATTATTAAAAAAAAAATAGATTTTCAATATCAATCGTCTATATAGCTATATATAGACATTCATTGGCTCCTCTCAGAAATGACGGGTGTTGACAGAGTGTGGAATTATAGATTGGTTTCTTATATGCAGGTAGATGCGTAGCAGATCATACAAATAATATATATCACGCCTGTGTCGCATAGTGGTATGTAAAGACCACAGATCACCATTTGTTACGATCCAAGCAAACTCTCTTTGCTTTATCCACACATCACTCTCTTCACACAATGCCTATGTACTTCGCCTATGTACTGTAGTATAAAATAATTGATTAATGTATCACTAGTTTATCTAAACCTTTTATTTGAATATAATAACACCTTTTTTATTATATAACTGTTTTAAACATTCGTTTTTTTTATGGCATAGGAAGGCAAACGAGCAGGCGTGTCACCTGATGAAAAGCAACCAACGCCGCCCATAGACATCCGCAACGCCATAGGCAGTGCGGAAGCGTTGCCGACCTTAAAGGAAAGTAAAATTATGGGAGTGGGAGTGGGAATCGGAGGGGGAGTGGGAGGGGGAATGGGAGAGGGAGTGGGAATCGGAGGAGGAGTAGGAAGGGGAAGGTGTTGGGCCTGCAGAACTCAGACCGCTCACCGTACGAAGCGCGGTAGCTAAGCTACCACTCAGACGCCGGTTTTCTGCGGGAGGGATTTCTTCGTAATTTTAAAATTTGAAACATAAAGAAACAATTGTTTTTTTCGGATGATTGATTATGACTTCAGCGGCATAGAAGATAGAAAAAATCGAAGAACATCTTGCCCTTCCTATAAATAATATGTTAAAGTTCTATATGTTGTATTGCAAGAATAAGTTAATATCTTTGCATCGGGATAAATATCCCTTCAGAAATGGAGAGGCTCGTGCTCAGCAGTATATACAAGCATATATGGGCTATGAAAAAAATACAGTTTCTGCCAGATGCCCTGTAGAGAACATTGCTCCTTTTGATCAGTGATAATTTCCCCACTCTTGGCATGACCCGGTCTCCACTCCAGCATTATAATGTAATGGTGTTTGATTCTCAAAACAATTGTTATCAACGTTAGATATAGCTTCCTTCCTTCGCCTTCGTAGTTCATAAAATGGAAAAAGAAACATGCCCGTCATTTGTGAAAGAGGCCAATATTCAGCAAGTGACTGTTACGGTTATTGATTTGTTACATATACAAATCCATATCGTCACGCCCGTCTCCTGTAGGGGTAGCCAGAGGCCACAGATCTCCATCTGCTACGATCTTGGCTTACCTACCTTGCTTCCTTCGCACTCCATTATTCTCCTCATGCAAGCCCGCCGGTTAAGGGTACTCTTGACCTGGCCTTTCTTAAAAACTTTAGCAATTTGGTCAAGGTATGTTTTCCGTGGTCTTCCTCTATCGACACTTCCATCCACATAGTCGATGTAAGTAAGTTTCTTTTGCCAGTCGTCTTTCATCCATCAATGTTAGATTTAACTTACTCTTAAGGACTTCTCCATTATTACGTTGGTTAGCTTTTGTTATCTATAAAACTTGTAATTAATTAAAACATTATGTTTGAAGCGATCGATTTATTTTTATAAATATAATATTATTGTAAAAATCAAACATTTATCCTTAGTCGCTTGACCTTTTGTATTTTTGTATTATATATGACGTGTTATGTTCTATTAGATCCGTGTTTTGATGTGTAATAAATATCTTGTTGTTCTGCGCATGGAATAAAACTAGTAATATATAAAAAAAAATTGAAAGTCCATTCCTACTTTTTCCAGCGTTGTACACACATTGTCAGTGACGGTATTTATTCTTAAATTCATATCTTGCTAAATATTTTATATTCGAGATTTTTTTTTCATTAAAAAAATGAAATGAATTAATATTTGAAAAAAAAAACTGTATTAACATCTAAGGTCATCCAATACAAAGGTATATAGGTACATACATACATACAAAGGTGTGATATACAGTAGATATAGTGATATATGTGTATGTGTATATATATATATATATATATATATATATATATATATATATATATATATATATATATATATATATATATATATATATATATATATGTATATATTATTAATGGAGTCAGGCGTTACTTTGCGAAAATCCATCATTATATGGACAGGCAAAAGTTTTACTTAGCTAAGATCCGCGACAAGCAAAACAATAACAGAAAATTAATGATGTGTGTTTTTCTGCCGGATGAAGTGGATTTATTTGGAACTTAAACCAAAAACTTACCGAAAATCGGCCATCAATTCTTCACCCAACTCACTCACTACACACAACACCAAACACACATTACCACTTTTCCATCTTGTAAACGACACGTGTTTCGCCCCAACACGAGGCATCTTCAGATATAGTAGACTCTACGGAAGACAACCGAATGATTCGTTGCGAACGCGTCTACTTGAGTACGAAAAACCAATCTACAGCTCTCAGTCAGAGCGCAAAGTCGGCCGACTCGAATACTCGACAACCAAGATCTCACCGAACGTCTTGATTGAGAATCTGTACTGCGGAGGGATATCTCATCTCTCAGAATTTTTTACCATGGGGAGTGCTTCGAGGGAAAACTCGAGATAATTCTTGCCGCCGAATTCCACTATCGCACAACTTGCCACAAAGAAAAGTTTCATCTAGACGATTAGAAGGTAGTCCACACCTGTGCGATTCGGTCGCAATTTCATCAAGTGGCCAATTTTCATCAAGTGACTGTTACGGCTATTGATATATTACTTATATATAGAATAGAATAGAATAGACAAACTTTATTTATGACACCTATTTTTTACAATAACTAAAATTAAATCCCTAATAGTATTATATATACAAATAAATACACAAAACAAAAAGAAAATAATTTTAATCTAACGAGTGTCATAAAATGCATCTTGCTCAGCATATGCCGGGCGCACTATTGGAGCACTAGGCGCTGGTTTTCAGCAAGAACCAACGTGGTCAAATCGCGGACCACAGTGACGACATTCATACTGACACACTCGTTCATACACATACATCCATATATATAATTACTCATACTCATATACACACACATACATATTAATACACATACAGTACAATAGACTTAAAGAACAACTGAGTCATGTACCAAAATCACCGCATCCAAAAGAACAAGTTTCTGACTGCATAATTAAAATTAGATATTTGTATTTTTTTAATATATTTATTGTATGCAATACATACACATATCGTCACGTCTGTCTCCTGTAGGGGTAGGCAGAGACCACAGATCTCCATCTGCTACGATCTTTGCACACTTCCCTTGCTTCTTACGCATTCATTATTCTCCCCACGCAAGCCCGCCGGTTAAGGGTACTCTTGATCTGGCCTTTCTTAAAAACTTCAGCAATTTGGTCAAGGTTTGTTTTCCGCGGTCTTCCCCCACCGACCCTTCCAGCCACATTCGCGACGTAAATTTCTTTTGACAGTCGTCTTTCATCCATCCTCTCTATATGCCCAAACCGTCTAAGCATCCCTTACTCAACTTTTGTCACGAAACCTTCTTTTACTCCACATTGCTCTCTTATATCTTCATTTGTGATTTGATCATTCTAAGTTATATTGATTTATTGAATGATATTTATTTATTTGTTGATGATCGGGCTCTCACCCAACGGCTTGGTTCTTTGGCATTTCGGAGGGATGTCTCATCTCTCAACATATTCATGTCACTTCAGTTTTTATCATGGGTAGTGCTCAGAGGAATTATTCGGAATAATTCCTGTACGGTGTTTATTTTCCGAAACTTCATTCCACGCACCACCGTTTTGAGGAATAATTCCTGTATGGTACGTATTTTTCGAAACTTCACTTCACGCACCACCGCTTTATGGAACCATCTACCTTCGGGGGCTTTTCCGAACCGATACATCAAAAAATAAGCCTACTGATATCTTAAAGGCCGACAACGCAAATGTGATGCCTCTGGTGTTGCGGATATCTATGGGCGGCGTTGATTGCTTTCCATCAGGTGATACGTTAGCTCGTTTGCCTCCCTTACCCTTAAAAAGGGGTTAAAGAAAAACAATAACACTATTTATTGTATTTAATGCAAATATTGTTCTATCCAATCCTTGTATCTAGAGACGTCGGTGAAAACAACATATTGTTCAGGGTCACATATGGGCGCGTCTCGTCTGGAGACAGTTTGAGAAACGATGCCTTTGAGGTACCATCCGCCCAGAGCGTTCGGGTGGGTGTCACGTGGTACATCCGGTGTGAAGATCAAGAAACCACCACCGCTGTCACCGTTGCAAGCCGACGTACCTGAAAAAAAAACATGGTGTTTTAAATCTATTTATTTATTCTCTTTGAATTTTGATTATTTTTTTTTATTAAATTTCAACAGCGTCAAAAGCCTGTGGCTATGTACCGTTGGACACAGGATTACTCTAAGACGTGCCACCTAGCCCAAACTTTTGTTTCACGCATGCAGTCTCTGCCAGCCTTCATGCAGATCGTCGCACCTTCTAGCCGGGAGGCGACCTAAACCACATTTTCCAAGACGGGATCTTCACTCCAGCACTCGTCTACTAACGCTTGTTCGTTTTTAACTAAACGTGTCCAGCCCGTAAAATGAATATAGTTCTGCTAAATTGGTTGCCCACCTTCGATAATTGGAGAGGCAAGTATCAATTTCTTCCAATTGACCGCAAACAAAGTCGTCCGATCCGAATCGTCGATGAGCAAGATCTCACCGACCGGCTTGATGCTCTAGCGCTGCAGAGGGATATCTACTCTCTCAGCATTTTTTACCGCTTTTATCATGGGGAGTGCTCTGAGGAGTTGTTTGGAACAATTCCTGCCGCCAAATTCCACAACCGCACAACTTGCTGTAAAGAAAAGTTTCATCCCCACCATCTGGAGGAGTGGCGATCCACTACGCTGCGCTTCTCGCGAAACTTCTTTCCACGCACCACCACTCTGTGGAACCAGCTACCTTCAGCGGTCTTTCTGAACCTTTACTACATTGGCACCTTCAAAAAATAAGCCTACACGTACCTAAAAGGCCGGCAACGCTTCCGTGACTCCTGCGGTGTCGCGGTTGTCTATGGGCGGCGTTGATATTGCTTTCTATCAGAGGACACGCTTGCTCGTTTGCACTCCTATCCCATAAAAAGACACTATCGGTCGAAGAAGGCCATATTCAATTATATAGTCTTCCCGCAGTAGTCGGTTCTCTGACAAATGCGAGTAACCCAATATCACTTCAGTTTTGCTGACTCGGAGAACTCTGTCAATGACTGCGGTTCTCTGATTGATTTTTTATAGCGAATCATATTCGATACTCTTTTTACATTTTAGCTTGTGAAGCAGACAGTTGTTAGTGTCCACGTTTCTGCATCTTAAGAAACTACAGGCAAAACACTGGTCGAAGACTTTCCTTTTCAGGCTCTGATGTATGGACAACTAAAAGACTATATGGTTATTTATATATAAACATAATATCAGCATATTAACTAAAAGAAACTGTTGTTCGCGATCTGAGTCGCGGTAGAGGAAGACCAAGAAAATATACCTTGACCAAATTGCGGAAGTTTTTTAGAAAGGCTAGCTATCAAGAGTACTCTTAACGGACGAGCTTGCATGAAGAGATTGGTGAGTATAGAGGAAGCAAGGAGAGTATGCTGCATAGCATAGGATGGATGAAAGAAGACTGGCAAAAGAAATTTACGTTGCGGATTTGGATGGAAGGGTCGGTAGGGGAAGACCAGGAAAACATAACTTGATCAAATTGCCGTAGTTTTTAAGAAAGGCCAGGTTAAGAGTATCCTTAACCGACGAGCTTGCATGGAAAGAGTGATGAGTGTGATAGAAGCAAGGACAATAATCGAAATTGTAGCAGATCGATGAATAGATCTCTGTGGTCTCTGCCTATCCCTACGGGAAACAGGTATCGGGAAATAGGATCTGACTATATTGGTTCTTGCTGGAAACCAGCGTCAGGTGCTCCAATAGAGCGCCTGACTTACATTAGGCAAGAACCATTTTGTGGGACATGGTTGGTTTTAATTATTTTGTTATTTGTATTCGCTCTCTTTAATATCTATTAAGTTTCTGTAAAAAAAGTGTTACAAAAAAACATTTCTACTTCTATAACTATAGAGCTATAGCAAGAAAGAACTTACCGTTTCTCCATCCAGCACAAAACTTGTTTTCATCCAGAAGGTCCGCGAAGTATACTGGATTGCTGTCCACGCACGTTGGTTTCGATACGATTGGTAAAGTCACCTGTTGGAGTTGTCTTGTTGGCTGATCAGTGTGATCTAATCCCCATCCAGGGACCTTAAATTTGAAAAGTACGAAACTTTATTTGTTACGCCAGCAAGAGTTCCACAAAGTAGCACAAATACATTGAACCGGATGGCCATTCATTTAGATAATGGGAATAAAATATTTAAGATAAAATTTCTCACATCGTACGTACTTCCTCCCAAAGACGCAAATTAAGACATCACGGGAATAAATGTAGTGGTCTTAATCTGTTTTTTTACGGATAGGAAGGCAAACGAGCAAGCGTATCGCCTGATTGAAAACAATCAACGCCGCCCATAGACAACCGTGACACCGCAGGAGTCACGCAAGCGTTACCAGCCTTTTAGGTATATGTAGGCTTTTAGGTACCTGAACGGAAACCATAAAAAATAGGGTACACTGAAAATCAGTGCTGTGGGTTGCTCTGCTTTGTGATGATTATAGACCATTTCATCATCAGATAAAATAAAAAAAGGATAGTAAAGGAAAAAATATTTTTGTTTTTTTTTTTAATTATTTTTTAATATTTGTGTTTGTTATAATTTGGTCTTTCATTACTGTGTCTTGTCTCATAATTTTTATTTTATATGAACATTCTTTGTAGTAGACAAGTTTCTGTACTGTTTTGTGGATTGATAAATAAAGATTTTTTTTTTCTTGTTTCGTTAAAACATCGTAATGTTAGTTATATAGTTAATAACTTACCCTGCCATAGATAACTGATGTTGGCAGTTTCTCTTTTAAATCTTCATACCATAGACAGGCCGGTTGAATGTAATCGTTGAAAACCACCTCTGTAGCTAATTTCAGTAGTGCTATATCATTATTCAGCCTTACTCTTTCGTTAAATCTATCGTGTAGAATTATTTGGTGTACCTGTAATATGTATTTGTTAGGTTCTCTTTAAAAGTATGCAAAGCTATTTTGCCACGGTGAGTTCAGATGCTGCATAGTGAATAATAATCTGCTTTTTTAAATAATTTAGCTAAAAATAACGAATACAGTGAGGGAACGGTGGCTCATTCGCTGTACATGCAGTGCGCTAGTGGAACTCTCTCCCACGTACTATACATGTGATAGCCTGTCACTAGATGTATTTAGGAGAAAAATTAAAGAACATTTTCTTTCAATATAAAATATTTATATATGTATTATTTATGTT
Organism: Baronia brevicornis; assembly: GCA_031353405.1. Classification (NCBI taxonomy): domain Eukaryota; kingdom Metazoa; phylum Arthropoda; class Insecta; order Lepidoptera; family Papilionidae; genus Baronia; species Baronia brevicornis. Next base: position 1,029,980 of record JASFAT010002469.1, on the reverse strand, counting down.
TACGTTGTGTATATATTATATATGATTTTATAAAGTATGTATTGTTATGTATATTATTATTATATTTTGTTGTTGTACACTTATTTCTATCCTCACAGCTTATCTGATCTCTCTTTCACTCCTGGATTTGCTGGAAGAAAACTCAATTTTGAGTTAAGCTCGTCTGTCACATCTTCTTTCCTTTTCATTCGTGTATGTCAAGTTTTATGTGTAGAATAAAGTATTAAATTAAACAAAAGCTTAGATATATGGATTATTTTGTTCACTCTGTCTGTTTGTACTCTACGGAAGACAATGGTTAAGTGCAGTGACAAATTTATCTTATACGTTCTCGTGTCAAATTATTCTCGCGTGGAAAATTATTCCTGAATTATAATTTAAATATAGTAAATAAATATATTATTGAAAATAGAATAGAATAGAATAGCCTTTATTCATGACACTTTTGTTTGTACACTAACTAAAATTAAAACCTAAATAATATAATATTATATTGTACATATAATATAAAAAAAAGGAAATAATTTTAATGTAATAAGTGTTGCAAAATGGTTCTTGCTCAAAATATGCCAGGCGTTCTATTGGAGCACCTGGCGTTGATTTTTAGGAAGAAACAACGTGGTCACATTGCGGACCCCAGTAACGTCCTTGATATGGACACACATACATACACATACATCCGTATATATACTAATACTCATACTAATATATGTATGGTATGTGTAATACCAACTAGATGAACAAGTTCCCGTCTGTATATTTAAAATTATGTTACCCTTATTTCTATTTTTTTTAAACAGCCCATATAAGTCCCACTGCTGAGCACGAGCCTCTCCATTTCTGGATGAACGGACGTTAACCCACGCTTGTCCTATGCATATATACATATATTTATTTTGATGTGGGGATCGAACCCGCGACCATTGACTCCCCGGGCGCAGGGCCCCGCCCCGCCACTGAGCCAATTGGTCGTCATATTATTTCTATTATATAATTTTTATTTATTTAGCACAAAAACACATTACAATTTTTGGAAGAGTATAATACGCACATAATAACGCCTGGACTACTTTTTAATATTTTCACACAGCATAATTATATTACAATAGCAATAAGGGTTACTTATACGTATTATATAATCATCATCATCAGCAGCCTGCGGCAGTCCACTGCTGGACATAGGCCTTATACGTATATGATAATGAAATATAATAAAATTAAACAGACAAAATAAGAAAAAGGAATAGTAATAATTTCACGTGTTATTTGCAGACCACCAAAAATATCCCGCAGCGATCTAGCGGTATATTTTAATATCGAAAATATAAGAAATGTTCTTGTAATTTTTTTAACAGCCCATATATGTCCCACTGAGCACGGGCCTATGCATTTCTGGAGGAACGGACGTTAACTGGCGGGGTTACCAGACTCGAATAAACATTTGTAATTCATACATTTATTTATTCCAATGCGGGGCTCGAACCCGCGACCATTGACTCCGCAGGCGGAAGGCATCGCCACTGCGCCAATTGGTTGTTGTATTGTGATCAATGAGTATATTATTGTATTCTACAAACCTTTTTCTCTTCACTAGCTGTATCTCCGCCTACAAGGTTATATTTACCTAAAACGACGCTTAGACTTTCCGGCAAGACTGCATTATTTCTAATGGATGCACAGTGAGCGGCTGGAATTAATTTTTATTAGATAATTTCTCAGTATCCAATATTTTTAGATTTTAACCTGATTGAATCATGATTTTTATTCAACATATCAAATAATTAAATGTCGTTATGATTAATGGAGTCAGGCGTTACTTTGCGGACAGTTAAAACTATTACTTAGCTGAGATCTGCGACAAGCAAACAGCATTAGAAAATTAATTATGTGTGTTTTCCTGCAAGATAAAGTGGATTACAGAACTTAAACTAAATCTTACCGAAGAACGGCCATCAGCAACTCTCCACCTACCAACCACTATACACAACACCAAACACACACTACCACTTTTCCACCTTGCGAACGACACGTGTTTCGCCTCAACTCGAAGCATCATCAGGTATAGTAGACTCTACGGAAGACAACCGTTAAGTGACTCTTTAGAAGTCACTTATTAATTTTCTATTGTTGTTTGCTTGTCGCGGATCTTAGCTAAGTAAAAATTTTAACTGCCCACACCAATGTCATCAAATTCTTCTTCCAGTTTTTCATGGGAGAGGAACAACCAGCATCCTGGTGACCTGATGGTAAGCAATCAGTGAGTCGATTTATATTTAGAGACATCATGCCTATTTCTTGTATCCGTAATCGTTCTCCGTCTTCTTTTTTATATTTTATTTATTCTTCATCTTATTCGACTAAGAATCGAAATGGCCAAAGACCCTATGGCCCGAATGCATATGGAGGAAAAGGGGAATAAATTTGATCATCAAAATGCGCTTTATCAAAGCATTGATATTCTCCATGGTCCTTTCAAGAGTTTAAACATGGACTATATTAGAGAGAGAGAGAGAAAGAGAGAGAGAGCAAGAGAGAGAGAAAGAGAGAGAGATTTGGAGAAATCAATATAAATTAATTATTACCGGTCAATACGAAGTTTTTGGATATTAATGTTCCACCGCAAATGTATTGTATTCTGCCCGTGTAGTATCTATAAATAGCTACGTGCCAGGGCCAGTCGCCAGGCTTTGTAGCCTCTCCATTCACAATAAGCGCAGTTTCAAGCACTTTCCTTCTACCGCACGTTTCTAGGTTTTCCTCCCTTGTAGTTTCCACTATGCTATTGGTCTTTTTTATAAATCTATCCATGTAACCCTGAAAACGATAAATTATTAGTTTGTATGTACGTATTATTAATGGAGTCAGGGGTTACTTCGGACAGTCAAAAGTTTTACTTAACTAAGATCCGCGACAAGCAAAACAATAACAGAAAATAAATAATGTGTGTTTTTCTGCTGGATTAAGTGGATTTATTTGGAACTTAAACCAAATCTTACCGAAAATCGGCTATCAATTCTCCACCCACCAACCGTTTCGGTTGTCTTTCGTAGAGTCTACTATACTTGAGGATGCCTCGTGTTGGGGCGAAACACGTGTCGTTTGCAAGATGAAAAAGTGGTAATGTGTGTTTGGTGTTGTGTATAGTGGTTTAAGTTCCAAATAAATCCAATTCATCCAGCAGAAAAACACACATTATTAATTTTCTGTTATTGTTTTGCTTGTCGCGGATCTTAGCTAAGTAAAACTTTTGACTGTCCATATTGTATGTACGTATTTAAATATCCAACAAAATGTGGGTAATGTTATAAAATTAAACAGAATAAATAAGATAGTAATAATTTCATATGTTATCTACAGACCGCCAAAAATATATCGGAGCGATCTAGCGGTATATTTTAATATCGAAAATATAAGAAATGTTCTTGTAATTTTTTTAACAGCCCATATATGTCCCACTCTGCTGAGTTCGGGCCTCTCCATTTCTGAAGGAACTGACATTAACCCACCACGCTTGTCCAATGCCGATGGGTGAGGTTACCAGACTCGAAATAAATATTTGTAACCCACACATATATTAAGTTATTTATAAATATTAGTTTATTATTTTACGATGTACGTAGTCAAATGTCCAACGAAATGTGGGTAAAGACCACCACAGGCTGGGTTCACAACACCAAGCGACTCCGAGACAGGACCCGGAAGAAATGGCAAGATGAACTAAACTCCCACTGCAGGAATCGGAACCAGCATATAATAGAAACCAGTGGAAAGAAGGAAGGTTTTGCTCTACAGTGGGACAGTTCGTTCTAATAGTAAATAAATAATATTAAATAACGTATATATAAAGTAATATTCTTTATAGGCCAATATAATCAAAAGATTATATAAATATAAAGTTTCAAGCATTTATGTCAAGGTCGGAATATGATTAATATGTCTTATTATATACTTTTTGGAAGATAAAATATTATATGTTATTTTTTTTATGGGACAGGAAGGCAAACGAGCAGGCATGATCACCTGATGGAAAGCAATCAACACCGCCCATAAACATTCGCAGTGCCATAGGCAGTGCAGAAGCGTTGCCGGCCTTTAAGGAAAGTGTGATTATAGGAGGGGGAGGGCGGTTGGGCCTCCGGAACTCAGACCGCTTACCAGACGAAGCGCAAGAGTTAAGCTCTCACTCAGACGCTGGTGTTCTGCGAGAGTCTCCAGCGGGCGAGCGTACCCATTCATGCTACAGACAATATGCCATTCTTGACAAAGTATACGTCTGCAGCGTGACTCCACCACTACATGGTATGGTATTATGGTAAGGTATTCATTGCTAGAATGATGGTATCTACCTTTAAAGGCTTTAAAAGTTCTAGTTAGCAATGCTAAACACTCACATATGGGTTATACAAATAATAAATTTTTAATTAAACATCCAGTACCTTTTTAGGCTTAGTGCAATATTCCACATCATCAATCTTAAAGCTATCAAAATATGGGGCTCTGCCTTGTCCCACTCTTTTCACACTGAAACCCAATGAGTTTGCCTTCTTACGAAACCGTATGTTATATGTATTGAATCCTATGTAAGAGATTCTTTTATTTGTTTCATCATCCTGGAAAAAATATGACTTTTTTATTTGATTTGTGCGAAAAGTAACCTGTTTAATATAATTATTAAATTTGATATAATTTAATAATTATATTAAACCAGTTATTCTTATTAAGCAGTTCTGATGCTAGATATAGACCTATAGGCCTTACAAAGGCCTTAAAATTGATGGATTGGAAAAAATATGATTTTTTTATTTGATTTGTGCGAAAAGTAACCGGTTTAATATAATTATTAAATTTGAGATAATTTAATAATTATATTAAACCAGTTATTCTTATTAAGCAGTTCTAATGCTGGGATATAAGCCTTACAAAGGCCTTAAAATGATGGGCTTGATCATAGTTGCCACGGTGATTAGTCAGATTTTTATCAAAACAACTTCGTTTTCATCAGGAATTTTAAATATTTAAAAAAAAATAACGTCTCGTAGTTTGCACAAAACTAAAGGTTTTCTCATTTTATTTATGAGTATATCATCTTATAACGACTCATCAGCCTGCAGCAGTTTGTTTTTGGATATGGACCTCTACCAAGCTTGATTCCAGTATTCCACGAATTCAGTTGCTGTCAGCTGCCCTGCGCAGGTCGTCACTGCGTTTATCCAGGGAGCGTCCGAAAATATGTTAACCAACCACGTGGTCTTGGCTTCAGCATCGTCTAAACCAACAGTTATTAATTCTTTGACAAGCGTGACCCATTGACCTACGTTGTTATTAGTTTTTCTCACGAGGATTTTTTCATTCCGAATTCAAATTAGAACTCTTAATTTTCTACATGTGAAATTATATTTCATTTGCCAAATATCAGTCTGCTAACAATGGACGTTTTACCACCATTTCTTAAAAAGGTTCCGTTGGACGGAGAAGAAACGGCGAATGAAACTCTGCAGGTATTTTTTTTCAATGCGGCAATGTGTGCAGATCAAACTTTGTAGTCACACGGATAACCAGGAAAACATTGGGTTAAATATCTATCATTTTAATATGTTAAATTCAAATCCACTTACTAAAAATCTATTAGGGGGAGGGATGGGGCTTCTCACAATTCATTTGATAAGACTATAGAGTTAATAAAAACACTAACTTACGACAACGAAAGCGATAAATCAAAACACGATAACATAAAAATTATTGAGATAAATAAAGAAACAATCTATCACGCAAATAAATTGAATTCAGTCAATCAACTTACCAACTTAACATCGGCTTCCGCATCGAATTCCAATAAAACCTGGGTCGAAACTGATATTAATTTGTTGACATATACATTATAAATAATTTCCCCCCTTTGTACTTGTCCAAGGTCGAAGGCCACCATTATATCTGTACTGTTTTGACACGGATGTGTATGTATCATTGGACTTTCTTGAAAAACAAATCCATCTTCGCACACAGCTATATTTGCGATACATACTAAGATAAAAATTACATCATTCATTTTGTTGTGACCTTTAAATATCTTCTACTTATAAAGTTTACTCTTTAAAGCTCTTTTCTTGTGTTTTTTATTCACACCAACATTTTCAATATATAAAATCAAGTTAGCACAAGTCTTCGATCCAATCACTTGACACTCAGTGGCCGCTGTATAACATCTTTGCTTACGTCACTTATGTGTTTCCAGCTAAAATCGATTTTAATCAACGGATATTTTTTTTTTATATTAATACCGTTAACAAAACACAAACAAGTTATGTGGAACGAAATGACTTGAGGAAAATGAATAAGTGAGTCTGGTTCGCATATGTACTGTGTATCAATGTTAAAATTTACATTTCAATTTGTTGTTTTTTCTAATAGCTCCTCAGAGTTTTAAAACTAATGTTGAATGGTGTTTTTAGATTTTTGACTATTAATTTTCTCTTGTTTTATTGCCTTTCAATGTCATCTTCACATTTTTCATCTCTTGAACTCAGCTATCAATGAAAGGCGAGTGAAAGCTGGTAATCAGTTCAATGGAGCCCTGCACTCCTTTATAAAAAGTCAGAACGTTATCTAAAACGGCCCGACTGGCGGTTCATCAGGGAGTGCTTGTTCTGATTTTGACGTTGAAGTAAAGTTGAGTTTTGCAAAAGACTCACGAAAGCATTAAGAAGTATGTGTGGGGTAAGTATGAACGATAGAATAAGGAATGAGCGATGTGGAGTAGTGAGAGTGGAACGAATAAGGTGACATGCCAAAAGTTAAAAAAGGGATGCTTAGGGATGGTTTGGGAACATAGAGAGGATGGATGAAAGAAGACTGGCAAAAGAAATTTACCTTGCGGATGTGGATGGAAGGGTCGGTAGGGATAGACCAAAGAAAACATATATACTACATACATATATCATGCTCATAAATCCACATACAATACAATGAAATTAAAAACAACCAATTCATGTAATAAATTCATCGCGACCAAAAGAACAAGTTCCAGATTGCATTTTTAAAATTAGACGTAGTATTTTTTTAAACATATTTATAGTATGCAAGTCACGAAGAGGTGGTGGCCAGTTGTTCCAACAATAAGTTGTGGTGTATTTTAAGCTATCAAGAAAAGCAGCGCCATAGACATCTGCTACACCCTAGGCATTGTAAACGCGTTGTAGGTATTTGTGATAAGAGTAGTCGTTGTCGTTGAAGGTAGCTGGTTCCATAGAGTAGTGGTGCATGGAATGAAGTTTCTAGAAAAACATGCCGTACTGGATCGCTATTCATCCAGGTGGTGGGGATAAAACTATCCTTTTTGGCGAGTTATGCTGTAGTTAAATTAACCAATAGAAATATCTATAATAGATAAATAAAGAAACAATCTATCACGCAAACAAATTGAATTCAGTCAATCAACTTACCAACTTAACATCGGCTTCCGCATCGAATTCCAATAAAACCTGGGTCGAAACTGATATCAATTTGTTGACATATACATTATAAATAATTTCCCCCCTTTGTACTTGTCCAAGATCGAAGGCCACGATTATATCTGTACTGTTTTGACACGGATGTGTATGTATCATTGGACTTTCTTGAAAAACAAATCCATCTTCGCACACAGCTATATTTGCGATACATACTAAGATAAAGGTCCGCAAAGTAAAGCCTGACTCTATTAATCATCTCATATTCTTCTGTTTGGTTAACATCATAGACTCATCTCAATACTTGGATTAATACCTGACACGTAGGAAAAGTCATGACGTGGTAAGGTCGCTATTGATACAAACGTAAACCTTGGCAGTCCACCGACAGACAGGACGAATTACTCGCAATTTTCTAAATGTTTCTGTGAAACGATATATCATCTGTTGTGGTTTTTTAATGGGATAGGAAGGCAAACGAGCAGGCGTGTCACTTGATCCACGACGCCCATAGACATCCACAGCGCCATAGGTAGTGCGGAAGCGTTGCCTACCATTAAGGACAGTATTATTATGGGAATGGAAGTGGGCGGGTAGGGGGAGTAGGTGGGGGATAGGGAGCGGAGGAGAGGCATAGGGGGTTCCAGGCTTCTGGAACTCAGCCGCTCACCGTACGAAGCGCGGTAGCTAAGCTACCACTCAGACGCCGGTTTCTGTGCGACTTCCCCGGGCGAGCCGACCCATTCATGCTACAGACAATTATTATGCCACTCTTGACAAAGTATACGTCTGCAGCGTGGCTCTACCATTATCAAATGGTTCTGATCAATAACGAAAATTGTGTATTCAAGGGACTAAAGTATGTTCCTGTAGTAGGGCAGCCAATACACCCAAGAATAGAACGCCGGAAGCGTCTCAGACACATTGCCGGTCTCTTTTAAATACATCCTCTCGTGTTCATGAGAGGCCAGCAATGCATTGTGACGCATATGGATTCAGCTCTTATTCTGCTAGAAAAAGAAACAGCAGATGGAGATGCATCTACTTGAACACCACTCACTTGTGTAGGGCGCTAATCTGTAGATGACCGAACACTAATGACTGTTATGTATATCAATAAAACGAAGTCACAATAAATCAATCATCTTATTTAGTTCCGTAAATAATGGAAACATTGAGTATTACAAATGTATTCACAGCCGTAAATTTATTGCAAATATTGTCTTATCCAATTTAAATATCTCGAAACATCTGTAAAGACGACATATTGTTCTGGATCACATATAGCCACGTCCCTCTGGGAGACGGTCTGTGAGACAATGCCTCTGACGTACCACGATCCCGTAGCACTTCGGGAAGTTTCTCCCGGATTATCCTGGACGAACACAAAGAATCCGCCACCGCTGTCACCGTTGCAGGCTGATGTCCCTGTTAATAAATATATAATTGGATTTTGCTATTACTAGTGGGACATCTCTAGTAGTAGTCTAACTAAAACTCGAGAACGGCTGGACCGATTTGGCTAATTTGGTTTTGAATTATTTTTGGATGTCCAGGGAAGGTCAAAAAGGTGAGTGAATATGATACAAATGTTAGGAACATAGTAAAAGCAACAATTTCGTTTTCCCTTAGACACTATACCTACCTGTCAAATATTTGATGTTCGTCCCGTCGTTCAGAAATCAATTAAATTTAAAAGTCGTTCAGAAATCAAATTAAATTCAAAAGTGAAGTTTTTTTTTTATTTTTTTATTGATTACGATTTCCTTTTGTTCCTGTTAAGTTTTGACCATATTTTTTACTAATGTTGAAACATTCTGCAATAATCGTTCAGCTTTTTTATTTATTGATTTTTATTTTTTTACTCGTTTTTTTAGTATGAAACTAACAAGTATTGTACCATTTAACAATCCTCATTAAATGCGTCAACTTTTAATGGCACTTGCCAAGCCACTCTAATACTTTTTTTAAAATTTATATTTTAACAAATAGTCTTAATTCTACGAAACTTGGGGCAATTGTGTCATTATTTTTTACTGTGATTCTAGAAATGTTATTTAGGGTTACGGTACCAAAGTTTAAATGAACAAAAATAATGTAAAATTAACCACAATAACCGAAAAATGGTAACAGTTTGACCAAATTTCTAGGTTTTTCTTAAATGCCCATAATTTTCAAACGGCATGAGATAGATTTTTTTTCTGATTTTTCTCATGATGGTTATAATCTATCCTGTCACTCCGTTTCGGCTTGACGTTGAGTTCTGGGACATCCTGTATAATGTATGAGCTGTAAACAGCAAGCAGTTGAAGCAGCAATAGATCAGTCGGTAAGTCTCATCCTTACGATCTGAACATCGTGAGTTCGTATCTTCCACTGGACTACTTATGTGAACCATATCCTAGCACACGCATTATAAGCTTAGTTGGAATGGTTAACAAGCATTCTAGTTATATAATATTAAAACATTTAGAGGTCTTCATACAAAAACAATTTTGATTTTGATAGTGGTAGAGCCAGATTGCAGACACATACTTTGTCAAGAATGGCATAATATTTGTCTGTAGCATGAATGGGCCGGCTCGCCCGGGTAAGTACCACACTCCCGCAGAAAACCGGCGTCTGTGTGATAGCTTAGCTACCCCGCTTCGTACGGTGAGCGGCCGAGTTCCGGAGGCCCAACACCCTATCCCCCTCCTCCCTCCCACCTTCCTCTACCAACCTCTCCCTCCTATTCCCACTCTCATAATTACACTTTCCTTTCCAAAGGTGGGCAACGCTACCGCACTGCCTATGGAGCTATGGATATCTGTGAGCGGCGTTGATTGCTTTCCATCACATGTAACACACCTGCTCGTTTGCCTTCCAATCCCATAAATAAAAAAAAAAACAATTCACCATTTCTCCATCCGGCGCAGAATTTATTTTCGTCCAATATACTAGAGTAGAACAGTGGATTGCTTTTGATACAATTCGACTCTCTTATTATCGGCATAGTTGCTTGTTGGAGTTGATTAGCAAGTTCGTTGGTTTGATCAAATCCCCAACCAGCGACCTAGAATATAATATACAACTTATTATATATAATTTACTACAACCTGTACTACATAGATAGATAGATAGATTATTAGATTTATTGATTGATAAATAGGTCGTAAGTAGTAGTAGATAGTGGTAGATAGACATAGTAGTAGAAAATAGATAAATAGGTAAAAAAATAAGTAAAAAAAATTACAATGACGAGCGGAGAGCCATTTCGCTACCGTGAATGGGAGAGGAAGGATGGATGAAAAGGTGGATGAGTGTGAAGGAAGCAGGGAAGGCGTGCCGGGATCGTAGCGGATAGGGATCTGTGGTCTCTGCCTACCCCTACGGGAAACAGGCGTGACGATATGTATGTAAAGTAGATAGATAATTTATACACATACATTAAATGTTCCCGCTGATGTTCAAGCCTTATTTTCGGTCGTCATAATAAGAATTATATTTATAGTATTACATTTAGATTTGAACATTTGCTTCGTTTAAGGTTAGGATAGATTCACGGACTGTCGTAAAAGGCGACTATAGTAAACATCCTAATAAAGGGGCTATAGGGACGGACTATGAGAAATAAAAAAATATTCCTTGATTTAAGGGTTGGGATAAGACCCCTCAATTTTGAGGCCATTAATGTTACAGCTGTGTTGTGTGTCGCCGTCATTTTCAACAAATTAGGTATATTAAATTTGCCTTTGTGAATCCCACGAGCCGCAAGGGAGGGAGAGGTCAGTCCCAGCAGAGCCCTGCATGCTGAGGTAAGGCACCGTAGTACCCGGGGGAGCCCGGCACGCCTGCGATTAAGCTCGCCCTTAGCCACGCATCCTTCGGCACGGCAGACCGTGGATTGGCGGAGAGGAAGGGAAAGGATAGAGAAGAAAAGAAAGGGCAGGAACGGAAATGTGGATGGGGAGGGGTTATCAGACTAGGAATAAATATTTATAAATCTATACATCTATTGATTCCGTTGCGGGGATCGAACATGCGACCATTGACTCCGTGGGCGGAGGACCCCACCACTGAGCCAATTTTTATGGACGCAATAAATAAACGAATAAAAAGGTCATTTGATGTAAAGCAACTATCACCGTCCACGAACATGAAACCGTTCAGGAAGAATGATGTAAAGAGGTGGAAAAGAAATAAAGCAGTAGAAGAAAACAATATATTGATTGATTGATATATAAACTCACCGTGCCATAAATTTGCCGATGCGGAATTTTGTTTGCTATGTGCTCATCCCACAAACACGCTGGCTGAATGAAAGCATTGTAACTCACCTCCGAACTCATTTTTAATAATGCTATATCGTTATTTAATCGTGTGTGGTGGTTGAATTTCTCGTGTACGATTATTTTAAATACCTGTAATTGATTTATTCACATATATGAAATGTTTGCATTTGTAACACTCACACCGAATATAGTTTTTTAACTAACCTCTCTTTCTTCGCTAGCTATATCTCCTCCTACGAGATTATATTTTCCTAGAACAATATTTAGAATCTCCGGTAACACTGGTTGGCCTCGTAAAGTAGCGCAATGGGCAGCTGAAATAATATCATGTTATTGTAAATAAATAAAAATGAAACTAAATAATAGTGTATACACGTATGTATAACAGTGATTCCGCGAATAAAATCAATAACAGTGCAATTAGTGTCAAAATAAACGAGCCTGTACAAAACAATCAATAGAAGTATATCTAGGAAGTGTAATACAGTGAAAATAATCACATCGTCCACTTTGATGACTTCAAAACTTTTAAAGTTGTAAATGATGAAAAGGATGTTGCACTGCCGCAGAACCACTTTGATTACGAGCTATATGCTGATGACTTCAAAACTTTTAAAAGATGTAAATGATGAAAGGGATGTTGCACTGCTGTAGAACCACTTTGATTACGAGCTATATGCTGATGACTTCAAAACTTTTAAAGTTGTAAATGATGAAAAGGATGTTGCACTGCCGCAGAACCACTTTGATTACGAGCTACATGCTGATGACTTCAAAACTTTTAAAGTTGTAAATGATGAAAAGGATGTAGCACTGCTGCAGAAGGATTTTAATTCTATTGCTCAGCGGTGCCAAAACAATGCTATGGAAACAAATGTATTTACTAACATTGAAACAGGGCTCATATAAAATTTTTGCGAAAATGTAAAAGAATTTTTAATAATAACAATATAATATTAACGTGGAAGTTGTGCCTCCATTTACTGAAATAAAATACTTAGGAATAATTTTAGACGAGCAGCTATAATTTGTGAAATATTATGATTTGATGATATCTTAATGTTTTTAAATGTTAAATTTCTTCCTTAGAAATTCTAGAAGTTTCAAGCTTGTTCATACTGAAAAGTTATATTTTGTCTTATTGCGATTTGATGATATCTTAATGTTTTAAAATATTAAATTTCTTCCTTAGAAATTCTAGAAGTTTCAAGCTTGTTCATACTGAAAAGTTATATTTTGTGTCTTATTGTGTAGTTTCGCGGAATATAACATCGTTTTTTGAAACCCATATTCTGAAATCCACTTAAACGTATAGAAAAAAGTGCAAAAAAAATATTTTAAAATGTGTTTGTCCGGCATGAAGCACAAGTTCCAACACATACCAACAAAGGTATTATATTTCCATATGGATTAACGTCAAACCAAAAGGGAGCATCTTTCATTGATATTTTAGGTAATCCTGAAATGTTAGTTGGATTAACTTTACTGTACCTAGAGTACACGCACGGGTACAAAATTTGAGTTGATTTTATCATGAAATGAAAAAGGGCGTTTTTGATTCCAATATCCCGCCTTCGATTATTGTGTGAATTGTACCACAAATAGATGAAAAGTAACAACGACCTGGACATTCTAGAACAAAGGAAGACACACAAAGAGGCGAAAAAGAAGAGAATACAATATATACAACATATAATATGCGGCTCGTGGGATTCACTATGACAAATCTTAATATACCTAATTATTTAAAAAATGACGGCGACGTGGTTCACCACCCGTCACATCCTGATTCCCACGAAGGTGAGAAGCGACGAACAGAGAGCCGTTTCGCTACGATGAATGTGAGAGGAAGAATGGATGAAAAGATGGATGAGTGTGTAAGAAGCAAAGAAGGTGCGTCGGGATCGTAGCGAATGGAGATCTGTGCTCTCTGCCAACACCTACAGGGAGACAGGCGTGACGATATGTATGTATGTTTGTATGTACATAATATTAATATCCATAACGTTAGTTATGTTTACACTGCAAATGCGTTGCCTGCTTTAGGATATATTAATATAAAATAAATAATGTAAAATAGCAAGGATTGAATGGTAGAAGAAGAAAGATAAAGAAAGGATAAGACTCTTAAGAGTGATTTATGTTTTTAAAAATATTATTAAATGTTTATACCTACCCGTCAACACGAAATTCTTTGATAATAATGTCCCTCCACATATATAACTTATTGTGGCTCCATATAATCTATAAATAGCCACGTGCCAGGGCCAGTCGCCTGGTTTAGTGGGTTTCCCGTTAACAATGAGAGCCGTTTCGGTTACTTTCCTTCTACCACAGCGGTTGTCCACTTTATCTATGTGGATTTGTACTTGGGCAGTAGGTTTTACTGATGATTTCCTTTCCTCTCCTGTTATAAAGCGATCAAAATAACCCTGCGAAATAAATATTAATAAATATAGTCCATCAAACATTTATTTAATCGTTTAATTTTAAATATAAACATTTTTTCTTCTCTGCTGTGAGCTCTTTTTGTAGTTAAGCTATCTGCTTACTGTGATACTCGTAATATATTGATTATTTTTTAATGGAATGACAAACGATTGAATTGAAATTTTCATATAAACCAAACAACGCCGCCCACAGACGACTGCAAAATCAGAGGCATTGCAAAAGTGTTGTCTGTTTTTTTTTCAGACCAACTCGACCTTATCTTCAAGAAGAAACTGGAAGTCCCTTTAAGTGTCGACATCAAGATTTCGATTTCGAGATTCCGCCCAAAGGAATGTATTTTCGAAACAAGGAGATATAACAGGAATTTTGTATTACAAATAGCATTCTATATATTATTAGTAACATTTGTTTACTTTTTTCGATTGATGATTCTTAAATTCGAAAGCGTATATTACTAACACTTTTGAATTTAAGAATTAAGCCACCCATTTAGCTTTTTGTATTATCTGCGCGTGTGCATGTACCTTTACTTGTCTATTCAATAACTACGGTGCACTTCTCTCGTAACTTCTTTCCACGCACCACCACTCTGTGGAACCAGCTACCTTCAGCGGTCTACAAGCCTACACATACCTAAAAGGTCGGCAACGCTTCCTTGACTCCTGCGGTGTCGCGGTTGTCTATGGGTGACTTTGAATGCTTTCCATCGGGCAGCTCGCTTGGTCGTTTGCCTTCGTATCCCATAAAAAACAAATAACAAGTTATATTTAAAATTGTATTAGTTAAAGTCACCTTAGCGGGTTTATAACAAATTTCTGTACGATCAATCATTAAGCTATCCAAGTACGGCACAAATCCTTGATCCAATCCTTTCACAACGATATCCACTACACCAGTTTCTCCATTCAATAGTATTGTGTAGGAATTTAACGCATTTATATTTATTTTAGCTTTTTTGTTGCCACGCTGAAAAAAATCATGTTACATATTAGTAAAAAAAAAAACCAGAAATGGCCGTCTGGACACTGGTCGTTTTCAAAATTTAGGAATTTTTGCCGTAATCTTCAACCTTGGAGGAATCGGTCGAAGATCTTCTCAGTCGTTTCCATTCTTGTCAGAATAGCCATGGTCATCATTTCTGGACCGATGATCACAGATTTTATAGTGGTACAGTCACGTTGCACACGAATACTTTGTCAAGAATAGCATAATATTATTAATGGAGTCAGGCGTTACTTTGCGGAAATCCATCACTATATGGACAGTCAAAAGTTTTACTTAGCTAAGATCCGCGACAAGCAAAACAATAACAGAAAATTAATAATGTGTGTTTTTCCGTTGGGTTTAGTGGATTTATTTGGAACTTAAACCAAAAACTTACCAAAAATCGGCCATCAACTCTCCACCCACCAACCACTATACACAACGCCAAACACACACTATCACTTTTCCTCGTTCTTGTACACGACACGTGTTTCGCCCCAACACGAGGCATCTTCAGGTATAGTAGACTCTACGGAAGACAACCGAAAAGACTTTTCGGTTGTCTTCCGTGTGGTATTGTGTGTTTGTTGTTGTGTATAGTGATTGGTGGGTGGAGAATTGATGGTCGATTTTCGGTAAGGTTTTGGTTTAAGTTCCAAATAAATCCACTAAACCCAACGGAAAAACACACATTATTAATTTTCTGTTATTGTTTTGCTTGTCGCGGATCTTAGCTAAGTAAAACTTTTGACTGTCCATATAATAGCATAATATTTGTCTGCAGCATGAATGGCTCGGCTCGCCCGAGGAACTACCATACTCCCGCAAAAACCGGCGTCTGAGTGGTAGCTTAGCTACCGCGCTTCGTACGGTGTGCGGCTGAGTTCTTGAGTACCCAACCCCTCCACCTCCCCTCTCCCTCCCCTCTCTCTCTCCCTTTTCTTCTTCCCTGAAAAACCGGCGTTCACTGAAACTTTGCTATCGGACAGCATATTGCTGAGCTATTGCCTTTTGCTGGAAATTTGTAATGTTTGATTGTTCGTCACATATTCCATATTTGTAAGAATTTCGGCAATAAATAGTGTTTTATTTTAGTTTATTTTTTTATAATGGAAGGGGAAAACGAAGTTAAAAAAGAAGAAAAGAATCTGATCTACAGAGGATTTTACGGTGTGAATTGGGGTAACTGAAAAAAGTCATCACTGAACGCGAACATTCTATGAGGATATGACAATTCCTCAATCAAGCGACCGGCTTGATTGAGGAATTGTCATATTTATATATTATGTCTATTTATTATATATATTATGCCTATTTTTTTATTTTGAGGTCAGTCTAGATTTAATGAGATCATGCAAAAAAACATTTTTATTGGCAACCAGTTTAGACGATATGATTGGATTTTATGTTAAAATCCAGTTTGTATTAATATCTCTAACAGGAAAAAGAGAAGGTCAAACGTAGCACTATTCAAATTTATATAAACATACGTTTTGATAGTTATTTACTTTAAAATAGAGAATCGCTAACCTCCAAACATACATACATACATATCCTCACGCCTGTCTCCCTGTAAGGTTAGGCAGATACCACAAATCTCCATCCGCCACGATCCCGACACACCTCCCTTGCTTCCTTCACACTCATCCATCCATTCATCCATCCTTCCTCTCATATTCATCGCAGCGAAATGGCTCTCCGTTCGTCGCTTCTCTCCCTCGTGGGAATCAGGACGTGATGGGTGGCGAACCATATCGTACTCATTTTTTCACGAAATAGGTATACATTCGTCATAGTGATCCCACGAGCCGCAAGGGAGGATGGAGATCAGCCTGAGGTAAGGCATTATAGTACCCGGGGGAGCCCAATTTCCGGACGGTTTGAATGCTTGCAACCAAGCTCGCCCCTAGGAAAAGGCAGGGGAATGAAAAGATGGATTTAGATATGATGATAGGGATATGATACTATCGCAACGGAAGAACAGGAGTGATACGGTAGTAGCTCGGGAGGCCGGGATCGCGTACCCTTGTACCATCTTCCTTCTTTCGGAAAAAGAAAACCATTAAATGCCTATAATGCACTTTATTTTCCACCATATTCTAAGGCGTACAAAACTGATAAAAATCAACGAATCGTAACAAAACATTTTTCCAAATATGACTGAAGCTATCTCGTTTAGAATATGTACACACGTCATTTGTTTTCAATTATTGTGATATATTCAGTCAGATCTCTCGCGCTAGCTACCGAAAATCGGCATGAGCTTTCCGGACAACCCAACGTATACAGAAAACATTTTTCTTCTTTCCAGTCTTGCTATATAAAGATTTTGTTAAGTTTAAGGCGAAATGAGTTCATGGCAAAAAGTCATCCCATATTAATTTCCTTTGTGAGTAAATTAATATGTAGTAATATATAGTGTAAAGTAAAAGTGATATATAAATGTAATAATAAATTATAATTTTAATGATATTATAATAATCTAGCTATTTATTTAGATTTTTAATAATTATTTTAGTTATTTCTAATAGTGTGTCATTATTAATGAAATTTGTATGCCGTAAGTGGCAATGTGATGGAGCTTTTATACGTCTCTTTTTTTCATCTTGTTATAACCTCACATTATACAAATAAAGAATTATTATTATTATTATTATTATTAATAAAATAACTTACCAAACTTATTTGAGCCGGTGCATCAAACCTCAAATCTATTTGTGAAGAGCTTGTAAATTTTTTATTTATATGTACATCATACATGTTGCTTTTAGTGCCTAGTTGGTAAGTCGACACAATATATGTAACATTTTTACACGATAAAGCATTAATCAGTGGCCTCGATACAAATGACCAACCATCGTCTTTGCTCATAACCTCTATCGATATAAACACTAAAATAATAATTTCAAACTTCATTGTGTTTTCTTTCCTGCAAAAATTTATACTTAGCTCTTTTTTCCACGCACAAATTTAATTTTAAAATCTATGATTAACATTTATACTAAATATTATTTCATGCTTATTAAAACAAAACAATACCTAGCGCGAGACGTATAAAACACAATATGGTGGGGAGAATAATACGCAAGTCTGATGAGAATTGTTTCGTGTTGCAGTCACTGTGAACTTTCGTACATTTTATCGTATTTCCACATCAAATACATTTAGCGTCATTACTGTTTAATTGAATTTTTATGGGATAGAAAGGCAAATAGATTTCGACTTAGAATTAGACTAATTAGTCATGCCATAAAGGAATTGGAAGAAGAAACTTAAGTCAAATTTATACTTAACGGTTGTCTTCTGTAGAGTCTACTATACCTGATGACGCCTCGTGTTGAGGCGATTGTATCGTGTGTATTGTGGAAGAGTGGTGGCGTGTGTTTGGTGTTGGTGTTGTTGATAGTGGATGGGAAGTTGAGAGTTTCTGCCAGCCTTTTGTTTTTGGCTCTTTGAGTAAAAACAGACATTATTATTTTTCTATTTTGTTTGCTTGTCGCGGATTTTAGCTAAGTAAAAATTTTGATTGTCCATATTTTACTTTATTTCTATATGTCTTACCCAGAGATGATCTCAGGAAATCATTGTATATTTTTAGACCATTCTAATAAAAAAGCGGCTAAAACTATTATAATATTTGTTACCATTCGGAATTCGGATATATGAATCGGTCATCCGCGGATTTTGTGACAGGCAGAACATCTATAACTGTCTGTTTCATATCGGATTTTAATATATTAAATTAAAAACCAATAACCTTTTGGTTTTTAATTTCTTCGATATTAGTTTGTTTGAAAAGTCTTAACTTCTATTATTGACTGCAACATAAATTATAAACGGGTAAAACCAGTTATCCTGTATTAAAAGTCAGCAGATGACGTGTGAATACTAAAACTTCAACATCTTACGTTCTTACGTTGTGTATTGTATATATATGCAATAAACATATAATATATTTATATAATTTTATTAACAGGACTATTGGACCATTTCCTAACACAAGTATTATTAGCTTATTAAGAATGTTTAAGAAGAATTCTGATAATATTAAAAATATTGGTAGCCTTTTCAAATGTATGCAACGTCATCATACGTGTATGTAATAGAAATAGTATATTTCTTTGATGGCAATTAGTTATAACTATTATGCTAGTGTCAAGTAAAATATAATAATTTCAAATCTTTTGAAATAAAACTAGTCAGCTTGTCACGTTACGTCTTGATAAAATGGTGGCTATTTTACCAAAATCTATGGACTTTTTCAGTCAACTTAAAATGTTACGGTAAACGCATTTATTTCATATCACTTCACTTTTACACCTTAATCAAACTATATTGATAATATGCCACCACAATTAAACAATATAACTGATCATAATATAAGATTATAAAATTGAAATAAAAACACTACGTCACTGATGTAAGTACGCGGGAAAAGTTAATTTTTTATTTATTCACAAAATAATATTTACAAATATTTATTCACAAAAAATACATATCGTACAGCCAATAAGGGATTTACGTTTTATATACAAGTATTAATAAAAATTTAATGAAAAGACAACTGGACATAAAGTAGACTGCACTTAAGACGTTATTATGTGATTAAATGAATAATTCAGTGTGCATACGTGTGTATGTGTGTGTGTACTTTTGAATGTATTTGTGTGTGAGTATATGTATTTGTATAAAAAATGTATTATTTTCTTTTTTCAATTAGTTCTAGAGTTTTATCTTTAAATATTTTAAAATTCGAATGGAATATATCCTCTTAATATACAATTCTTTTTATTATAATTACGTTGCGTTCGAAGTATCATAGAATTTTCAGTGAAGTTGGTTTTAGTGTCCTTGGCTTCAAAAAGTTGTGTTTATCTAGTCCGAGTGTATAGTGCACGTAAGTTTAGAAATAAAGAGGTTAATTCTGTGTTATTTATGTACCTATTATAAACAATATTTAATTATTTTATGTCGTAGATAAAACTTTATTTTATATGTCACGTGGCGCCATCTGTTGGCAGATAATGTAAGAATGTTTGTTTATAATAATTTTGAGGGTGCGAATTCGACGTCATGTTGTCACTGTACGCAGACGACAGCGCTTTCTTCGCGTAGTCTTGTTGAGTCCATATGACAGCACTGAAGCTGCAGCGGCTGTTGGATCTACTACCCGAATGGACACATGGCGAATGTCTATCAACGTAGGGAAGACATGCGCCATTGTGACCGGCCATATCTCGAAGACGCGAAGTAGTTAAAAGACGCCCAAAAGTCGCTAGAAACAGCGGCACCTGGGACCGGGGGGCGTTTGCCCCATTGAGTTGCTGCACGAGCAGTGGGGTTCATCCCCGAGGCTCGATCCCACACCCCTGCGCGGGATGTGACGATCGATTGATAATAATTCTAATTAGTGTAAAATAAATTTAGAATTATGTTTATTAATGGAGTCAGGCGTTACTTTGCGGAAATCCATCACTATGTGGACAGTCAAAAGCTTAACTTAGAACCGAAAAGAATTTTCGGTTGTCTTCCGTAGAGTCTACTATACCTGAAGATGCCTCGCGTTGGGGCGAAACACGTGTCGTTTATAAGATAGAAAAGTGGTAATGTGTGTTTGGTGTTGTGTGTAGTGGTTGGTGGGTGAAGAACTGATGACCGATTTTCGGTAAGTTTTTGGTTTAAGTTCCAAATAAATCCACTTCATCCGGTAGAAAAACACACATTAATTTCCTGTTATTGTTTTGCTTGTCGCGGATCTTAGCTAAGTTAAACTTTTGACTGTCCACTTAGAATTATGTTACAATTTTATAAATATATAATATAATATTTTAAATATTAAGGTATATTTTAAGAATTGTTTTGCAGTAATTTCATTTGTTTGTTAAAAAGAATATTTTTGCTATGTTGGAGTAAATCTATTTTAGTATTTAGTCTTTCTTATTTAGGGTTTACTATCAATTTAAAGTATAAATACAAAGGGACCGTGTTATCTTACGGCTGCTATTGTTTTAAATGTACCATTCTTTCTCTATTCTAGTAGAAAAATACTTTGTTACCTTGGCTCCTAATCTAAAAGAAGTACCGTGTGTATTATACTATTCACTAAGAGCTGTTTATTCGCGCACTCTGTATACGTCTCTTTTATTAAAAAGATTATTTGCCGAAGGAAATAGCCTCAATTATTTATTAGAGCCCCTAACACAAAATAGATCTAGGTTATTTTTTCTTAGAGGCTTTACGAAGCCCTACTATTTGTTTCATATACAAACTCGAAAGATTGTAGGATCGTTTTTATATTCGATAAAGGTGTCGCCACTAGTAGATGCATATAGATGTCGCTATCGCTATATTTGGACTTAGTTTCATCACGGTTTTATGATTGTGATAATGCTTAGCTTGATGACATATGTACAAGACAAAATAAAATTAACACATTCGCTTCATATCACTTGCTATCGGCCCGATGCGTTGTTTAAACAATGTGCAGTTTAAAAAAAGTAACATAAATTTAACGACCGATTGGTTCAGTGGCGCGGCCTTCCGCCCGCCGAGTAAATGGATACGATCCCCACATCGGAATAAATATATGTATGGGTTTATAAATATTTATTCCGAGTCTGGTAACCTCCCTGTTCCCTTCCTTTCCGCCAATCCTCGGTCTGCCGTGCCAATGGATGCGTGGCTAGGGACGAGCTTAGTCGCAAGCGTGCCGACGGTCCCGGCATCGGGCTCCCCCGGGTACTATGGTGCCTTACCTTAGCATGCGGACCTCTGCTCGGGCTGACCTCCACCCTCCCTTGCGGCTCGTGGGATTCACTAAGACGAATTTTAATATATGTAATTTGTTGAAAAATGACGGTGACGTGGTTCTCCACCTGTCACGTTCTGATTCCCACGAGGGCGTTTCTCGTTTAATGGAGAGCCGTTTTGCTGCGATGAATGTGAGAGGAAGAATGGACGAAAGGATGGATGAGTGTGGAGGAGGCGGGAGGGTGTGCCGGGATTGTAGCGGATGGAGCTCTGTGGTCTCTATCAACCCCTGAGGATAGGCGTGAAAATATAAATATAGATTTAAGTTAAATTATTTTCAAAGATTAATAGACTACCACCGCACTAGATGAAAGCCACTGTCATTGTTATTGTTAACCTCGCATAACCAGATCTGTAAATTATAAAATAATATTAATTCAGGACGGATTGATTTATCTCTAAGCGGAAGTGATAGGCAGTCATAGGTAGGAGTAAAGGAGGAAGGAGCAACCGAACACAATGGAATGTAACGGTAAGCGTAAAACGTAGCTCATAGACCTTTTGAGAAGCAGAAGATTGAAAGTACGTTGCTTGGTGTAAAAAAGATGAGTGGCGATCTATTACGGTGCGTTTTTCCTAAAACTTCATTCCACGCACAAATACTCCGTAGAGTTAGCTACCTACAGCGGGATTTCCGAACCGATATGACATTGGAATCTTTAAATCGCTAGCCTACTTTTATTTCAAAGGCCGGCAGCGTATTTGTAATGCCCAGTATGTTCCAGGTGTCTATGGTGATTATTTTCCATCAAGGGACACGCTTGCTCATCCATTGTTTGCTTCCCTATCCCATAAAAAAAAGTTAGGTTCCCTGATCCCTGTAATCGCCGAATGCAATGCGATAACATAGCTAAGAAAATACATACGTAACTTACTCATTTAACGCCGATATTCTGTGAACGTACCTATTTCCCCGATGAATATGAGTAAACCAGCGATATAAAAGCAAATGTTTGCATTGGAGTTCGAGTTTTGGTTTTTAAATAAAAACAAAAACTCGAACACAAGTCGATAGGGGAGAGTAGTAACGCTGTTGAGAAACTTCCTTCATCCCGTGATAAAGTGGAGACCATAAAACTCTCACATAATGACTGGTCTGTCAAGAACAAGAGCGCAATTTATTCTCCGTAGGGATGTTTAAAAATAATAAAAATCTACCAGAATTAAAGTCAGCTTGCGGTTTCTTCGCAAAAAGTTTCAAAGAATCGTCTTTCCAAAAAAATAAAAGTTCAATATTTTTTCGAAAGAAATTTAGGAAGAAGGTAACATAAAAATATTGACTCATTTACTTTGAACTCGATAAAATAAACAAATTCATTCGACCTGTGTATAAGTTTAACAGCGCCATCTTTTTCCTCGGCTTTGTATTATTAAATATACAATTAAAGTCCTCATATGTGGAGGAATAGATGGCGTTGCCTTTGCCCGATTATGAACATTGTGTTTGCCTAAAATCGATCCCTTATCGCAATTAGATATTAGATAGATTTAGAGAGAGAATTAGATATAAGATATATATGTATATATATATATATATATATATATATATATATATATATATATATATATATATATATATATATATATATATATATATATATATATATATATATATCTTGATATCATTCAGGCCTCTATAACTTCATTTACTCCCAACAAAACATTTAAGCAGAACTATAACACTTTGAATTAAACTATAAATAGAAGTTAAAAGATCTTATTTTCCGTAGGAAAAGCTTTCAACATATTAGGAATCGCAAGGAAAATGCTGGAAAACCATTTATAATATGAGTTTAAATAAGATCAAGCCTTAAATATCCGACCGTCTTATAAATAGATCCAATAAAACTGCGGACCAATAAATGATCATCCAACCGAGAAGAGATTGCTTGACCGATCCCGAGTTCTTATGTGCGGAGAAAAGTATGGAGACCAACTTTTTATTAAAAAATATAACATACATATAATATTAAGATTGCTGAGTTCCACGCAATTAGTACGTTCCATCACAGTTTTCTGCTTTCGCTTTAGTCAAAACTAGTGAATAATTGTGGCGTGTTACGTAATGGAAAACAATGAACGACACCCATTTTCATTCACAGTGGCATAGGCAATGCAGAAGCGTTGTTGACTTTTAAGGAAAGTGTCATTATGGGAGGGGGAGGGAGGGTGGGGTCTTCGGAACTCAACCGCTCACCGTACGAAGCGCGGTAGCTGAGCTACCGCTCAGTCGCAGGTTTTCTGCGGGATTGTGGTACTTCCCCAGGTGAGACCCATTCATGGCCCATTCATGCTACACACAAATAATATGCCATTCTTGACATAGTATTCGTTTGCAGCGTGGCTTAACCACTACAACACTTATTTTGTTTTAAAACTATTTAGTAACCCACGAATGTTAAACCATCGAATATATAAATAAGCAATGTTTTACTATTTAAAGAAAAGCTCGTTTGTAAGAAACCTTTTGTAGTATTTATATCAAAGAAAAATACTTGTTGCTTAGTTCTACTACATAATCACTGATGATTTTTTTCCTGATTGATAACAAATATAAAATATATGGACAGTCAAAAGACTTTTCGGTTGTCTTCCGTAGAGTCTACTATACCTGAAAATGTCTCGTGTTGGGGCGAAACACGTGTCGTTTACAAGATGGAAAAGTGGTAGTGTATGTTTGGTGTTGTGTATAGTGGTTGGTGGGTGGAGAATTGATGGCCGATTTTCGGTAAGTTTTTGGTTTAACTTCCAAATAAATCCACTTCATCCAGCAGAAAAAACACACTACTGGTTTTCTGTTATTGTTTTGCTTGTCGCGGATCTTAGCTAAGTAAAACTTTTGACTGTCCATATAGTGATGGATTTCCGCAAAATAACGCCTGACTCCATTAATAAATATAAAATAATTTAAGAGATTTATACGATGACGATATAACGCTATTGGGAAGCCTATTCTTTTCAGTTAAGGGTAGGTTCGATTCTCGCTGCAAGATTAATAATTGTCTGGTTTATTGGTATTTATTCAGTCTAGGTGTTTATCTTCGTCATTTGTGACTTATAAAGTTATCAAGTCATAGTACCCATGAAATATTAAAATAGTGTGTAAAATATTACATAAAATGAAATTTTTATTTATATAAAGCGTTTTCCATATTATTACAGCATCGAGCTTTGAATTGCTTCAGAAGTAAGAAGCAGGAGAGATATTCAAATTGGATGCCTGAAACGTACGGACGTCTTTTTGTGATTTCAGCTCAGTTCATTAGGCTTTTTTAACGCCGATGGCTAAGATCTAGATTATTCTATATTCATAACAATCTTCGTGTAGCGTTTCTCTATAGAGCTATTTTTATATTTGCATGGTCATCTGATGGTAAGTAACCACTTTATGGGATAAAGATATAATCGTTGCTGACCTTTGAGGTATGTGTAGGCTTCTTTATTGCAGGCTCCGATGTCTTTGGTGAAGGTGAGGAGGTGATCTAATTACATTAACTACTCCTCCTTTTCTCTCAATTGAATCACGTTTGAAACTATTGTCGTATGAATAAATCATTAATTAGAGAGATCGAATTCCCGGTACGGTAGCAGTATTCAACCGATTATTGAACTAGACAGACATTGACGGGAACGTTGTATTTAATCGAGAAAGTCAAATTTGAATATACCAATTAAATACCAAGCGTATTAAACCCTTTCTTATATTTCTTTTATCCCATTTAATGTTTTATATTATTTTAAGTTAAATAACTACGGAATTTGATAAGTATCTTTTATATTCAATTAAAGCTTTAAGAGGTTTCTCTTTTATTAGATAAACGTCTAAATTCCTCTTTTTATATATTTCATTAATGTGCCGATGTATCAATACCTTCTGATATAAAATAAACATTAACCAAAAAGCAATGATTTACAATGCGGCACCCAATAATGTTAGAATAGACACATAGAAGAAACTAGAAGTAGATAAATATAAATTCAAGCTTTTAAAGTCTGCCTTTTAGATCCTGGAATAAGAAATTTTTTAATCGTATCGGTAATGTTTCGAGATTGTATCCTCCATTGGACTATTGATGTGAACCATTACCACAACAATGATTGCTTAAACTGGAATGGCTAACAAGAAGTCTAGTAACATTTGAAACATTGTGTAGAAAGTACGTTCTAAATATGAGACACTGTTTTCCACGAGCTTTTATTACTAAAAATGTGGGTGTTTAGAGACGCAACATAAATTTCAATCGCTTAGGCGACCCCTAGCGCCATCTGTGTCCAACGTAATGTTGGATTTTTTTAAATTCAAACTGAATCAATTTGACATTAATGCGAGTACGTTTACATGCAGGACACGAGAGCGCAATTAGTCATATGAGGCTGGGACAGGCAAGTGGCAATATATATCTATTAATTCACAACAGGTACGCCGCCTACATGGACATTATATTGTTCAGAAAACACTATTAATTTATTAAAGTAATTGTATACCTATATAATTAAAATTTAAATAATTAAAACTTGATGAGAAGAAATGATCGATCAATCGATTTACAGTTAGTAGCGATAGGTGGCGTTACTAACACGGGATATATATATATATATATATATATATATATATATATATATATATATATATATATATATATATATATATATATATATATATATATATATATATATATAATGTAATATAACTATGTTTGAGGTAACTTTAAAAATAAAATGAAATATATTAGTTTATCATGAAGTTAGTCTCAAGCTGAGGGTAGTTTTAAAGGAACAAATACATAAATTTAGTTTTTATTGAAAAAATTCATACATTTTTTAATCACAAAAAAAATGTAAAATACAAAGACTTTATAGTAATTAAGTGCATTGAATATTTACTAACTCGATACAATAAACTATTGAGACCTAGAATAGTAGGTATTTAAAATGGATGTAACATTTTACATCCATTTTAAGTACTATTCTAGGTACAATATATATATATATATATATATATATATATATATATATATATATATATATATATATATATATATACCCTATATATAAATGCAAAACATGATGTTTGTTATATTTATACTGTAAATTTAAATAAAAGATTTTATTTAAGTTTTAAGAGTACAAAGGAAAAAATACATCTTAGCGAGAAATATTATATTATTTAATTTATTAATCAAATTCTATTATTATAAAGCGTGCAAATATAAGTTAAGTTTTCTTAAAATGACAGGTGGTTACATCTTTCAATATCGATGTAAAAAAATTTATTCCACAAATTATATGTATATTGACTCAAATTATATATATGTGTGTGTGTGTGTGTGTGTGTATGTGTGTGTGTGTGTGTGTGTGTAAACTTGAAAGTAGTTGCAAGTTTAATTTTGATTGTCTATTGATTAGCATATGCGTAACTAAAAATACTTAACGAATGTATGTTATATGTAACTATAGCGAACTCTGTTATACAGTCCAGACTTAATACCAACTAAAGCTGGCTGTAACCGTGTTGGAGAACAATTTGGCTCAGACGGTGGCATCGCCGGGTGTCATTTTTCTTTGTCACTACCTTCGCCTGGGGCAGACCATCTATCATTTCGAAACTTAACCTCGAC
This sequence comes from Baronia brevicornis, assembly GCA_031353405.1. Taxonomy (NCBI): domain Eukaryota; kingdom Metazoa; phylum Arthropoda; class Insecta; order Lepidoptera; family Papilionidae; genus Baronia; species Baronia brevicornis. Next base: position 1,002,398 of record JASFAT010002469.1, on the reverse strand, counting down.
AAAATGTGGGTATTTTCAGTGTAAGCGTCCTGTCATCGGGGACACAGCCGGAATATTTGATGCAGCGGTGTTGCCAGTCAAATAATGTCAGCGAGATAGTTTATCATCAGAGACATTAGTTGAGGTTGTACTGAGGGTTCATTAATGTAGTACCCTACGTGAAATATCATACGATGTGTATATCGGCGTATTAAAATTAATATAATTATTTTACATATATGTATATACATACATATCGTCACGCCTGTCCCTCGTAGGAGTAGGCAGAGACCACAGATCTCCATCTGCTACGATCTCGGCATACTTCCCTTGCGTCCTCCACACTCATTATTCTCCTCACGCAAGCCCGCCGGTTGAGGGTACATACATACATACATACATATCGTCACGCCTGTCTCTCGTAGGAATATGCAGAGACCACAGATCTCCATCTGCTACGATCTCGGCAAACTTCCCTTGCTTCCTCCACACTCATTATACTCCTCATGCAAGCCCACCGGTTAAGGGTACTCTTGACCTGGCCTTTCTCAAAAACTTAAGCAATTTGTTCAAGGTATGTTTTCCGTGGTCTTCCCCACCGTCTCGAAGTGCGGTAGCCAAACTACCACTTCGACGCCAGTTTTCTGCGAGAGTGTGGTAATTACCCGGGCGAGCCGGCCCATTCATGCTACAGTCAAATATAATGCCATTCTTGACATAGTATTCGTGTGCAGCGTGGTAATACCACTAGAAAATGCTATGCTTCAGTATTAAATTCTTTCTTTACTGTATACAGTCTTTGTTTGCCTTCTCTATTATGTGCATAAAAGTCGAAATTCAGTTAGGGGGGGATTCATTCTAATTCGAACTACCGTCGACGCCGAAATATACATTAAGATAACGAAGTACTTTAAAGTTTTACGTATTGTAAAAATATAGAAATATAATTACGGCAGAGTTATCTTAGCGCGGATGTATATACTAAACCTAATAGTACTCTACCTTTACAAACTTCATATGGTAACGTTTTAATGTATTGCCGAGCTCGTGTGGAGAGAAGAAGGATCAGGAGACCTTTCTCTTCTGCTTCTTTCATTTTTGTATTTCCTTCCAATTAGTTTCTTCTTTTCTTTCGTTTATTCACATCTTTACACTCCTTTGCAGTGCCCTGAGTACTGCAGATGTTTAAGGTCAATTGCGGATGGTCACCAGGAAAGGAAAACTTAGTGGAATGAAAAGCGGAAGGGAATAAGAGAACGAAATAAAGGTAGGGGAAAGGAATCGAACTGTATACAGCAGTCACCGTAGGAAACGCAGTAACATTGTAAAATGCTACTAATTAAAGCCGACGCTCATGAAGACACTGATAATGATCGATTTGCTTATTGGCGGGGATGCCGTCTATGGAGTCTGTCTATCTCGGGTTCGATGCTCGTATAAGGATAAAAATGTCGATGGCTTACAGATATTTATTTTGAGTCTGGCCACCCCTGACAAACCGCATCGTAATACTGTGGTGGGTTAATGTCTGGTCATCTAAAAATGGGGAGGTCCGTGGGACACATGTATATGGGCTTTAGAAAACAAAATAACGCCGATATTTTGTAAGGGTAAGGTACTTCCCCAATCGAGCTGGCTCACTTGCGCTACCATGTCCGTACCACTATTCTTGATAATTCTAAAATTATATTCATATTTCCTTATACACTTTTTACTTCCTTACACAATTAGTAAGTTTTATATGTGAGTGGAGACAGTTGAAACAGAGACAGTCGAAAGGCCCGGCTTCACGTGATTGTTGTTTGTAATTTCATTGTCACGCTTTCCTCTTCTGGGGCTGAGCAGAATCTTCTGAAGTTGTAGCGCTGGAGCCTCGACGAACAGATGGAGAGGCAGAGAAACGAGGAACGTTGTGGTCACGATACCAGCGAAGAGCATAATCTGAAAATTTAAACGTTAATATAATTAATGGAGTCAGGCGTTACTTTGCAGAAATCCATTACTAAGTGGTTTGGTGTTGTGTATAGTGGTTGGTGAAGAGTTGCTGATGGTTAAAGAGTTGTTGATTGTTAATTTTCTGTTGTGGTTTGCTTGTCGCGGATCTTAGCTAAGTAAAGGTTTTGTTTGTCCACATAAAGCTTGGTAATCCATATGGCTAATTAAAGAGATCATCTTTGCTCTAAAAACAGACAATCGAGACCGTAACAATCCTCTGAAGATGGAGCTCTCTCATCATACGACATCGGAACCTTCAATGAACAAGCCTACACTTTCCTTAAAGGCCGGCACTGCGGACATCTATGGGCGGCGTTGATCGCTTTCCATCAGGTGACACGCATGCTCGTTTGCCTTCTTATCTCATAAAAATAAGTTTGTCGCACATTTAGTAACAAACTTAAATGATACATGATCAGAGGACTCCAGTACCTAGCTAGATTCCCTGTGTTGTGAGAAGCTACGCTAGCCAAGGTACTTCCCCAAGTACCTATATACGAATATAAGCACAACATAAAGGAGGCAACGATTGCACCGCCTCACGGATCGCGATCCTCAGGATTAAAAGAACAAACAAGAAGATTGATTATGATTAATAATCGCGCAACCAAAAGTTATAATTACATAAATTGTGGGTGAAACGAAGTTGTTCACCGGGTCATCTAGAAAAGAAGAAGAAGAGAAGAACTGAAAGTACTTACGGCCGTATAATCAGTGGCGTAGAAAGATCGTCTCATCTGACCGCCGTACGTCCTCAACACAGTGGCGTGGAGTAGCATCGCGCAATACGACAAGCGTCCAAGAGGCTGCAAGGGACCCCATTCCACTGACCCAACGTAGATTTCTGGAATAAAATAATTTAAAGATCACCACCGTATCAATCATTGTCTTCCGTTGCGGTAGTATCATATGCCTATCGTCCTGTCTAAATCCATCTTTCCTTTACCCTGCCTTTTTCTTTCTTCTCTATCCTTTTCCCTTCCTCTGCGCCAATCTACGGCCTGACATGCCAATGGGTGTGTGGCTTGGGGCGAGCTTAGTCGCACCGTGCGGCTAATGGAGAGCCGTTTCGCTACGATGAATATGAGAGGAAGAACGGATGAAAACATGGATGAGCGTGGAGGAAGCGGGGAGGGTGTGCCGGGATGGTAGCGGATGGAGTTCTGAGGTCTCTGCCAACACCTACGGGGCATAATGTATGTATGTATGTGAACACAAATTAAAAATATAATATTGTTGGTTTATTTCCTTTTTCTTATGGGATAGGAAGGCAAACGAGCAGGCGTGTCACCTGATGGAAAGCAGTCAACGCCACCCATGGACATCTGCAGTGCCTTCTTCTTCTTCGTTTCGTGGCAGAGGCAGATCGTAATGATGAATCTTTTCCGGGTGACGAGTTATGAGGTAGTAGACTTTAGGGGCCGTAATTATCCCGAACAATTCTTCAAATGGAGGACATATCCCTCCACGGTTTTAAAAAATCTAGCCGTATTTTCGAAGAAATCTAAAGAGAAGCACTCGCCGAGAAATTACCATTAGCAAATCTTAGGTGAGTGATTCTTTATATATTTGCAAAAACACAATATTACTTTTCTGATCTGTGTTCGCGGATTTTAGCAAAGTTAAGTTCCATCCATCTTCATAAGGGATTTCCACAAAGTAACGCTTGACGTATCCCAAGATGATTTAAGTTTCATAAATACCACTATCAACTAACTCGCCCCAAAAAATAAGCATTGTTCAATCTCACATTCCGGAATGACGATTCAGTATGGTGTGTTTTTGCCGAAAAAATGTTTCACATACCCCTCTTTGTGGCACAAGCTAGCTCTAGAGAAGTTTCCAAACGAATACGACATTGGAATCTTGACAAAAAAAGTCTATACATTTCTCAAAAGGTCGGCAACGCTACTGTATCAATACCTATGGTGTTTTGGATGTCTATGGTTGGCGTTGATTGGTTTTTATTAGGTTAGCTTGCTCGTTTGGCTTCCTATGTCATAAAAAAACTCATTTTGATTTATTTATTTTCTTAGAAGCGACTAACGGAGAGCCGTTTCGCTACGATAAATGTGAGAGAAAAGGTGTGCCGGGATCGTAGCGGATGGAGATCTATGATCTCTGTCTTCCTCTACGGGAAACAGGCGTGACTATATGTATTTGTTGGTATGGCCATGGTTTTGCAAATATCTGTGGGATTCACATAAACAAATTAAAATGTATCCTTGATTTCGATGAACATTTTTTATACTTGCAATCTTAAAAGTTGTTCAATTCTTTTTTTTGTTAGTTTTATTCAAACACCCTCCGTGAACCTTCGATTATCGCATTATGTTCCATTTTCGTATAAATTAACATAACAAAAAAATCCTATTCGGCGTTATACTGAACACGTAAAAAGATGCTAATAAAGGTAGAGTGTGAGTAGGGTAACCATGTTTTGTTGTGTAAAATTTGACACCACATAACAACGACGGTAGTACAAATTTACCCAGTATCTATAATGCATGTAATATTGACACTTTTAGGTAAAAATGGCTGCGTTGTATGCCGGGAACAAACAGCAAAAGCTCACCACAAAACGATACACTAAACTTAAAATGCTATAAATGACACAGATGTAAAAAAATATTTATAAAAAAAACTGCGTCGAATGGTTTGAGTTTCACAGCTCTACAACCAATAGAAAATTTTGTACAGCGTTGAAACTGGCTAGTTTTGAGTGACTAGTGTCAAATATTGTATATATTTGAAAAATATGAAAAGATTTTTTGGCACTAGTGGTAAGTTTTCATTTTGCGGTTCATTACGTTTTCGTTTTTTTGCGTGGTAAAAACATGTATATGTATCATGTTTTTTATAGTCTCATAATTAAGCCTTTTTTATTACGAGCCATACGTAATAAACGGTCAGTGGATTATCATACTGAATTAAGTATGTGAACAGTTACAACTTTTACTTAGCTAAGATCCGCGACAAGCAAACAAAAACAGAATAATAATAATAATATGTGTTTTCAACTGGAAGAAGTGGACTTACGGGGAACTAAAACTAAATTTTACCGAAAAAACGACCGTTAACAAATCTCAACCTCCCAACCACTAACAAAAACACCAAACACACACTACCACTTTTTAATATTGCACACGACACTTGTGGCAAAACACGTGTATTGCCTCAACACGAGGCATCATCAGTTATAGTAGACTCTACAGAAGACAACCGTTAAGTTGTACGGCACGGTTGTCTTCCGTAGAGTCTACTATACCTGTTTGCTTGTCGCGGATCTTAGCTAAGTAAAAGTTCTAACTGTCCACATAATGGATTTCCGCAAAGTAACGCCTGACTCCATTAATAAGTACTGAATTAAATTAAACTGTTTTTTTTTACTTGTCCTTAATTGCATTTTTATTTATAATACTCATGTACCGTAAATGAAAATGCAATTAAAGATTCTGTTATTTTTCAAATATACTGGTATGTAAAATTAATAAGAAAATACTAATATCACTACGATTACTAAAGCTAACCGTCACTGCGATTCGTAAAGTGGTCAGTGATCTAGGCGCCCAATCGTCTGTTTCTTTCTCTTTCCTTCTTTTTTCCTCGCCCCATTAATCATATTTTAAGCTAAGGTAAATGCTGAGATGTTTTGCAATACTTACGTTTTATCCACCGTTAAAGATCTACAATACCCTTGTTGCGGAAGTCCATGGTATTAGCAATCTAAGTAAACGTGGTCACCCTACCTCAGACCGACAATCGTGCAATGTTACCACCTTTTTATACAGGGAAAAGTCAGAAAGGATCCCGTCCCCAATTTTTATTGTTATCCCGGATTTCGTATAATCCTCTTACCCTTGGGTGTGAATTGATGTTCAGTGCAGAAATTTTAGAGCCGTTAGCTTTGTAGCACTTGGGTGCTAATAAGAATTCCGCGACTTGGACTCGTTAGCTTTCTGTGTTAAAATTTAGTCGAGGTACGCTACAGAGAGATTATTTTTTAAAAATTCAAATATGTGTTTGGTGGTTTTGGTGTTGGTTCGCTAAGATTTAGTTACAGTTCCATAAAAAACCACTTCCTGTAGGAAAAAACACACATTACTATTTTCTGCTCTTGTTTGTCCACATAATAATGGATATATGTAGTTAATTGTAATTGTAATATGTTTTAATTCCATTCCATCAATCATCAATCGTCGATAGCCTGCGACAGTACACTGTTGGACAAAGGCCTCCCCCAAGAAGCGCCACCTAGATCGATCTTCAACTTCACGTATCCAGTCTCTTGCAGCCATCCTGCGCAGATCGTCACACCATCTAGCCAAGGAGAGTCACACACTACGTTTGCCAAGACGCAGCGGTTGTCTGATCTTCCACAATCGTGACGAGCCCATTGGCACTTTAGTTTACTAATTCTGAAGACATGGCGGTGACTTTGGTTAAATCATATTGCTATTATATAGGTAGTTTGACACATGGAGACACTCACTGTTACATCTATAGAAGTATCCAATGATAAACACGCAGATAGCAAGAGCGAAGAAATTCTGATTGAGGCTGTTGAACACAGCGGACTCGAAGGCGGAAGCTTCCCTGTGATGGAGGTCGTATCCCATCAGTACGGTCCCGAACGCGACGGGAATGGACGTTATGAACATAAACTTAAGAAGCTGAGAAAAAATGTATAAGTAATACAAAGGTTTTAGTCAATGAATTAACACGTTGAGCGCCACGTCAGCCACCTGTGGCTGACAGCGTACATGATATAAAACTAAAAGAAATACATTGATTTAAGGAATTACTGAAAATTTATTTAACCTTGACTTAATACAGGATTATTGGATTTTATTAAAACAATTTTTTTAATTGTATAATTCTATATCATGTTGTACACTGTCAACCCACCGGTAGCTGACGCGGCCTAAACGGAAAGTCCAGTATAAGCCACGTGGCGCTCAACGTGTTAATGTATAATATATAATTTCAAGTGAATTTAAGTCATAAGTTTTTAACAATAATTTCAATAACGACAATTGTTTTCGGCAATTTTGGTCAGCAATTCGAGTGAGTTCTAGTGTTAGAGTTACAGCTGTAGTATGATAGACTGACCCGATAAGTACTACCTCTTTCCCTCTTCTTTTATTTCCCACAATCTGGATGAGTGGCGATCTACTACGGTGCTCTTCTCTCGAAACTTTTCCCTGTGGAATCAGCTACCTTTGGCGGTCTTTCCGAACCGATACGACATTGGCACTGTAAGAGGTAGTATCTTAACTGTGAAGTGATGCAACAGGACTCTGGTTTAATACCCTTTTTCTTTACAAGTGGACCTATTATATATACAACTGATGAATGGCGAGAGAAGAGCGCGGGGTGCGGGAGACGCGGTCGTGCCTGCACGTGTGCAGCAACAAAGCGCGTTCCACGAATGCGGAGAATCAAAGCGCATTCCACGAATGCGGCGTAACAAAGCGCATTCCGCAAGTGCGTAGTAACAAAGCTTGTTCCGCGAATTTGCTCTCGAAGTATATATTCTGTAGCAAGTAGCTACAGCACCTTTAAAAAACAAGCCTACACATACCTAAAAGGCCGGCAACGCTTCCGCGACTCCTGCGGTGTCGCGGTTGTCTATGGGCGGCGTTGATTGCTTTCCATCAGGCGACATGCTTTCTCGTTTGCCATTTTATCCCATAAAATAAATAGTATCTTTAGCATTACCTCCTTCTTCCCTTGCCATTAGTCATATAATTACCCTAAGATTGGTAACGCATCTGCAGTTTCCTAAGCACTGCAGATATAGGCTGCGGTGGTTGCTGACCATCATTTAAATTCAGTTTAGCGTATAATTATTATTACTTACAAAAGATTCGCCAAGATTCCATTTCTCGATCTGCGCTCTGTGGTAGAAGTACGCTGTGAGAACTCCAAGGTGGTAACCGGCCCAGTTGCCTTGAGCAGAGACGTAAGCATGGTAAAATGTATCATTATACCCGAATATGTCTCTTATGGATCTGCAATAAAGTACAGTTTAATATCAAGTTCAAACAAACTTTATTTTGTACTTCTCATTAGATTTGCTGCATTAAAAATAAATAATATATATATATATATATATATATATATATATATATATATATATATATATATATATATATATATATATATATATATATATATATATATATATATATATATATATATATATATATATATATATATTCTCGGTGTCTCGTTAATCCACCTTGGACGAGTGTGGTGGTTCATATATGATCTGTAAAAGAATTCAATTTTGTTTGTTGTTTAGTATTTTTAGGGTATTTATTGTTATCTGTAATTAGTTAATTTTTATTTAAAAAGTAAATATTTTTATAAAAATTAAGTAATTACAGACTTTTAAACATTTCTAAAAATTTTTTGCACAACAAAGTGTTGCTTACTGTGGAAAAAGGTATTACTTACTCTGGAAAAATGCTAACTCTAATAGGCATTAGGTCCATAAAGTAGCTCTGCAAGAACGGGATCAGAAGACCGATTGCCATTACGCCCGACAGTACGGGAATGCCAGACCTCGGCCAGCGCCATATCACCAGAAGCACCACTAGAGTTATCAGGAATAGTTGTGTATCTGTGCCAAGGTACCTGTAGGAAATATCTACATGACTATCTATCTCATCATAACATAACTCAGGGATTAAGGTAGATAAATTGTGATAAATAAGTGCGCAAGTGTTGCCGACCTTTCAGAAAAATGTCATTATGGGAGTGGGAATGGGAGGGAGAGGGGTAGAGGGAGGAGGGAGAGGACCTCCGGAACTCAGCCGCTCACCGTGGTTTTTTGCGGGAGTGTGGTACTTCCCCGGGCGAGCCGGCCCATTCATGCTACAGACAAATATTATGTCATTATTGACAAAGTATTCGTCCGCAGAGTGGCTCTACCACTAATAGATATTAGAATAATATATTGAAAATATACATTATATTAAAAAAATTGACATAAATTATAGAAATCGAGACATTGATAAAAATCAAAATCAGTTGCCAAAAACCACAGTTGAGCGATGGCTCAGTCCCCTCATTTACCAGAGAAACTCATTGGCTTATTTTCTACCCCCATCCAGCAGTATTAGGTAATTTTAACAAGTACATAAATAACGAAGGAAAACATAATTCGTTTAAATATAGTACACCGAAAAACACGACGAAATCCATCCAATTATAGCAATTAAAGATGCGTAAACGATTGCAGAATGGATGGAAATGTGCCGAACAATTTGTATTTTCGTCATCCATGAAATTGCATGTCGCGATGCATTGTGTATTTACAGCCAGTCTACCCATGAATTTAATTAAAATTGATGTTTATTTATTTTCTATACTTTCAGACAATAAAATGAAATACAAATAACAAATTTCATAACAATACTTCTCTTAATACGAAAAATAACTAAATATCTATATAACCCAATAAGGAAGTAGAAATATAATATTTGAATATGTGTACAGTAAGAACTTTTACTTAGCTAAGATCCGCGACAAGCAAACAACAACAGAAAAATAATAATGTATGTTTTTTTTTACTGGTAGAAGTGAATATACGGGGACAAATCGCATCAATTCGGAATTCCGCTTGATTCCTTGAAACACTCCCCATGGTAAAAGCGATACAATATGCTGAGATAACTTCCCTTACGCAGTGCCAGAGAATTCTCTTATTCAAGCCGTAGGGTGAGGATTCTAGTCGTCGATGATTCGAATCACACGACGTTATATGGTCCAGAGGAAGAAAATTATATCGACGCATTAAAACAAGAACGTAGTAAATCACAAAATGAAAAAATTTACCACGAGAGCCATAAAAACTTTAAAGATTTATAGGAAAAAATGCATTTGATCACTCAAAAACAGTTTGAAAGCTGTACAAAATATTCTATTGGTCGAAGAGCTGCGAGACTCAGACTAAATTCCTATTGGGCGCAGTAGTGTTTTCTGATCCCGAATATGCATTATTTTTTTTAACATCTGTCATTTACAGCCGTTTCGTTTTTTGTGTCTACATTCGGGACAGCCCCGCCCAGAGACGGGAACAGTATTCCACATGCGGCCTAACTTATAAAGTAATCGAATGATAATTGAATTTGATAATCCCAAATATTATATCATTCCACAATCGCTGGAGCAGACGAGTGCTGGAGTGGAGACCGCGTCTCGACAAACGTAGTGTGGAACGCTCCCCCGCTAGATAGTGTTATAATCTGCGTAGGGCGGCTGGCAGAAACTGGATGCTTGAAGCCGAAGATCGGGCTAGGTACATTTTCACGGGACCCCCGCTCGGAGACGGGAACAGTATTCCACATGCGGTCTAACTTGGGCCATATAAAGGAATCGAATGATTATTGAATTTGATAATCACAAATTATCAGTCGGTGGAGCAAACGAGTGCTGGAGTGGAGACCGCGTCTCGGCAAACTTAGTGACGCCCCCCGGCTAGATGGTGCGACGATCTGCGCAGGGCGACTGGCAGAAACTAAAATGTCTGTGTCCAACAGTGGATTGTCGCAAGCTGTTGATGATGATGATGAAATACTATATAGAACTTGTTCCAGATCAAGATGTTCCGGTTACAAGATCTCAACGACCATTACATTTCCACCAAGGTTTGTTTAAACTATCTCGCCCCACCGCCGCTGTTTGTTCTGAGCAAAGTATCGTGAGGCTTGCGTAATTCGCAGCCACACGTTATGGTCACGAAATAATTGTCAGTTTACATTGCGCTGACATTTAGATGTAAATCTAAATCTTTGAACGTTGATAAATTTACTCATAAAGAATTTCGTAATGGAAATAAAGTACGTTAATATGACGTCGCAAGAAAACCAAAAAAAAAAAAAAATTTAAGTAAAAAACACTTCAGCAATTTGGTCAAGGTATGTTCTCTTTGACGAGCGATTGGCTCAGTGGCGGGACCCCCTGCCCACCGAGTTAATGGTCACGGGTTCGATTTCCACATCGGGATAAATATAATTGTATATGGACTGAGATATTTATTCTGATTTTGAGTGTTTGTCCTTCTATTAAGTTTCGTAAATGTGTCTGCAAACATAAAATTCACTCTCTTGTCTCAGAATCTTCTAAAAATCAGTGGAAGGATATTATTACCGATAAATTGTATCAGAGGGAAGTTTCTATGGGGTATCTTCAAATGAAGAGATACCAGCTATACCAACGCTATTATTCTCTTTTCTTAGTAATTCTTACCAGCAGGTGTGAAGCTTGTTTCCCTATTTTTTTTAAACAGCCCATGACTCATAATAAATATCTGTAATCCATACATATACTTATTCCGATGCGGAGATCGAACCCGCGACCATTGACTCCGCGGGCGGAGGGCCCCGCCACTGAGCCGATTGGTCATCCTTACCCTATTGCTCGTACAAAAATGTGATATAAATGATTTTATAAGATTAGGTTAAAATGTAACTCACCAAGCTTGAGGAAGGCAAAGGTGCTCAAACGGGAAAAGATTGGGCATCAGTATGACGAGCTGCCACCAATTGCTCCTGCACAGGTCGCGTTCGCGCTTGACAACAGCGTCCCACATCGGCCCGGAGCCCATGTGTGGTACCCAGGTCATGGCAAGCCCCATCACCACAAGGACAGCCGGTATTAATCTGCGAAACATAATGTTTACGTAGACCAAATTATGGTTTCGGCATATCTATTTTATTTTGAAATTTTTCTTGCTGTCTTTTAACAAATGAGCATATTATTACCGAACAGAATTAAATTACCAAATAAAGGGTTTTCAGTTGTCTTCCGTAGAGTCTACTATACCTGAAGATGTCTCGTGTTAGGGCGAAACACGTGTCGTTTACAAGGTGGAAAAGTGGTAGTGTGTGTTTGGTGATGTGTATAGTGGTTGGTGGGTGGAGAGTTGCTGACGGCCGTTTTTCGGTAATTTTTTGGTTTAATTTCCCAATAAATCCATCTCCATTGTTTGCTCGTCGCGGATCTTAGCTAAGTAAAGGTTTTGACTGTCCACATAGTGATGGATTTCCGCAAAGTAACGCCTTAATCCATTAATCATTATCAAACAAAAATAAAAAAAATCTAGAAAGTATATAAATAAAACTAATTAACTTTTACGAAGAAGAGAAGCGCGGAAATTATTTTTTTAAATATGACCCGCCTTCTTGAAATCTAGCCACAGACAGTATTTTGTGCTACTCGCTGAAGTAGTGACGTTAAGATTCGGTTAACATCGGGGATATTTTCTTTTAGTGGTTAGAAAGTCAACGGTTTTGTTTCATAGACTACTTTTGGGGTACCACAGAAATACGTCCACAGGGCTGATAACTGGGTGGCCAGAGGATATCACCGACACATTTTATTAATTTGTCAGGGAAGAAATCAAGAAGAATCTCTATGGCCTCTCTAACAATGCGAGTTTTGGCACCACATTGTTGAAACCAAGTGCGTGAAGTGAAGGCAGGATGTTCATTCAATATTGGCAGAAAATAATCAGTAAGCATGAGTTTACCAGTGTGTCCTACCTATACTCTCCTACGGCGTCGAAATGTGGACACTGACAGTCCGTCTATTTCAGAGAGTCGCTCAGAGAGCTATGGAGAGAGCTATGCTCGGAGCTCCTCTTGTAGATATGATTCGCAATGAAGTAATCCGCCAGAAAACCAAAGTCACCGACATAGTCTTTAGAATTAGCAAACTAAAAGTGGCAATAGGCTGTTCACTTTTCTCGGAGATCCGAAAATCGCTGGAGTAGATGAGTGCCGGAGTGGACGCCCCCGGCTAGACGGTGCGATGATCTGCGCAGAGCGGCTGGCAGAAACTGGATGCGTGAAGTCGAAGACCGGGCTAGGTAGCGCTTCTCGAGGGAGGATAATGATGATGATGATGCAGTTACTGATTATTATTCGACCTATAACCTAATTCTATCACTGGACATACTATGTATACAATATTGCAAACAGGATAATGTTTGTAAATTTGAATTTTAAATGAGTGATCGTCATATATCCATATAATTAGCTTCTTCTGAACTTATAAATGCCTTATTGAGATTAAAAAAGCCCCCCATGTAATAAATCCATACTGTCATGAAGCATGATATAAAATTGTTTTTAAAAAAGAAGCCATAATTATAGCTTTGCATTCGGGATATGACAGCTGTCAGAAATCCGTGGAATTAAGAATTAGAGTCGCAATCGCCCGTTGGGTTTAATTTTTAATTCACTTGTCGACCCACCCCGTCACTTGAGACTTTTTTGTACGACGTAATTAAATTTGAACGCATTTTTATATTTGCCGTTTGGAGATGAAAAATATTCGAATAATTAATCTAAATTTAAATAAGTTAAAAAACAAATGACGAACAAATTATATATTTTTTCTTCTTTTCTTTTTTTGATGGCAATTAGTTGTAACTATTATGCCAGTGTCAAGTAAAACACGATAACATCAAATCTTTTAAAATATATATAAATAATCAACTTATCACGTTGCGTCGTGATAAAATGGTGGCCATTCTACCAAAACTTTCTATGGACTTTTTCAGTCAACTTAAAAAGTCACGATACACTCATTCATTTCATATCACTTCACTTATACGCCTTGATTGAACTAAATTTGATAATACACTACCATAATTAAACAATATTACTGATAATAATAAGATTATGAAAATTAAATAAAAACACAACGTCACTGATGTAAGTTGGCGGGAAAAATCCTTATAAATATTAATCTCGATATGGAATTTGAATCCAAGGATATTATTGGCTAAGAATAATAATAAACATATTTTATTTGTCAGAATGTAGAACATGAGACATATTTTTCACTTATACATAAATAAGAAGTATATAACATTATTCTATGCAAAGGATGTGGCTTAGGTTTTGCTAATAGGGGTGGGAATCTCTTTATAAACATCAATCTTTATAAATATCTTTGTATCTTTCATTTAGTCGTTTATTATTTATGGTTAAAAGCTATTTATTTCTAATCTAATGTAACACCAACCTACATCAAATTATCTTTTTAACATTGTGTCCATCTTACGGTTATCTGGAGTATAGTAGTAAGACCGCCATTTGTATATAAATATTACAATTAATAATTGTATAACTTTGTTTTTGGTGTACAATAAAGAATATATCTATCTATGTATCTATGTATATTATACCACTATCACCATGAAGTAATTGACAAGACCACATGATTGGGAAAGATTTTTTATTAATTGTACGAAACACATGATATATATTGTTATGCTACGCACATATAGATGTACTGCACCTGTAGCCCTGATTTAAGAAAGCAAATCCTTCGTCACTACGTCATTTGTGAAAATATTCCATAAAGAATCAAAAACTCTCCATAAAAACATTCCATAGAAAAAAACGAAGATAATAAAAAATAAACATAAAAATCAGATTTTTTATTTTCATTTTATCTGTTTAATTTTATTGTATTTCATTATAATATAAGTACGAACACGTAACCCTATTGTTAAAATGTAGTGCGTAAATTTGAAGAGTTATAGTCCGGACGTTATTAAGTTTTTTTATATATATTACTCTAAGACTGTAACTTGTTTTGTGTCCAACACATAAAGAAGAAGTTCTCATTTATATAATTTAGGAGTAAGATCCGGAGAAGAAGAGAAATGAAGAAAACCTCAAGCGGTAATAGAGTATACAAAAATTCATACCTGACCCATCTGTTGACTATCGCCATTGGAACTGTTTTAAGTGTAAATGGATGCGTCTCGGCGTATACCAGCATCTTATAAGCCATAAGGAATCCGCCCATCACGAAGAATATTTGGACTATAATCCGAGCGTTGAAAAGAAGAGACTTGAAGAAGTCGTCGTACGACTGAAACAAAGAGAAAACAGTAATTGTCAGGTATATCTTTTACAATCATTGATAGAAGTAAAATATGTAGAACTCGACTTTAGCGTCATCTACTTGGTCCAATTGTTATCTTAAACTAAATTCAAGAATTCATTGAAACACATACAAATTTTCATCACAATCAGTCTCATCTATCTTCTTCTTTTTCTAAGAATGTCTCTCCGACTATCAAAGGTTGGCAACCAATTCAGCACAATTCTCCTCCTCGTAGTTTCATAAATTGTTCACGCACAATTAAGTGCAAATGGCAAGTGATTCTCGCCTCTTATACACATAGAATCTGGTAGGGTTGCTATTGAATTTAAAAAAGCATTGCATCCGTTATAATTATAACCTAGTTATAATTCCTCTCTAATATTTTTCTAGTGGTCTACCATTATTTCACCATTGGCTCTAGCCATGCATGATTGGTGATTAATGGAGTCAGGCGTTACTTTGCGGAAATCCATCACTATGTGAACAGTCAAAATTTTTCCTTTTCGTTTGTCTTCCGTAGAGTCTACTATACCTGAAGATGCCTCGTGTTGGGGCGAAACACGTGTCGTTAACAAGGTGGAAAGATGGCAGGTAGTGTGTTTGGTGTTGTGTATAGTGGTTGGAGGGTGGAGAGTTGCTGGCCGTTTTTCGTTAAGTTTTTGGTTTGAGTTCCAAATAAGTCCACTCCGTCCAGCAGGAAAACACACATTATTAATTTTCTGTTATTGTTTGCTTGTCGCGGATCTTAGCTAAGTAACAATTTTGATTGTCCACTATGCATATAATAATGCTTGTTTCCCGTAAGGGTAGGCAGAGACCACAGAACTCAAACTGCTACAATTTTTTTTATGGCATAGGAAGGCAAACGAGCAGGTGTGTCACCTGCAACTCTTCCACAATGCCATAGGCAGTGCGGAAGCGTTGCCGACCTTTAAGGAAAGTGAAATTATGGGAGTGGGAGTGAGAGGGGGAGTGGGAATAGGAGGGGGAATGGGAGTGGGAATCGGAGTGGGAGTGGGAAGGGGAGGATGTTGGGCCTCTGGAACTTAGACCGCTCACCGTACGAAGCGCGGTTGACAAGCTACCACTCAGACGCCGGTTTTTTGCGGGAGTGTTGTACTTCCCCGGGCGAGCCGGCCCATTCATGCTACAGACAAATAATATGCCATTCTTGACAAAGTATTCGTCTGCAGCGTGGCTCTACCACTATTAAAAAACCTCAGAATGATAACTTGTCACTAGAACCAAAAAAACTTGATACAATAAATCCAAAAAATACTCTCCCACTCCCATAATTTCACTTTTCTTTAAGGTCGGCAACGCTTCCGCACTGCCTGTGGCGTTGCGGATGTCTATGAGCGGTGTTGGTTGCTTTACATCAGGTGACACGCCTGCTCGTTTGCCTTCCTATGCCATAAAAAAAAAACGTTTTCGCTTTTTGATATATCGATATATAGAATATTTTTTGTAATATTGAATATTTCATTTCCATAATAATTTGTATTTATTGAAGCAATTTCTGCAAACGCACCTCACGCCGGATATTTTCTTTTATAGCACAGTTCAGTCGAGCGTGGCTTACTCGGAAAATTGCGAGTCTAAAACGACTTTAGTCGGCAGAAATAACGTTGCGTAGGTATAATGTGTATACGCAATACCGCAGCAGTATCCGGCTGCAAACGGCGGTTAGAATGCAGCCTTGCAATGCACAGAAGCAACCAACTATCTTAATGAAAATTGTGTGAACTTTTTATTAATTTATTTATTTATTCTTCTTGCACACATTCTAGTAGTAGTCGTCGGTATTCGTCGGTCATTTTCGGTCATTCGTCGGCGATTGGCTCAGTGGCGCGGTCCTCCGCCCACGGAGTCAATGGTCGCGGGTTCGATTCCCGCATCGGAATAATATTTATTCCGAGTGTGGTAACCTCCCCAATCCGCATTTCCTTTCCTGCCCTTTCCTTTCTTCTCTATCCTTTCCCTTCCTCTCCGCCAATCCACGGTCTACCGTGCGAATGGATGCATGGCTAGGGGCGAGCCTAGTCGCAAGCGTGCCGACCGTCCCGGGATCGGACTCCCCCGGGTACTATGGTCCCTTACCTCAGCATGCAGGGCTCTACTGGGGCTGACCTCCATCCTCCCTTGCGGCTCGTGGGATTCACTAAGACGAATTTAATATACCTAATTTATTGAAAAAAAAAAAAAATATATATATATATATATATATATATATATATATATATTTTTTTTTTTTTACATGTACATATATATGTGTATGTGTCTAATAGCCCGTATAAGATCTATATAATTAATTTAGATTCTCATACGTTCCACATTTTATTCTGTAAATAAAATAGTTTTGACTTATAAGAATATACGAAAATTTTAATTATAGTAAAAAAAAAACAATAAGTTTTAGTGAATTAACATTTTTAGGTAAATAAGTGAACTTAGTTTCCGTTTAAGAGAATACACGATACGTGTTTCACACCAACACAAGGCATCATCAGGTATAGTACACTCTACTGAATACAACCGTTAAGTACTGAAAATTATAACCGTCCACGTGGTAATGGATTTCCGCAAAGAAACACCTGACTCCATCAATTACGATTATTAATGGAGTCAGGCGTTACTTTGCAGAAATCCATCACTATATGGACAGTCAAAAGTTTTACTTAGCTTAGATCCGCGACAAGCAAAACAATAACAGAAAATTAATAATGTGTGTTTTTTTCTGCTGGATGAAGTGGATTTATCTGCTGGATGAAGTGGAAGTGACAAAGATATGAATCCACTTCGTCCAGAAGAAAAACACACATTATTAATTTTCTGTTATTGTTTTGCTTGTCGCGGATCTTAGCTAAGTAAAACTTTTGACTGTCCATCCATTAATTACGATGAAGACAGATTACGTTTTCTTAAATTCACTCAAGTGAAATTGGCTATTTTTAAGGAAGCCTTAATATATCTGTTAGTGCCAAACATAACTTGACAGTTTGTTGACATTGCCAGGTCAAGAGCATAACGCTTGTAATGTCGTGCCTTATTTGTGAAAGCCTCAGCCTACGGGCAACATGAGACTTTATTTCCACAACTTATGTATGTAATTTCAATGTCAGTTGATATATGTAATGTATATATACGTACATTATTACTTCGACATGTTATCACATAGAGAGATGTCGAGATTATTTTTTGTGTCACTTTGAAAGTTATATTAATTATATAAAATAATGAATAATATAAATGTTTACGATGTGATATATATATATATATATATGTATATGTGTATATGTATATATGTATGTATATGTACATATATATATATACATATACATACATATGTATATATCGTTAAGCCTGTTTTCCGTTGGGGTAAGAAGAGACCACAGAGCTCAATCTGCTACGATCTCGGCTTACTTTCCTTGCTTCCTCCACATTCAACGCTCTCCTCGTGCAAGCCGGTTAAGGGTACTCTTGACCTGGCCTTTCGTAAAAAGTTCGGCGATTTGTTTAAGGTATGCTTTCCTTGGTCTTTCCTCACCAAGCCTTCCAACCACATCCGCAATATCCCTAACATCATTTATATTTCGAAAATATAATATAAATCATTCATAATATAAATGATGTTCATTTATATTCCAGTTAATTATACATTTATCATGGATTAGTATATAAAGGGAATTGTACTTAATAAGGGCTATTCAATTATCGGCAAATATAATTAATAACTGTAATAAATTAGCCGTTTACCTAAAGGCAATTAATATGAACTGTGCGATCCGAATCGGACATCCGATATAATAAATTGACTAGAACAAACCAGTTTAATTTATTTTGATGGTGATTTTGGCAGATATATTTATTTTAAATTACGACTGATTGGCTCAGTGGCGGGGCACTCCGCCCACGGAGTCAATGGTCGCGGGTTCGATTCCCGCATCGGAATGAATATATATATGGATTTAGAAATATTTATTCCGAGTCTGGTAAACCCCCCAATCCGCATTTCCGTTCCTGCCCTTTTCTTTCTTCTCTGTTCTTTCCTTTCCTCTCCGCCAATCCACGGTCTGCTGAGCCAAAGGATCCATGGCTAAGGGCGAGCTTAGTCGCAAGCGTGCCACCGTCCCGGGATCGGGCTCCCTCGGGTACTATGGCACCTTACCTCAGCATGCAGGGCTCTGCTGGGGCTGACCTCCATCCCCTCTTGCGACTCTTGGGATTCATTAAGACGAATTTAATATACCTATTTTTTTGAAAATGACGGCGACGTGGTTCGCCACCCGTAACGTCCTGATTCTCATGAGGTCGAGAAGTGACCAATGAAGAGCCCATATAATATACGATGAATAGTAGCGGATAGAGCTCTGTTGTCTCTGCTAACCCCTGCGGGGGATAGGAGTGAATATATAAAAAAATATATATTTATTTTATTTTATTTTTGACATTGAGCAGGTGAAAGTAGATCGAGCATAGAAGGCTCCACTAGGTAGGTCAGTGCTGAGGTATTCCAATATTATATAGCATGAAATAAATATAACATAGGCCGGCAAGTGATGCTACTACTCTGTAAAAAGCATTTTTTTTACTTTTATTTTATTATTTCTCTATGTCTTGCCCTGTCGGCAGGAACTGTCGAGATGGAGAAACGTCTTGTCTGCCCTATGCCCCAACAGGGGATGGACTTAGGGGGGTGACTTCGGACTCAGAGAGAAATATGTGTTGCCCAGAGATGATCTCGGGAACTCATTGTATATTTTTGGGCCGATATAATAAAACAGCGGCTACCCAATGCTTTTCTTATTTTCATCGTAGTTAGTTTCCTGTGTCTTGCTGCTCTGGTGATGGCGTGTGGTCGCTGTGTGTGCAGTATATTGAATAAACATTAACCAATACGGTTGTAACAGTCCAGTCTAAAAAAGAATGATCAGGCCTAAAGCACCCAATCTTTCTCTTCTTCCCTCATCAACCCTACTCTTTAAATCTAACCCCCATATACCCTCGCATTATCTAACATATGTTTTATAGGATAGTGAGGCAAACGAGCTAGCATGTTGCCTGACGGAATACAATAAACGCCGCCCGTTTACATATCTTCAGCGCTATAGCTATTGCAAATGCGTTGCTGGCCTGTGATAATGTGTAGACTTGTCTTTTAAAGGTTCCAATGTGGTATCAGTTTGGAAATACCGCTGAAGGAAGTTCGAATAATGCAGGAACGCACCTTCAGTGCCATGGGTGTTGCAGATGTCCAAGGAGAAGGTGGTTACTTACTATCAGGTGATCCGCCTCGTCGTTCGCCTATCGTTTCTATTTAAAAAATGTGTTTACTAACCTTCTCGATAAATTCAGGGTTAGCAGTGTATCCATAGCCGATGAAGATCATTGAATGAAGACCGAGAATCATCACCATTGTGTAGAACCTGCCGCATATATTATTATATTAGGCATGTACCTTATAAATGTAATAGATAGAAAGATAGTAATAAATTATGAGACTAGACACAGAAATGAAAGATTAATGTTATAACAAACACAGATAATTATAATAATAAATTAAAAAAAATCTTATCGGTAAAAATTTGCACGCCCACCTGTTTAGGTAAGCAGCTATATTGTGCACGGCTAGGATCGTGAGAAGGTTTCTTTCCTTGGATGCATAATCCTTCGTGTGCTTGGTTTATCCGCGCCACGAAGGATTAATAACCCTAGTAATAATATTATTTTTATAGAGATTTTTTATATTAATAATATTGTTATTAAGAGAAAAATATGTAGAAGAATAATAATAAAATAGAAACAAAAATAGTATTTATTAAATACGTTTCCTATACTGCAGTATTGAAATATGAAATTCACACTCATCAAAAAGCCGTGGCAAGCCACAGCACTGATTCTCAGTGTCAACTAATATTTTTTTTTTAATAGGAGCGAGGTCATACCATGGCACATATGTATTGGGATGGAAATTATCACACAGTCACAACGAGCGCTAGATGGAAGCATTTTTCTATGCATATTTTCATATCGTTGGCCTAATTAATTAAATCCGAGTAAATTTTACATCAATAACCACAAAAGTGACTTATTTCACAGTTTGAGAAATTTTTCTCATCTCACTTTAAGTATAAAATAGTTATTTTTTGAGGTAAATACGAATTATTTCATCGGATACGTTTTAAGATTATCCGTTAGATGGCGTTAAAGGAAAGACAATACGCTTTGTAGGGGTTTAAAAATTGGCATACATGATGAATGCCTAGATTTAAATGCTGAATTTCTTTCTTCTTCTTCTACTTTCTAGATAAACGGTGAAGAATGCAATGTTCACTACTGCTCGAATTGATTATACGACGCTTTTAATTTTTCTATTCCACTTTTAAAATTGTTTACTTATGCTTTAAGGCATATTTACAGGGAAAATATAAAGAATTGTAAAATATTATTTGAATAGTAAATATATTTATATACATATATTATGTAAGCGAGCTGACGGCGAACGGAATGAAAAATCGAATGTGTTTTGCAATAAGAGCCATTATCATCAACAGCTTGCGAAAGTCCACTACTGGGCATAAATTTCCCTCAAGACGGTGGTTCACGGATCCATTTTATTTGGAATATGCTGTAGGAATTGACTTCAATTTTATTTTTCTTCTTTAGTTAGAAAACAAAAAATAGTCGTACCTCAACGCTTGGAAACATTTAAATATTCCTCCCTCAGCGCTCCCACCGTATTTCAGGGCTTTCCAATTTTTTTGGACGCAAAACGCCATCACGAATTTGTTACCTGAAATATAGTTCTGTTTATAGCTTATTGTTCACTGTTCACACACACAGGATTCCATATTTAATTATTAATTATCTAATTTAATTCATATTTTATTACCGTTATTGTGTTTTTCAATTTATTTTATCATACATATTGTTACAAGCTGAGGTTCAGAGATCGGAAAAGTGAAATCGGCCACTAGCATCACTTCTCTTTAAATTCCTCCTACTCATTTTCTTCTGTATTAAAGTTTTAAACTCTCTTCTCGACGTATTTCACCTGTTTATATAGGTAAAACAATCGAAAGGACATTTTCGAGTTTTAGTATGCTAGATACTAAAAGTCAAAAATTTTCCAGAAATGTGTAGTCTTTTCTAGTTATCGTCCTGCCCCTTTCCCGCATACGAATATACTTGCTTGAACAGGATTTTGAGATTTCAAAATGAGGTTTTAATCATTTCATACAAAAAATATGATTTTTCATATATGTTACGCAACAATATATAAAACTATGAAAATAAAGGTATTTATTATTATCTATATATATAGATATAAAAATCGATTGCTGTTCATTAGTCTCGCTAAAACTCGAGAACGGATGGACCGATTTGGCTAATTTTGATTTTGAATTATTTTTGGAAGTCCAGGGAAGGTTTAAAAGGTGAGTGAATATGATAAAAATATAAGGAATATATTAAAAGCAACAGTTTCGTTTTCCTTTAGAAACTATTTCTACCAGTCAAATATTTGATGTTCGCTCCGACGTTCAGAAATCAATTAAATTTAAAAGTCGTTCAGAAATCAAATTAAATTTAAAAGTGAAGCTTTTTTTTCATTTCTTTGGTTTTGAATTTTGTTTTTTTTTTTATTGATTACGATTTCTTTTTGTTCCTGTTAAGTTTTGACCACATTTTTTACTTAAGTTGAAACATTCTGCAATTATCGTTCAGCTTTTTTATTTATTGATTCTGAGGCGGTACGAAGTTTGCCGGGTCAGCTAGTAACTAATAAACGCTTACCTTTTTCCTTTTCCGCTGGCCAGAAGAAGTGGTATGCGGAGCATCCCAAATTAACGAACAGCAATATTAGTAGCAAGGCGCCAATTATATAATCCAAAGCATCCACTGGCATCCGATCGTGTTGGGTCTTGCAATATCGAACGGATAAAGAGTCAACCTACGATTGAAAATCACATTAATTTCTGCAGAATATTTCTTGGCGACGACCGATTGGCTCAGTGGCGGGGCCTTCCGCCCACGAAGTTAATGGTCGCGGGTTCGATCCCTGCATCGGAATAATGCAATGGATTGCAAATATTTATTTCGAGTCTAGTAACCCCGCCATTACGCATTGGACATACGTGGTTAACGTCCGTTTCTTCAGAAATGAAGAGGCCCGTGCACAGCAGTGGGACATAATATGGGCTGTTAAAAAATGTATTAAATAAAAAAAAATAATTTCATTAACGTTGAAATTGAAGAGCTAATATCCTATATGTTAAGATAATCGGAAAGACAAAAACATTAGACTATATAGTACCGTCACGTGCATATTTAGACGATCTCCCTTGATATCGATTCGGTGACTATCGATTCAAGAGCTTTAAACTATCAGCTTAAAAAATTTAATCTTTGATCTTTAATTGTCTTTAAGCTTTAGTTGTAGATATATGGACAGTCAAAAGTTTTACTTAGCTAAGATCCGCGACAAGCAAAACAATAACAGAAAATTTATAATGTGTGTTTTTTCGGTTGGGTTTAGTGGATTTATTTGGAACTTAAACCAAAAACTTACCGAAAATCGGCCATCAACTCTCCACCCACCAACCACTATACACAACGCCAAACACACACTATCACTTTTCCATCTTGTACACGACACGTGTTTCGCCCCAACACGAGGCATCTTCAGGTATAGTAGACTCTACGGAAGACAACCGAAAAGCTTATCTAGGATCTTAGCTAAGTAAAACTTTTGACTGTCCATATAGTGATGGATTTCCGCAAAGTAACGCCTGACTCCATTAATAATCTTTAGTTGTAGATGATAAAAATCTCACCGAATGGCTAGATTCTAGGCTACAATTGGATATCTAATCTCTTGGCATCTTTTATCGATTTTACCATGTGGTTATTGTTCGGAATAATTCCGGCCGCTGAATTCCACTATCCCACAACTCGGCATAAGGAAGATTGATGAATGGTGGACCCAGTACGGTGCGTTTTTTCTCTTATTAATAAAAGTTATTGAATTTTATGTATATCCTTTGTAGATTATTATTATTTATGTTTTTTTAACAGCCCATATGCTCATTGCATGTCTCATTGCTGAGCACGGGCCTCTCCATTTCTGGAGGAACCCGTTAATCCACTACGCTTGTCTAGTGCGGATTGGCGAGGTTACCAGAATCGAAATAAATATTTATAATCCATACATATATTTATTCCGATGCGGGGATCGAACCCGCGACCGATGACTCCGCGGACGGAGGGCTCCGCCACTGAGCCGATTGGTCGTCAATTTATTTTATCTATATTTTGACAATTGACACCCTATATGTGAGTTATTTGGTCTTCCCATGCATAGATATTTGGCCACGAAATCTTATTTCATTTATCCCGCCTAGAAGAATTTTGTGTTACAGGCTTTTGGCCTTCTACTTAATAATGTGGCCAACGTAATCTTAGAGTGCGATGAGTGGATGAGTGACCAAGTATGACAATCTTTCGCGGATACCCAGGCAAAGTATATAAATGATTATATATGTGATATTATTCTTTAATGTATTTTCTTACCTGCAATCCATAACCTTGGTGTATAGTAGTATTGAAGCAGTCTCTCAATGCCAAGGCAGTGGATTTAGTGACATTGGCATGTGTGAGATTAAGTCCGCAGTGTTGAGAACCACACACTCCTCTGTGGAGTTTTGTATGCTTGTAGTTTTTGTAGGAGAGCGAGGAGAAATTCTATTAACAAAGACACGCGTATGATTTTTATAATCACTGTATAAAACTCAAACACCTAATCAAGAAGCAATATAATATGTATAAGAGAACCTCACGGTGGCTCATTCACTGTACACGCAGTGCTTGTGGAACTCTCTCCCACATAATATACGTGATAGCCTCTCACTGGATGTATTTAGGAGAACATTTCCTTTCAGTATAAATCCTCTTATTTATAGAGTATGTATTATTATGTATATTATTATTATATTTTGTTGTTGTACACTTATTTCTATCTTCACAGCATATCTTATCTCTCTTTCACTCCTGGGTTTGTTGGAAGAAAACTCAATTTTGATTTAAGCTCGCCCTTGTAAATCTTCTTTCCTTTTAATTCTTGTATGTCGTGTTTTGTTTACAATAAAGTATTAAATAAATAAGAACCTCCAGTAAAGGAAAACCATGATTTCACGTAGGCGATAAATAAAAAACGTTTTCGAGTCGACATACGACGACACGACATATTTTTATGGTGATGAAGAATATCAATATTGTAAATAAACACATAACAACATTAATGTGAATATTTTATTTAGATTTTAAAATAATATAAATTATTAATTAAATTAAAACCTCAGGGAGTACCTTTCCCCTGACTTTTCATTTCATCTCTATTCTTTTCCCTTCCTCTCCGCCAATCCACGGTCTGCTGTTCCAATGGATCCGTGGCTAGGGGGGAGCTTAGTCGCAAGCGTGCCGATCGTCCCGGGATCGGGCTCTCCCGTCGTTCGTCAAGATGTTATTGCGGGTAACACCCTTGCTCGTTTGCCTTTCTATCCCATAAAACAGTCCTACTCATATCTTAAAGGCTGGTAACGCATCTGTAATGTCTATTGTGTTGTAGATGTTATTAGCGACGTTGATTGCTTTCTATCAAGAGACATGCTAGCTCGTTTGCCTTCCTGTCGCATAAAAAAAAAACAATCCGACTCATATCTTAAAGGCCGGTAACGCATCTGTAATGCCTATTATGTTGTAGATGTTATTAGCGACGTTGATTGCTTTCTATCAAGAGACATGCTAGCTCGTTTGCCTTCCTGTCGCATAAAAAAAAACAATCCGACTCATATGTTAAAGGTTGATTGCTGGTGGAAGGTGTTGATTGCTTTCTATCAGGTGCTTGCTCATTTGCCTCCCTTTCACACTAAAAAAAAATTGTTATTAATAGAATAAATATATAATATAAACAAAAGTGTACCTTAATGAATTGATATAAAGGCGTATTGTCCTCCAATAGTTCGAAGTCTACTATACAGTAGACCGCGTCTGGTTTCCTCAGGCACTTGTCGAAGTCGTCTAGTTCTGACAGGGGTGGCATAGAGTGATAGTCGAATTCGTATCCTTGGGTGATATCTGCAAACAACAAAATGCTCATCAAAATATTCATTACTAGATGGCCCGGTGAACTTCGTTGTGACTATAATTTATGTTCCCTTGTATTGATCTGCTCCTGGTATGTTAGTACCTAGATATGTACTACTTTTCAAAAACGCACAAAAGAAACGACAGTTTAAAAGTTATTCAAATCGGTATCATATTTCAAAACTTATACGTAGGGAGGACTTTTTAAAAGTAATGGGTTCCTGAATTTTATAAACTTAGCACTAAATAGATCTATATGATTGTGAGTAATATTATTCATGATATTCATATTAAATTATTTATCGACGTAAGAAGCATTTGGTTCCAGCAAAAGCCAATACCTAAGTTTTAATGGGCCTACACATATAATTATATTCCATAATTATTAATGGAGTCAGGCGTTACTTTGCGGAAATCCATCACTATATGGACAGTCAAAAGTTTTACTTAGCTAAGATCCGCGACAAGCAAAACAATAACAGAAAATTAATAATGTGTGCTTTTCCGTTGGGTTAAGTGGATTTATTTGGAACTTAAACCAAAAACTTACCAAAAATGGGCCATAAATTCTCCACCCACCAACCACTATACACAACACCAAACACACATTATCACTTTTCCACCTTGTAAACATCTTCAGGTATAGTAGACTCTACGGAAGACAACCGAAAAGTCACTTCACTCAATTCAATTTAATCACTTTTCGGTTAAATAGCGTCACTTAAGCGATTGCACATTTTATGGCGTTGTTGAGAGTTGTCGTGTGCCGAATAGGGTGAAGAAAAAATTAATTTAATATTTAAGAAATTATTTTAATATTACAATATATACTACTACATACGTAAGCGTTGGTATTTGTATTAATTTATTTTTTTGTACACTGTTTAATATTAAACAAAGCCTCACTTAATACCGTAAGACATTCTCTGCCCATCAACCTTTGGTTTCATGGAAAAGATGTTTCAAGACTTTACGATATAAATAGGAAAATAATACATTCATTAAATACATACATACATAAAAAGATGTATAAATGATTAGAAAAAAAACGTATGTGTTCATTAAAGGCTGGCAACACATAAGCAACGCCTTCGGCAGTGCGGATGTGTATGAGCAGCTGTGATCACCACCAGTTGGTCCGCATGCTCGTTTGCCTACTACTTTACTCTGCTATAAAAAAAGTCAGGCTGTCCGAATCGTTGATGACCAATATCTTATCAAATGGCTATATTTCTTAGGACAGCGTTAGAATATCTCATCTTTCAGCACCTTTTATCGATTTTACCATGGAGAGTGCATATATTCGCCATAAAGAAAACTTTCATGCCCGCTATCTGGCGTGCGTTTTTTCCATAACTCCTTTCCACGCACTACCATGTGGGGTTCCGGCTTCAGCTATAGTCCAACTACGTTCAGCGGTGTTTCTGAATCAATACGATATTGGAACTTGGATTTGGGTTTATCAGTAAGCATAAGTTTACTAGGACGACCAATTGGCTCTGTGGCAAGACCCCCGCCCACGTAGCCAATGGTCGGGAGTTCGATCCTCTAATAAATATATGTATGGCCTACAGACATTTATTCCGGGTCTGGTAACCCCGCCAATGCGTATTGGACAAGCATGAAGGGGGTGAATGTCCGCTCCTCCAGAAATGGGAAAGCCCGTGCTCAGCATTGGGATATATATCGGCTGTGCACAAAAAATAGTTTTCTGATTATAGGACCTATAAACTCATTCTGTCACGGAACACAAGAGAACTAAAAGAACATGATATGAAAATAAAATAGTTTGTTAATGCCAGTAACAACTCACAAGAGGGCAATTTATTTTCAGCGTCATATATTTCTTTATTTAATCCTCCTTAATACCACGGTAAAGAATGTCCTTATAGTACGGAGATTTCTTATTGCGCGGTCTTTCGTACCTTTGCTTTTATACAAAGTTATTATGTTATTACTTAACGTATACCACAGAGGACTTATTATCAGAGAGATTACATATTATATGAGAATAAATATCGTTAAATAAAATAAAAAAATAAAAAAACATAACAACTGCGACAACTTATTAATGGAGTCAGGCGTTACTTTGCGGAAATCCATCACTATATGGACAGTCAAAAGTTTTACTTAGCTAAGATCCGCGACAAGCAAAACAATAAATTTGTCACCGAAAGTCACTTTACATTTGTCTTCCGTAGAGTCTACTATACCTGAAGATGCCTCGTGTTGGGGCGAAACACGTATCGTTTACAGGATGGAAAAGTGATAGTGTGTGTTTGGTGTTGTGTATAGTGGTTGGTGGGTAGAGAATTGATGGCCGATTTTCGGTAAGTTTTTGGTTTAAGTTCCAAATAAATCCACTTAACCCAACGGAAAAACACACGTTATTAATTTTCTGTTACTGTTTTGCTTGTCGCGGATCTTAGCTAAGTAAAACTTTTGACTGTCCATAAACTGAGACAACGATTCGGTCATTGTTCGGAGTTGGAATACATATATAGATATACATAAATAAATACATTTGTATTTACATGAAATAAATATATCTACATAAAATATAATAATATTATATAAATGCCAACAAGTTATGCTACTTCTGTAAATAGCATGTAGATTTGGTTCCTTCTTAATGATTTTACCCGTTTTTTTTACTTTTGTTTTGTTTTTTTTTTCTACATATCTTGCCCAGAGATGATCTCGGGAACTCATTGTATATACTTGGACTAATGTAATAAAAAGCGTCTCCTTAACGCTGTTCTTATATTCATTGTACTTAGTGTCCTATCCCTTGCTGCTCTGGTAAGCATCTGGTCGCTATGTCTGAGGGTCGGCATGTACATGATAGTACATGACAAAACGGTAAAGGAACAGCAATTACTCATGTCTCTTGGTACAGGTCCTCAACATGGTATCTTTTAACTTACTTTTGATACCACTTTTTTGGAGCAGGTGACTCTAACAGTCACCCGTCGTGCATAGGTGAAAGAGTTAGGAGTGTTCCGAGGAATTCAATGAATCGAGGAATTCAATAACTCCTGCCGTTGAATTCTACTCTATTTAAATTTTATCTATATCATCTGATTGAGTGGCCATCTAGTTAAGCGCCCACCACTTTGACGAATCAGCCGCTTAAAGAAGTAAAACTCAGAATCAAGTGAAGACGAGTGTAACCTGAATCGAGACGACGTATAGATCTACAATTTCACTCCCATACCCCTCTATTAGATGTTTCACATCAAAAATAATCCTTTAACTTTCTTAAATATCAGCAACGGATATATTATGCCTTTTATCGGGCGATAAGCTGGCTCGTTTGACTTCCTAACCCAGTAAAAAAATACAAAACTTCAAACATGAATTATTTTGCTTATTAAAAATTTTAAAACACTCTATCCCGTAATTACTCTATGGTTAAGCCCGATCTCACTACCTTTTATTAATAAATAAATGGTACGTCCGATTACCCACAAGATAGAGTTTATTATAGCTTTTACTGTGTGTTCCATTACCGACTGTGCACACGGTGCCGCAGATAGAAAGAGATTGAGAAGCGCTGAAGCTGCTACCATCATTAGACGATTCATGATCACGACGACCACCAGGACTGTACTAATGAGAGGGAGCAGGGAATGGTGCGTAATTATTCGTTACGTTTGGAAAATTATTTTTTCTTTATTCATTTTAAGGATTTATTTTGAAACAGGATAAATTATAAATAGATGACATTTTTTTATCGAAACAGACAAACGAGCATGCAGGTCTCCTAAATGGAAGCAAGAAGCACCATCTATGTACATCCGCAGTACTAAGAATACAGACAAGCGTGGTGGGTTAATATCCGTTCTTCCAGAAATGGGGAAGCCCATGCCCAGCAGTGGGAGATATGTATATATGAGCTTAGAAAAGAAATATATCCAGCTCCAGTAATCGAGATAAGTAGATTGCATAGTAGAAACTGGCTCAATACGACGGGCGTTTCTTACGAAATATACATAGGCAGGTATTTAACTGGAATGCGCTTAGAATGGTGTTCTCTTACTACCAGACTGGAACAAACTGAGTTAACTTACGTATTAAATATTTATGACGAACGAAGATTATCTTAATTTATGAAATTTTAAGAAATATTTCTACTTCCAGATACCGGCTAAAGAAAATAAGTTTTCTTAAGCCGATACATTTATCGGCTAAAGAAAACTTATATATTCTTAAGCCGATAAAATATGTTTTTTGGGACGTGATTTGTAACTGTATTGTTATGGTTCATTAGCGAAGTCACCACTTTCGAAATCTGGTTGCTGGTTTGATTCAAGCACCGCGTTAAATTTATGAATGACCTCTAGGCTATATATGCTGAGCAAGAACCATTTTATGACACTTGTTAGATTAATTTTTTTTTGTTTACCTACTTGTATTTTTATATATTATTATTATAATATTATTGAGGTTTTAATTTTACCTATTTTAAAAAATATGTCATAAATAAAGTTTTTTTCTATTCTATTCTAGGTTATTATTTCAGCTTAATTCATATTAGAAAATCATGGTGGGTTACTGTCCATCCTTCCAAGAATATAAGGGCCTATGCCCAGCAGTGGAACATATATCATTTTTCGAATTGTCAATGACTAAATTCTCACAGAAAAGCTAAACGAGATAAACTGGCCATTGGTCTTTATTGTAAGCCATTTCATCTGGTCCACGGTCTGTGTCTAAATATAGCTGTTAACATCTTTATCAAGAATATGGTGACCTATGAGGAAAATTATGTGAACGACGATGACCGTTTGGATCAGTGGTAGAGTTGCCGCTAACGGAGTCAGTGGTCGCGGGTTCGATTTCCGCATTGGAATAAATATATGCACGGCCAACAGATATTTATCCCGAGTCACATTACCCCACCAATCCATCATATAGAAATGGTGTTACACCGTGTACAAGTGTAGTTATTACTTATTAGTAGGTTAATACGTTACTCTAGAAAAGGGGGAGATCTGAGCGCAGCTGTGAGACATATACACATGTATTGGGGAAATAAGGAAACCTAAAAAGAGTATATACCGTAAATGGCTTACCATTCATCGCGGTGACATTTTCACAAGTCACAGCTCGGAATAGACACAACACTAGAAACCACCGCATTTTGACTGCGCACTTCAGTCACTGGCACAATGCACGAATGTCGATAACTCCAAACAGTGATGCAATCATCCAGTTAGACGGACTTCGTGGGGGTAAGTACAGTCACAAGTAGCCCAGTAACGAGATCCTTACAAAATCGGGAGCAAGTTTGTTTCGATAAAACACTTACAAATATACATGTAATTATCGTGTTACTTTCGTTTATATTGTATTAAGAAATAAATATCTGACCTCATTGACTCAGTGATGAAGGCACTGTCGGATTTAATGGTCGCGTGTTCGATTCTCCATCAATATATACAAGCCTACTCATGTCTTAAAGGCCGGCAACTCTATCTGGTGTGGCGGATGTCTATGGACGGCGTAGATTGCTTTCTATCAGGTGATACGCTTGCTGGATTGCCTTCCTATCCCATAAAAAAATATATGAAAGGCTTTTAGGTATTTATGTTGGGTAACCTTTTAATCAGTTTTTTCCGACACGTTTGTCGGAGAACCGACAACCAACAACAAATCGACCGTGAAGTAGACGAGTGCTGGAGTGGAGACCGCGACTCGGCAAACGTAGTGTAGGACGGCCTCCTGCTAGATGGAGCGACAATCTGCGCAAGGCGGTTGGCAGAGACTGGATGCGTGTAGCCGAAGATCAGGCTAGGTGGCGCGCCTTGAGTTAGGTCTTTGTCCAGCAGTGGACAGCCGCGGGCTGATAATGAACCCATTAATCAATCTTAGAAAATCATGATGGGTTAATGTTCATCCCTGCAAAAATCTGGAGGCATATGCTTAGCAAAATAGCTGCAGCAACACACCTTTTCACCATAAAATATCAGACGGTTCTAATTGATGATGATCAAGATCAAACCGGATCCTCCGGATCAGATCGGATGCCTATCTTTTCCATAAAAAAAGTAAGACACTTTGTCATAGCACTAATTTCATAATAAAATTTAATACAATTTCAAATGTATTATAGGTACACTAGGTTCTAAATTTTCCGCTCAACTTCTATTGACTTTCTTATCAAACGCACTGTGCATTGAATACCGTGGTGTGTTACTTTTTTATGCGATAGGAAGGCAAACGAGCAGGCGTGTCACCTGATGGAAAGCAATCAACGTTGCCCATAGACATCCGCAGCGCCATATGCAGTACGGAAGCGTTGCCGACCTTTAAGGAAAGGGGAGAGGGGGGGGGGCTACAGAACTCGGCCGCACACCGTACGAAGCGCGGTAGCTAAGCTACCACTCAGACGCCGGTTTTCTGCGAGAGTGTGGTACTTCCCCGGGCGAGCCGACCCATTCGTGCTACAGACAAATATTATGCCATTCTTGACGAAGTATTCGTCTGCAGCGTGGCTCTACCGCTATGAGAACTACATGTACAAACACTCCTACATTTACAGAGCACGTAACTTTTAATATATAATATAGTTAATGGTTTCAACCATTTGTTAACAAGAGAGTCAATATAGCTATCGATATATCACAAATGAGGTTATTGATACTTATTAATGATATTTAAAATTTATTAGTCCTTAATTAATGGCCTTAATGTAAAGTGTGTCCTTAAAGTGTAATGTGTCCGTATAGTTCCTTAATTAATGACACTTAAAATTTATTAATGTTACACTCAGAATCTGTCCCCTTTCCTGGTCACACAATGTCACACCTTTTTAACTCCTCCCTTCTCATTAACGTGTGACGTAATTTACGGAGAAAAATAAAGAAAGTCAGGCAAAAGTAGTCCACAAAAGTGGTTTATGTTTACCTAAGGTCACGGTCAGCGCGGAATGGGCAATGGCCGATTGCGAAATCAAGCGAAAACAAACAGGGCTTTGCGGCGGAGAGCCGTGATGCGAAACGCACTTGCATCGAACATTGCATCATGACTGGGGTTCATATGATTTTGAACATTTCTAGGACAGTCTTGCCATAATGATTCGAATCGTGATAAATGTCAAATTTTTTTACAAAAAAGCCTAACATAAAGTCCTAATAGGATTTTTTGCGATAAGAATATTTGTGACATAGACAAGAAATATACATAAGCATCTATAAGGAGGACCCGTGGAACCTTTGTATTTGAACGAGAATGTTTTAAGCAATACATTTTTTTTTTATAATTTTCGTAGAAACTTTTAAGTATTTTGGGGATAAAATATGAGTTTCCTATTTTTTCACTGTCAGTCCATATATGTTTAGTACAGTATGCACGGGCCTGCCCATTTCTGGAGGAACAGGTATTAATATATCCACTACGCTTGTCCCATGCGGACACACACACACACACACACATATATATATATATATATATATATATATATATATATATATATATATATATATATATATATATATATATATATATATATATATATATATATATATATATATATATATATATATATTTCAGCTATTCCGGCGATCGAATTCAAAAAAGTTTATTTATATTATAGATGTATATTAAAGACAATATTTTCCGCTGACACATTTTTATTGTGATTTTAGCCAGTAATAATGGTATTACAAACATATTTTCAAATTTATCGGTTTCTATTGCATGGTGTTTTTTAATATTTTTGTATGGTGTTTAATTAATT
Source organism: Baronia brevicornis (assembly GCA_031353405.1). Classification (NCBI taxonomy): domain Eukaryota; kingdom Metazoa; phylum Arthropoda; class Insecta; order Lepidoptera; family Papilionidae; genus Baronia; species Baronia brevicornis. The sequence continues at coordinate 968,623 of JASFAT010002469.1, read as the reverse complement.
ATGCATGCAAAAAATGATTTTTTTTGTAGATAGTCAGTGTTTTCAAGTTCTTATTAACATATTTATATAGGATTTTTTAAATTTCTGTGTACTTATAGTTATGAATATTAGAATATTTAAGAAGTATATCCAGGAAATCTTTTCTCTTTGAAAATTAAAACATTCACACCCACACATATACGGGAAGAATAAATACGTATGTATAATCGTAAGAGAGAAGAGAAAATGTGATTTTTGAAAAAAAAAAGAATATAAATAAATTATAAGTAAATCATCGTAACCAAATAGTTTGTTAGCTGTATATATTACTTAATAATATCACAAAAAATATACATACAATAAAATATCGTCAAAATAAATAAAAAAATATATTTCGTATGATCATTTATGATCTCCATTAAATTATAAAAAAAAATTAATGAAAGTCCGTTCCAGAAAACTGAAATAAGAGGTAGTTAGTTAGATTTTTATTACAACAATTAAAAGTTTAATAAAAAAAAAAACTACAAAATCCACAGTTTTCCCTTCAAATGTGGTGACACTAACCGGAATGCATCGTGAAATCGTACACGACCGTGACAGGGGTACATTACAACTACACACTGTTTATCTTGAAGTCATTTTTCTTCATATCACTAATAAGGCCAGGGTGACATTATTCATATAGAATTATTTGGACAGTTATTCAAACAAATATTTACGTATTTAAAGTATAGTAATATTTAAATTCTCCTAATTAAACAGATGACGACCTAAAAGTCTCAATGGTGAAATTATCGCTTTTTGGCATATATTATTCTATCTGAGTGCCCCTCAAACGACTTTGGACAAGCATGGTGGGTTAATGTCTATTTGTCCATAAATTGAAAGGCCCTGTGTTCAACAATTCAGATAATTATATCTCAAACTGTTGAACACAGGGCCAATAAATATAATAATAAAAAATTGTACCCACAGTGGTCTTTTCGAATGGACTTGTCGTTTAAAATTTGGACGCCCATCTGTCCAAGTTAGGTTAATACAAGTGGGTTAAATTCAAAATTCAAAAAGCAACCATATTGTGCACGGCTAGGATCGTGAGAAGGTTGGTTCTGGTCGTTCTTTGGATGCATAATCCTTCGTGTGCTTGGTTTATCCGCGCCACGAAAGATTAATAACCCTAGTAATTATTAATGGAGTCAGGCGTTACTTTGCGGAAATCCATCACTATATGGACAGTCAAAAGTTTTACTTAGCTAAGATCCGCGACAAGCAAAACAATAACAGAAAATTATTAATGTGTGTTTTTCCGTTGGGTTAAGTGGATTTATTTGGAACTTAAACCAAAAACTTACCGAAAATCGGCCATCAATTCTCCACCCACCAACCACTATACACAACACCAAACACACATTATCACTTTTCCATCTTGTAAACTTTTCGGTTGTCTTCCGTAGAGTCTACTATACCTGAAGATGCCTCGTGTTGGGGCGAAACACGTGTCATTTACAAGATGGAAAAGTAATAATGTGCCGATTTGCGGTAAGTTTTTGGTTTAAGTTCCAAATAAATCCACTTAACCCAACGGAAAAACACACATTATTAATTTTCTGTTATTGTATTGCTTGTCGCGGATCTTAGCTAAGTAAAACTTTTGATTGTCCATATAAACCCTAGTAATAATATTATTTTTAAAGAATTCTTTTTTTATATTAATAATATTGGTATTAAGGGAGAAATATGTAAGTAAAGGAAAATAATTATAATAAAAGCCTTTACTTATTTTACATACACAATTATTTTAAATAAATTTGAAAATATTTTAATTATTTATTATATATAATACTTTTAGCTACAATATTTTGGTTAATGTCCCTCTTCGAGCATAGGCCTCCTCCAGAACTTTCCAATCTTTCTTGGTTAATGTCTTCCTTATCCAGTTTGAAATACATGGACAGTAATTTTTTTTCTGAACCCGCTCTGAGCTTTGGTTTGTTTGAGCTTGTCGCCTGATGGAAAGCAATCAACACCGTCCATAGACTAGGAAAGTGTTATAGTGGAGGAGAGAGGTGGTTGGACCCCCGAAACTCATCCGTTCACAGGATGAAGCGCGGTTTTCTACGGGACTGTGGTACTTCCCCGGACTAGCCGGCTCCAATGAGCTCCAATGTACCAATGTACAGACAAATAATATGCCATTCTTGACAAAGTATTCGTGTGCAGCGTGGCTCTATCACAATCACCCTTGAGCATCTGCAACACCTTAGTTATTGCGGAAGCATTTATGTTATGTGTAGGCTTAGATAGATAGATATCTATCTATATATCTAAGCCTACAAATACCATAAAAACCGAGAACACCTAATTTTTTTTAAAAATTACACTTTTATTCAATTACTGAATTACTTTTATACTTTTATATTCCATATTTATCTTCTATATATTCTATATTTTTTATTATCACGTCAATTTCTGTATTACGTCCTTACTGTCTCTTCGTTCGATTTTGAAAAGCATTAAAATTTCCAAGAGCATCCCTAATAATTGTTCAAACTTACAATTGCGTGAAACTTCACAATTGGCAAAATTTTAGAAGTTTCAGACTGACTGTAAGTCTCTGTCTCGTTATAAGAGGTGCCTTTTCAGCTTGCTCTAGCTTATACAGAGCTGAAAGAAAAGTTGTTCTCAGCCAAGTATTTTTATACTTTTAAATTTTTCAAATAAAACATTTAATGCTTTTAATATTTTTTATTTTAATAATATCAAGTACAGTTATACCTCGGACTTACACGATAGGTGGGACCGAGCGCTATCCATGTAATTCGCATTAGTCGGGGTACAATTTGGGGGCGGGAGGAGTCAAAAACAAACGCTGCTTGAACTTGACTTAGACGAGAAAATTAAAAAATCGTGTAACTTCGAATTCGCGTATGTCGATGTAGTGTAAGTTGGGGTATTACTGTATTAAAAGTATAACTCCACTAAAGTGCACCGAAAATGCAACAATTTTTATCGATAAATACTATTATAATACCGCACAACTTGCCGCAAAGAAATGTTTCATCCGTACCATCTGGATGATACATAAACCGATCATTTCTCTCTTTTTTTTCACTGCCCATATATGTCCCACTGCTGAGCACGGGCCTCCTTATTTCTGGAGGAACGGACATTAACCCACCACGCTTATCTAAGGGCGGAGTTACCAGACTCGAAATAAATATCCGTAGGCCATACATGTATTTATTCCGACTCAGGGATCGAACCCGAAACCATAGACCCCGTGGGCGATGGATCCCGCCTCTAATTGGTCGTCATTCCTTAAATTCCCCCAATGTCTTAATTATAAAGGCAATAATTTATGACAGAAAATTGTCATCGAAACCATCCAGGTAATGGGGATGGATTGTTTTATGATGGATTGGTAATACGCTAGTGGAGCTGGTAAGAAGTTGATCAATACCTCAGAATATTCACACGATAAACACACGATATTATGGTGATAATTGGTATTTGAGAGCTGCAGCTTAGATATGTAAAAAGTACTTAAAAGTACTGGATGCGTGTAGCCGAAGATCAGGCTAGGTGGCGCGTCTTGGGTGAGGCCTATGTCCAGCAGTGGACCGCCGCGGGCTGATATTGATATTGATTGATCCAACGCCATGTTACGCTATGTTTAATCCACAATTTTGAGATACGGCAGATATGCTCAGACAAGCTCCACTAAGCTACAGATTACAATATGTACCACATTTTGTGATTAAAAAGAAATAATCATAATCAATCAATCAAATCAATAATCAATCTATTCGACCTATTTTGTTTAGGCCTACAGGAATCTAAGTGTCCTGTCAATCCTTGAACAAGCGCGCTCATGCGATATGCAAGCGATATGGGAAGGCCAATGACTAGCAGTGAGACATGTTTGGGCTGAAAAATAACAATATTATCTTATTAAACGGTATATGACAATTAATACCTTCACAGAGAGTCTATTATATAAAACTGTACACGCAGTGCGCTTGTGGAACTCTCTCCCACATACTATGGGTGATAGCCTCTCACTGGATGTATTTAAGAGAAGAATTAAAGAACATTTCCTTTCAGTATAAAATATTTATATATGTATATATCTATGTGTATATTATATATATATATATATATATATATATATATATATATATATATATATATATATATATATATATATATATATATATATATATATATATATATATATATATATATGTGTGTGTATCCTCTTATTTATAGAGTATTATATTATATATTATTAGCATTTATATGTTTATGTATGGTTTTATTATTATATTTTTTTGTTGTACACTTATTTCTATCCTCACAGCTTATCTTATCTCTCTGTCACTCCTGGGTTTGCTGGAAGAAAACTCAATTTTGAGTTAAGCTCGCCCTTGTACATCCCTTTCCTTTTAATTTATTGTATGTCGTGTTTTGTGTACAACAAAATATTAAATAAATATTAAATAAAAAAAAATACTCCGTTTTTTAATCACATTGCGCGCATGATGGAGTGTAATATTTGGTATAATTAAAGATCACATGTAGGAGTATAAAATTTTTGATGAATTGACGTGAAGAATAAAAATGATGGATTATGATCGAATTTTAACCAATGTTCGATCAATAAATAGCATTACATAATTTTTCACACATATCGTCACGCCTGTTTCCCGTAGGGGTAGGCAGAGACTACAGATCTCCATCTGCTACGATCTCGGCATACTTTCCTTGCTTCCTCCACACTCATCACTCTCCTCATCCAAGTCCGCCGGTTAAGGGTACTCTTGACCTTATTTTCTTAAAAAACATCGGTAATTTGTTCAAGGTTTGTTTTCCGTGGTCTTCCCCTACCGACCCTTTCATCCACATCTGCAACGTAAATTTCTATTGCCAGGCTTACTAAAAGCAGGGAATTGTTAACTTTGAAAGAACCTTTGTAGAATTAGGTAAAATTAGATAAATTCAACCTGAATCCACAAAGGGATTTTAAAAAAGATGCGTTCATTTTAAACGCTCGACACAAAAAAAAAGTGTTTTCTTTACGAACAGAGTCACGTAATTCTCCAAGGGTGGACCCGATGCAAGTCAATAGAACGTAAGAGGAGTACATTCCAAAGGGGATTTTAGTAAAAACTGGATAAATTTCCCGAGGGTGCAATTAAAATGGAACGGACGAAGCCTCTTTGTCACTGGCGGATCCAATGATACCGTTTCGGCATGCTCTTAGATCTCTAATTTATTTCAAATGATTATTTGCCAGCGACTTAAGATCTCTGACACCGGCCTTAGTTCGCTTACTTTTATTAATCACTGTAAGATTTTCTCTTTGATGCAATGAATTAAATTATATAAATACCAAAGAGAAATATTAAATCTAAGCTCTTATTAAAACGGAGAGGCGTAATTCATAATGGATACCAATTAATAAATAGATATATATTAAAAAGTGTGAGCTGCTTTAGAAAGTTGACATTACTTTTGGGTAGCCTTTTTTATAAAGTGGCAAACGAGCAAGCTTACGACACGCTAATAGACATCTGCAACAACAGACGTGTTGACGGGCTTTAAAAAATATGTAGGTGTTACTTTGCGGTAATCCATTACTATGTGAAAAGTTAGAACCAACAGAAAAATAATAATGTACGTTTTCTACTGGTAGGAGTGGAATTACGGAGAACTTAAACTAAACATTAGCGAAAAAACAGTCGTCAGAAATTCTCCATCTCCCAAAGACTATTAACAACACCAAACACGTACTACCACTTTTCCATATTGCACACGACATATTTATTTATTTGATTCTTAATGTATATTTTACAAAGAATGCCGGTAGAAATTTTCTGTCAGTAAACCTTTGGGTTGCTAGAGAAGATAAAAGTAGGTACAAAAAGTATTTAATTTTTTACTAAATATATAACTAACTGAACTTCTTAATGGCGTCAGCGGCCCGAAATGTATCTTGGCCTCCGAACAGATCTCATGCCACTGTGCCCTGAGCCACCTCATGCCAGGTACAGACTTGAAGGCCGCGCAAGTCATCTTCGATCATGTCTCTCCAGTAGAGTACCTAGGGTGCCCGACAGGACGTCGTCCGTGTTGGGCGACCGACATACGCTGTCTTGACTGTGCGATCCTCCCAACCTGTCCACGTGGCCCAACACAGTCGATAGTCGGTAATGTCTTGGTGTTGCTCGTATAGTGATTGGTGGGTGGAGAGTTGATGGCCGATTTTCGGTAAGTTTTTGGTTTAAGTTCCAAATAAATCCACTAAACCCAACGGAAAAACACACATTATTAATTTTCTGTTATTGTTTTGCTTGTCGCGGATCTTAGCTAAGTAAAACTTTTGACTGTCCATAAACTGGATACTCAATACATTTGTCAAATAAAACTGTATTTTAACTCTTTTTATTTTAACTATTCTTTCTTTAACTGAAAAAGAGTTCAGTCTAGTCTATATATATTGTATAGATATCTCAAAAATTGATAAAGTTTACGACGCTAGAAAATATACTATTATTACTGAGAGAAAATGATTCCTTATAGAGCTCCAATCTCCCGCGGATTACAACAATGGATGTGGATAATCGGGGATAAAGCAGGCTCCGTCCAAAGAGTCGGGCTCACTTGAGACATTGTTTGAACTAACTCTGAGCTTTACATTCATACGAAACATTTCAAATTAAAAATAAAAAAGGTGATTAATTTTACAAGAATATCATCACATAAATATGATTAATGGACTCAGGCGTTACTTTGCGGAAATCCATAACTATGACACTGAAAACTTTTACTTAGCTAAGATCCGTGAGAAGCAAACAATAACAGAGAATTAATAATATGTGTTTTCCTGCTGGATGAAGTGGATTTACTTGAAACTTAAACCAAAACTTACCGAAAAACGGCCGTCAGCAACTCTCCACCCACCAACCACTATACACAACACCAAACACACTACCACTAACACTACACACGGAAGAAAATCGAAGAGCCTTCCGTAGAGTCTACTATACCTGAAGATGCCTCGTTTTGTGACGAAACACGTGTCGTTTACAAGGTGGAAAAGTGGTTGGTGGGTGGAGAGTTGCTGAAGGCCATTTTTCGGTAAGTTTTGGCTTAAGTTCCAAGTAAATCCACTTCATCCAGCAGGAAAACACACATTATTAATTTTCTGTTATTGTTTGCTTGTCGCGGATCTTAGTTAAGTAAATGTTTTGACTGTCCACATCATATAAATATTTAGTAGTGCCCTATTTAATACGTTACATTGAAATAAGATGAATGAATTTTATAGGTTCTTTGTTCTTCTTTTTTGTTAAAATGATAAATTAAAAGTATTTGTACGTAAGGCAAAGGTAAAAAATCAAACACTTTACTAAAACTTTAAGAAATATAAAAAATCTTCAAATAATAGAAGCATGGAAGATTCTTCGAAAGCGGTTAATGGAAACCCCGAAGTAATGAACATAGGGAAAGCAAGTCATAAAGAATCAAGAAACAGTATCAAGATGGAACGATGTACAATGGCCCATTTCTACGTATCGCCTTGGACCACGCAGCAAGAGAAGGTTCTAGATACATAACGCCTTCCGCACCTCACACGTCGGAGGGATATATAAGGCCCGTGCAGAAAGAACTTTCTCGAAGAATTTATTCTTAACTTTACAAGTGAAGAGACTAGCAGACGTTACTCTTAGTGTGATTTAATAAACGTAAGATATAGTAACTTTGTAAAATTTATCTTTATTAATAAATTTATTTTTTAATTGGATTACCATTCCAATTATTTTGACTCGTATATGAAAACGACTATTAACTTTTCATTTAATACCCATATTGATCTCAATTGAGTACCAAATTTTTCACCTTCTCCCCCTTTTTTGATTCAATAGTGCCATGTTTCAATAACATAACCATTTCCATAGTCCAGATTAATCTAATGACACCCTATATGTTATAATCCATCAAGCGGTTTGGGTTACACAGCGTGTCAAAGAAATAGACAGACAATGTAGTGATACATTCATAAATGTATCACTAATGCATTAAAACCTTTTATATTATATTACAATTTTGTTTTTACATTCGTAAAATGAAAAAGAAATTGTTATAAAAACAAAAATATTAGTTCGACTGACTGTCTTTTTGATAGACATGTGGGTGACATTGCGTCATAAAAATTTAAATATTATATATTGAGATATAAAGTGTAAAGTAAATATTATGAATAATATATTATATAATTGTACAATGAAACGCAAGAATAAATTAATATCATTTTGAAGAATTTTATTTCAAGAAGCCCCCTAAAGATCCCGGGTGTCACCGTAAGCAGTACGGCAGGCACGCTATAGTACATACAAAAACATTACCCTTCTTCTGGGGCAGTTGGGTAAAAGTGACCTGAAGGTTTCTGTCGGTGCTATTTTTTGCCAATTGCTGAAGTACACGCAGGTCAGCATCCACCCGATATCCATCCAACTGACCTTCGACCACTAGGTCGACACTAATATGCTCTCTTCACACTCCGATCCTTCTTCATGTGTGTGATTTTTCACTGATTAACTCATCATGTGTTTTCCTACAGACGTCGGGCTCAGCCCAGTAAAATGGGAATGTATGGATTGTAAAAAATCTCAATTAGTGAGGATGGTAAACACCAAAAACTAAAGTGAAGAAGATTTATTATCCTCACATATGTACGTATTTCGCTATCGGAAATGGTCAACAAGGAGTATACGAAGCAATCGAAATATCGATAATTACTTATCTCTTACTAAGTTATTTCTGGTCACGTTCGCTATCTCTATCTCTGGGATCGTATGGCTGACCGTTATTACCGCAAATATTGTATGAAATATCCGTATTATCAATGGGAAATATATATCAGAAATCATCTATTTCGGATCGGAAAAAATAAGACGATTGATATTTGAAATAAATATTATGCCTGGTCATTCTCAATACATTTGAAAACCTTATGTTTTGACGTTATGCTGATATAAAGAATACTAAACATTTTTTATGGGATGGAGGAGGGCAAACGAGCAAGCGTGTCGCCTGATGAGAAGTAATAAGCGCCGATATCCGCAACTCGTTAAACGTAGTGTGGGAGCCCCCCCCCCTCCCCCCGGCTAGATGGTGCGACGATCTGCGCAGGATGGCTGGTTGAAACTGGATGCGTGAAGCCGAAAATCGGGCTAGGTGGCGCTTCTTGGGGGAGACTTATGTCCAGTAGTGGACTGCCGCAGGTTGTTGATGATAGTAAAAATCCTAAAAAAAATTACTATTTATTCTAGCAGTATCTTCTCCATTCTACGTGACATTGGTGAAATCATCCGTGCTATTTTGGCTGTGTTGAAAGCGATGAATTCAAATGAATGAATGAAATTAAGTTATATCTTTAAATTCAAGTGACCTTTGACTAAAATACAAGTGACATACACTTTAGTAACTCCCGTCTGACTTCCTATCTCAATCAAAAACTATCTTTGTTATAAAATATTTAATAGTTAAGACATTTAAAAGTTTAAATGTTTATCGCGTTATACAAAACAATAATAAACAAAGGATAAATACGGGATATATCGCCATGTCTTTACTATCAAAAAATAAGATATTACGAAATAATACCTACATAATATCAGAATGGAAGAAAGTGACTGAAACCCATCGCACAGATAGCCAAAGCGTGTTTTTGAGTTTAAAAAAATAATATGTTGTCAACGACGTTTTTTTTAAATCCGTAGCAAAACAACGCCAGTTCGAAACCACTAGTAGGTATTTTTTAATTTTTTTTATATATTCAAGCCTATCCCCCGCAGGGGTTGGCAGAGACCACAGAGCTCTATCCGCTACAATCTCGGCACTAGTAAGTACTCTAATGAAACTATATTTTAACACACAATGAATAACATTTTCGGTAAGTCGTTCATTTCGTTTCATGGGTGAAATTGAAGGCGAACCGAAGATCCGGTTTCGGTAAATTAAATTCGCTTTAGGCACAAATCACGTACACAATAGGACTTTACTTCTTCAGCTATCCAGACGACGCTCCCCCGTAAATCTAGGTTAATTGTGCCCCACGACTGCCTCAGATCGTGACTTTAATGGAACGATTAAGGAAGTTGTGTACAGACGTTTCTAGAATACTGTAGGGTAGTATGAGACTACACTTCTTTACTTCATTACAAATTGTTTTAAATTATTGTCCCGCACATTTCATCGATAACATTATTACAACATTTTATATTTATGGGTTTGGAAGGCAAACGAGCAGGCGTGTAACCTGATGGAAAGCAACCAACGTCGCCCATAGACATCCACAGCGCCATAGGCCGTGCAGAAGCGTTGCAGGCCTTTAAGGAAAGTGTCGTTATGGGAAGGGGGAGAAAGCGGATAGGGTTGGGCCTCTGGAATTCAACCGCTCCCCAAAGTAGCTAAGCTACCACCCAGGCGCCGGTTTTGTGCAGGAGTGTGGTACTTTCCCCAGGCAAGCCGGGCCATTCAATGCTACAGGCAAATAATATGCTATTCTCGACGAGGTATTCGTCTGCAGCGTGGCTCTACTACTAGCAACTGCAACAATCCAGTTCTAGATATTGGCCAGTCCTCGATGGATTCTTCCGCGAAACCTAATCTTACCCATTTAGGTATGAGTAACAAGACGCTAAACGGACGTCTTCGCTTGGAAACGTGGCCAAAAAATGTGAATATGGGAGATTATACATTCTAGATAGATAGTGTTTTATGTCGAGTTCTTACGTTATCTGTAAGTTGATACTGTAAAGCCGTGGATAAAAAAAAAATAATTTATGGTGTGCCTTATCAAAGCATTCCTCTGTAAAAGACAAGAAAGAATAACAAAGTTACGAACTACCTCACCTTTCTTATCTTTCGAGTTCGAAGTCAAACTTTTCTTTTGCAAACTTTTCAGCCGTGATAAGATATAACACTTTAGAAGTTTGAAGTTACAAATGAAATATGGAGATGTATTTGTGGTTAAATACTATTTTAAATCTTAACATTTTTAAAGCAGTTAATGTTTCAAACATTGTAAGGGACTGATGTTAAAATCATGATATCTAAAATTGATATAAGTGACATTTGTCGGGAAAACGACAACCGTCGGAATAAATAAGTGTAAGTACATATCGTCACGCCTGTCTCCTGTAGGGATAGGCAGAGACCATAGATTTCCATCCGCTACTATCCCGGCACACTTTCCATACTTCCTCTGCACTCATCCATCCTTTCATCCATCCTTCCTCTCACATTCCTTCAAACAAACTTCACTTCAAACAAAAAGGATTCCATTAATACTTGACGTATGATTATAGTAAAAATTTATATGATCTAGTTTCCTAAGACGCATTGAAATATTACGGCTAGATGGATCTTCGGCTACACGCTTTCAGTTTCTGCCAGCCGCCCTGCGCAGATCGTCGCATCATCTAGTCGTGGGGCGTCCCACACTACGTTTACCGAGACGCGGTCTCCACTCCAGCACTCGTTTGCTCCAACGATTGTCGGATCTCCGACAAACGTTACCAACCCATTGCCACTTTAGTTTGCTAATTTGAACGGCTATGTCGGTGACATTAGTTCTTTAGCGGATTTGTTCATTTCGAATCATATCTACTAGAGGAACTCCGAGCATAGCTCTCTGAGCGACTCTGAGCTTATAAAGCAGATGGAGTGTTAACGTCCACGTTTCGGCGCCGTAGGAGAGTACGGGTAGGACACACTGGTCGAAGAAGGTTGCGGAGGTCTATGAGTGGCGTTAATTGCTTTCAATAAGGTGACCCGCCTGCTCGTTTGCCTTTCTAACCCATAAAAAATAAAACAAGTTAATCGTTTGCATATACTATAAATATTAAAACACACGCGTCGGTCATATTGTAAATGCTGCAATATTTTCATTCTACCCGCACGCATTATTAAAGAAAGCAGAGAGATTGTTTTCACTTAATTAATTTCATCGTTTACCACAAACAATGGTTTAATTAATTTATGGACATGTGAAAATATTGTGATATATTTTCAACTTTAATTCACATACCCTGAAGCTTCAAAATATTGGCGTGTGGAATATTTGCAGTAAAATTATAAGTTTTATTTATGTGTTAATTATGAAAAGAAATAGAAAGTTATTTTTTTATAGGATAGGAAGGCAAACGAGCTGGCGTGTCACCTGATGGCAAGCAATAAACGCCGCCCATGGACATCCTCAGCGCCATAGGCAGAACGAAAGCGTTGCCGACCTTTAAGGAAAGTGTTATTAAGGGAGTGGGAATGGGAGGGGGAATGGGAGGGAGAGGGGCAGAGGGAGGGGGGCGTTGGGCCTCCGATTCTTTCACGAAAAAAGTACTAGATGGATTTGAATGAAACTTTACAGTAATATAGGTTATTCATCGGAATAACATATAGGCTACAATTTGTAATGATTTTATGTAATTTTTTTGGTCGTAATATAACGATACATGTCAATTAAGTCTGAAAAAATTCTGGCCTCTGAGACCTTGGCGTACGCTGCCTAAACCATTGGAGTTACACAAAGATGATGTACCGTAGGATTGTTTGTCTTAAATAGTTATAAATAAAAGTCCGCGACAGCATATATCTACCTCTAATGTGGAAGCCACTATGAACAAAATAGTGAACCATAAATTAAGTAAAAAAAGAAAATATTTATTTAAAATGACCTTTCACGAAACTTAATGTGGCAGACCAAATTCCACGCTAGCAAAGCCGCAGGCAAAAGCTAGTTAAAAATAATTAATACTATTTTAAATCAAAAACAAAGTTGTACCGTTCAACCGAATTTATCTCTTGTCCTTTCAGCTTTCCAAAAGAAATCCCCGGCGGAAAAATCCGCAGTAAAAGTGATTAAGAAACCAAACGCCTGACTTCGTGGATCATTACTTTTCTCGGATTAGTTTAATCCGACGAAACTTCCGCTAGAGACGAGGAATGTGAAACAAATGTATATATAACTAAAATACAAACAAATAATAAGAAATGTGTACTATTAAGCTCCAAGTGTAGTTAAACAACAACACTTAGAACTTAGTAGGCAATCATCGGACTTAAGGTCTCATGACATCAGTTCATATTCTCCATTGGATAATTGATGTGAGCCATTTCTTAGCACAAACATAACTAGCTTAGTTGATGAACGAGAATTCTAGTAATATTATAATTGTTAGAATTATGAAAAACTAATACATTCAACCAAAAGACGCACTCACGCAGAAAACCGGCGTCTGAGTGGTAGCTTAGCTACCGCGATTCGTGCGGTAAGCGGTTGAGTTCTGGAGGCCAGCACCCTCCCCCCTCCCTCTACCCCCCCTCCCATTTCCATTCCCATAATGACACTTTCCTTAAAGGTCGGCAACTCTTCCGCTCTGCCTATGGCGCTGAGGAAGTCAATGGGCGGCGTTGATTGCTTTCCATCAGGTGACACGTCTGCTCGTTTGCCTTCCTATCCCAAAAAAAAATACCTTCAACACCTTGACAGAATATTAAGGTCAAGCGATAGCATATAACTGTGTTACCGCGTAGCATCAGATGAGTGCAAGAATCCAGTGATGCTACTCCATTGCCTTTCTATTAGTTTCTTCTTCTCCTATTATTCATTTTCTTATTCTAAGCTTGGCAACGCATCTCTAGTGCCTTTACTATTGCAAACATCCGTAGGAGATGCTGGTTGTTTACTATCTGACGACTCGCTAGCACGTTTGCCTAGAATTTGTGACGCACGATGTCAATATATATTTTTTACATATTGACATCGTGCGTCCACATAGCAATATATGTCCCACCGCTGAGCACGGGCCTCTCCATTTCTCCCTGAACGGACGTTGATCCACCACGCTTGTCCAATGCGGATTGGCGGGGTTACCAGACTCAGAATAAATATTCGTGATCCATATATATATTTATTCCGATGCGGGGATCGAACCCGTGACCATTGACTCTGCGGGCGTAGGGCCCCGCCTGAGCCAATTGGTCGTCATTAAGCAGTAGCGAAATCGTAAACTGCAACTCAACAGAGTCATCGATCCATAAATGTACCTTTGTCAAATTAGTGTTCAAATATCAATATCAATATCAGCCCGCGGCAGTCCACTGCTGGACATAGGCCTCACCCAAGGCGCGACACCTAGCCCGAGTTCAAATATACTCCATTGAAATATTTTATTTTTCATATTGCATACCCTCAAAATTCTGTCATTAATCTTTATTTTTTGGTCCTTCGAACCGGATACTCTCACATTACTACATACATATAGTGATGTGAAATATAGACTCGTATGTCTTCAATTTTTGCTTGTAACGTTTTTTTTTACGTCAATATTTGACACTAGCTTAGAGGAAGATTCGGAAATACCGGAAGTAAATTCCCTCTTCATTTACTTCCGCCGGATACAAAAGTATTGCGCCAGATACAAAAAAATATGGAAAATAAAACTAACAGACATAATGAAACGAAATGAAACAAAATGTTCTTTGAAAGTCTAAAATATTTTAGAAAACCATAAGAGAAAATAGTTTTTTTAAAAATGAAGGATATAGTGCATGACTAATTCAATCGTTAATAAGCCGGATTGATTAGGAGTTGTGCTTCTATTTCAGTTTCGATTGTACCTACTATGTAACAGCCCACAAATATCACATTGATCGGTATGCGGTCTTCTCATTTATTTACCCGGCACGTTCATCAAAAGCGGATTTGCAGAACATCCGAATATGGATTAATAACAGTTTTGGATTATGTAGAGATTTTTTCTGATGCAGCTGTGATTGAATCGACCATTGATTTTGTAAGCTATAACTTAACTAGCCAAATAGATCGACCGGCACAGACAAAAATCTGTTAGGATTTTTTTTTAAGATTATAACCGGTTTTTTATCAAACTTCTTTCTGAAACATAACTATGCTATCTATTCATTTATCAATATTTGTAAAAGATAGCTTATCATAGCTTGAGATGAAACAAGTAATATATAAAAAAAATTGTCATTTTATCAATTATTAACATTTGAAAAAACCGTATTAAACTCAAGTGTCATCAACTATATAAGTTTAAAAAATGATCAATTGTTATATATATATATATATATATATATATATATATATATATATATATATATATATATATATATATATATATATATATATATATATATATATATATATATATATATATATATATATATATATATATATATCATCAATTGTGTAGTGAAACTAATAATTTCAAATTAAGAACAGTGTTGGCAGTATATCAGGGAATATCTCGAATTTCCTGCAACGGAACAAACAGCTTTTACTCATGGGAAATACATCAACCCGGTTTATTTATATTCCGCCTGAATTAATTTATTAAGATAAAAATACCATCGAGTATAGGAAACGCGATTGAACATAAATCTTAATACATTATTCAAAGAATTTTAGAGGAACGTAATCGCAAAAAGAAGTTTTAATAGTGGTAGAGCCGCGCTGCAGACGAATACTTGGTCAAGAATGGCGTAATATTTGTCGATAGCATGAATGGACCGGCTTGCTCGGGGAAGTACCACACACCCGCAGAACACCGGCGTCTGAGTGGTAGCTTACCTACCGCGCTTCGTACGGTGAGCAGCCGAGTTCCGGAGGCCAAATACCCTCCCCCCTCCCTCTTCCCTCCCCTCCCATTCCCACTCCCATAATGGCATTTTCCTTAAAGGTCGGCAACGCTTCTGCACTGCCTATGGCGTTGCGGAAGTCTATGGGCGTGCTTTCCATCAGGTGACATGCCAGCTCGTTTGCCTACCTATCCCATAAAAAAAGTTTTAAGATTGAACGTATTAAAATTTTTATTTATTCATAAGTCACAACGGAAAGAAACATAGCTAAGTTCTAAGTGTCCACATAGCTAAGTTCGTTTAGCTATGTGGACAATTTTTTAGAACACACGGCTAGTTATTGTAGAAAATAATTTTGGAGAGATTATATATTTATCAAAAAATAAAGAACACACACACTTCAATAAATTTATCAATCCCATAAATCCGTTAAGGGAAATCTCATAGGCCACGCGTTTTATTATTCTACAAAATGATTTTAGACAAATTAAAGTAATATCAGAACAGAATAAATATCAATTGATAATTATATTTTCTTCGAATGTTTACTTTCAAATTTCTGTGCAAAAAGTAAAGGTGAGCACTTCAATAAATTTATAGACCCGACAAAACCGTTAAGTGAAATCTCATAGACTACACGTAAATTATTCTACCAATTGATTTTTAGAGAAATTAAAGAATTATCAAAAAATAATAAATACCGATTAATGATTATTTTCTTCCAAAGTGTATTTTCAAATTTCTGTTCATAAAATAAAGATGAATACCACAATTAACCCCAGATCCGACACTACAGGCGTTTTGGATCCATAGCGGCACGTCGTTGACCCGGAAAATACTACCCTTGTTAATGTCGTCCCCTAAATTAGGATAAAGCGGATATTGACAAGCGTTGAGGCGGTTGAGATAGGCTTCCAACCGGATATAATCGTTTCCGAGGGCGTTATCCTTCTATTTCTCGCTTTCCTCCTCTAACTGTGCCATTTGTAAAGATAAATTCATTCAAGTAATGATATTTTATTGATATTTCTCTCGATCTATTCAAATAGATAAATATGGGGGACTATCTTGAAAAAGACGTTGAGAATAAACAGATTCCGATGAACGTTAGAATTCACGATGACGACATTTAGATCAGTGGTAAAGCTACTGCTTTTTTATGGGATGGAACGGCAAAAGACCAGGCGTATCATCTGATGGAAAGCAATCAACGCCGCTCATGTCTTTACGTTGAGTTGCCTTTGAGTTGCTGCGCGAACAGTGGGATTCACCTTCGAGGCTCGATTCTACACCTTTGTGGGTGAGGATATCCCCGTATGTTATCATTAGGGTAGGCAGATACCACAGATCTCCATCTGCTACGATCCCGGCACACCTTCCTTGCTTCCTCCACACTCATCCATCCTTCCTCTCACATTCATCGTAGCGAAATGGTTCTCCCTTAATCGCTTTTCGCCCTCTTGGGAACCAGGACGTGATGGGTGGCTAACCACGTCGCAGTCTTTTTTTAACAAATTAGTTTTAATAAACTTCGCCATAGTTAATCGTATTAAATAATTAATAGAAACATTCAAAGAAATAATTTGCGGAAGTTTCTTGTTAACACTTCTACACACCCCTCGAAAGTGTTTAAGAAATCGCTGAGTTTGTTTTCGCTTAAATTATTTTATCGTCCCGCATAAACATAACCCCAATTAAAACAAAGCCGTATGAAAATATGGTGGGAACTTGATACAAAGTTTTGGAATGTAAACATTAAACTTGCTGTACTGGTTAATGAATATTTAAATTATATCAAAAATTAATTAGCTCTATTTATGGAAGAGGTAACTATATATTTTCAAATGGCTCATGTATTTTGTACAAATATAATGTATACGTCTATTCTTTTAGATGTAAAATGTGAACTAATTGTAAATTATAATAAATACATATTCTTTTCAACAATACAAGGATCGCCAACGAATAAGTGTGTCACCTAATGGAAATCAATAACGCGCTCATAGACATTTGCTGTGCCATAGGCATTGCAGAAGCGATACTCACTGCTTAAAAAAGCAAAGGCTTGTTTTTTGTAGCTTCCAATGTCGTATCGATTAGAAAATACCGCTGAAAATAGTTGGTTCCACAAAATGGTTGTGCGTGGAAAGAAGTTTTTAGGAAAACGCAACGTCCTTAAGCGCTGTCACAACTCAGGACATGGACGGGGCAAATTAATAGTCGCATCGAACAGACGTGTGATTTATTCGGCGGTTGCAAGGCAAGAAGAGTCTAGTAGGACTTCTGACATACATTTATTAGAGGTCACCTGTATGCGAGCAGCGCCATCTAGCAGTAAAGGCTCTAAACTTCTAAGTTACATCGATACTGATTCCGACTGCCCATTAGGATGTTGTAGGACGTATTAGTGCTGACAACATCCCACAGATGGACTTAACAGTCTCCACTCATCCAGATGGTGAGAATGCTCCCGTTCACGCTCGCCCACCTGAGGGACGTCCGCTCCCACGCGAAATCCTCCTGTCGCCGCCTGGCTCCCGCGAGGGAAGAGGGCCAGCGACGGACCCAATGTAGGAATAGGTTCAACCACATCTCGACGACGCGAAGTCGTTAAAGGACGCCCAAAAGCCGCACCTAGGACCGGGGGGCGGTTGCCCCATTGAGTTGCTGCACGAGCAGTGGGGTTCATCCCTGAGGCTCGATCTCACACCTCTGCACAGGGTGTGGACGTCCCCGATTGATTATCCCCGAAAGATACAGATAAAGATGCTGTAGACGAGGTATAGATACGGATATACATACTTAGATGCATACCAATGCTTTCTATAAAACAACTCATAAATTAACTCGGATTAAACGAACCAAACTTTCTTGTAAATTCGAGGGCAAGAAGAAAGTTAGGAAGTAGTTAGTTTCTTTATCTCTCGAGCTCAACTTTATCCTTTTGAATGCGATAGGTGTGATAAATATATTTCAAGGTAGATAGAGACATTGAGTAAAATGATAAATATTATTAAAGTCAATTTCTTTTGTAATGAAAAAAAATATTTCGACTATTGCACCGTGTAAAATAACCCTTAACCGGCGGGCTTGCATGAGGAGAGAAATCAGTGAGGAGTAAGCAAGGAAAGTATGCCGAGATGGGAGACAGGCGTGACGATATGTATGTATGTACGTACGTGAAACAAACAACATGATATTTCTTTATTAATTGATTGCTATATAAACCTTTTATTTTTTAAATCAATCCATATATGTCTCACTGCTGGGCACGAGCCTCTCCGTTTCTAGCGGAACGACTACGCTTTTTCAATGCGGATTAGTAGGGAAACTTAAGTCGGAATAAATGTATGTAAACTAAACATATATTTCTTTATCTCAATCAATATCCCAATCGAACTCGCGACCGTTGATTCCGTAGATGGTAGCCTCTCCCCCAAGGTGCATTATCTAGCCAGATCTTTGACTACATGCATCACCACTCTATTGAACCAACTATCTTCAGCGAGGTTTCCAAACGAATACGACATTAGAACTTTCAAAGAACAAGCCTATTCTTGTCTCAAAGGTCGGCGACGCGTTTGCAATACCTATGGTGTTGCAAACGTCTATGGGATGCGTTGATTGCTTTCCATCAGGGGACACGCTTGCTTGTGTCCCACCCTATCCTATACAAAAGGAGACGTCTCCCCCTCTTAAGTAATTAGTGTAAGTATGGGGTAAGATTTTTTTATTCTTAAGTGACATTACACATCGCTTTATTTCTTATACGAAGTAATTTATCAATGTCAGTTACAAACCGGGAGATTGTAAAAGCCTAGCCCATGATTAAAAAACCAATGAGATCCGGCAACAAAGCAAAATATGGTGGATATTTTCCTAAAATTACTTATTTTATTATTTTCTCTTGAAATAATAAATAATCTTATTAAATAAAATGACCCAATTGCTACAGTTGAAGCAAGGATTGTGAGTTTAGTTCCCGCTAATCCCGTTCCAAATTCGTCCTTATCCAATGAAACTGAAATTATACTGCATACATATTATTGGGTATATACAAATTATAAGCTTAAATACGAAAATTATATTTTGTTTATTGAACAAATTTTAATTTCGACCGGCATTTTTAACTGGAACTTGGTTTGGGTTGGCTTGGCTTGGCTTGGCTTGGCGTGGCTTGGCTTGGCTTGGCTTGGCTTGGCTTGGCTTGGCTTGGCTTGGCTTGGCTTGGTTTGGCTTGGCTTGCTTTGCCTTGGTTTGGCTCAAAAGATAAACACCTGAATGGCTCAATAAAGTGAATCAAAACACTATAATAAAATAAATAAATATTGAAAGGAATGTTGTTAAAAGTCTTAACTAAGTTGTCGGATAGTGACCCAAGAAATAGTATTAAGAACTCAATTAACCTCAGTGGCGTAACACTAGAGAAGTTTTAGGCCGCAGACAACGCACCGATGACCCGGAAAATACTACCCTTGTTAACGTCGATCCATAAATTGGGATAAACCGGATATTGACAACCGTAGAGGCGGTCGAGATAAGTTTTCAACTTGAAAATGATTCTTTTCGGAGTACTTTTATACTGCTTGTGTGATAATCCATGAAACTCAACGATATATTTACGGGAAAAATCCATTTATGGTGAGTGGAGATGTGAATATGTCACAAAAGCAAAGTAACCAAAGCATTTATATCATATATCTATCCATCAATCCATCGAACAATCCGTCGACTAAACCATCGACCGGTCCGTCGATTAAAACCATCGATCGAACCACCAACCGATCCGTTGACCGGTCTATCGATCGATCCCTCGACCGATTCATTGATAACTCCATCAACAGATCCGTCTATAGATCCATCGATTGATACTTACACCGATCCGTCGACCGATCTGTCGATCGTGCCATCAACCAATTTATCAATCCATCAGATATCGAATCTTAATGAATGAATGAATCTTAATTCAATGAATATTAATTCACTTGAATCAAGACTTTCTTTAAAATAAATCTCTCTCTTTTCCAAAATAATTAAAATGCAATAAACGATTAAAAAACGCACAGAAGAAACGACAGTTTTTTATAGCACGTCAGTGAGACGGTTAAAGCCGTCACGAACGCCATCTATTGAAAGTAATTGGAATTACAAAATTGTAGATTTTTCTATGGGACAGGAAGGCAAACGAGCAGACGTGTCAACGCTGCCCATACACATCCGCAGTGCCATGGGTAGTAAGCGATGTCGGCCTTTAAGAAAAGTGTCATTATGGGAGAGAGTGTCAATGCTTGCGAGTTCGATTCATGCATCGGGATAAATATGCGTATGATTTGAATTAGAATACAAAAATTTAATGATATATTTGTTTGATTGTATAACTGTATATAATCTTTATGCGTTGATGCATCTTGTTCTATTGATATATATTAAAACGGCGTATTTATTTTTTGAAAAATATTTTAATTTAAATAATAAATTGTCATATTTTAATAAATTCTATTTTTATAGACTAAAACGACTCGTATTCGATTATTAATTGAGTCAGGCGTTACTTTGCGGAAATCCATCACTATATGGACAGTCAAAAGTTTTACTTAGCTAAGATCCGCGACAAGCAAAACAATAACAGAAAATTAATAATGTGTGTTTTTCTGTTGGGTTAAGTGGATTTATTTGGAACTTAAAACAAAAACTTACCGAAAATCGGTCATCAATTCTCCACCCACCAACCACTATACACAACACCAAACTCACATTATCACTTTTCCATCTTGTAAACGACACGTGTTTCGCCCCAACACCAGGCATCTTCAGGTATAGTAGACTCTACGGAAGACAACCGAAAAGTCACTTTTAATTTAAAAACACACATTATTAATTTTCTGTTATTGTTTTGCTTGTCGCGGATCTTAGCTAAGTAAAACTTTTGACTGTCTATATAGACTCGTATTCGATTAATATTATAGTTTAATGTCAATATTCACAAAATCTAAGACCAATGGGTGACACTATAGTCAAATTACTAATACTAAACAAACTATACACGCCATCTACCGGAGAAGCGGATTAAAAGATCTATGATGCAAGCTAGTATTGTAAGCGAAAACTCGTATGTGCTTTAATAACAAGTGAGCGAAATGTGTATCATTTTTCAATATCAGCAGTATTGAAATTTCTTCGCCATTTCTAACTTCCTTTTGAAGTCCCTGCAATATTCAATATATTAAAAATCTCTTTTGACCAAAACGGAAATACAATTGAGAAAAGAAAATAAAACACGTTCTGAATTTTCCTTTCATCGTTTGTTATAAATATTTTACATTTTACTTTTTGGTTGTGTTCTATCTAATGTGAAGCACAAGTAAAATCCAAGCACAAAAGTTTCATGCCCGCTATCTGGATGACTGGCGATCCAGTATGATGCATCTTTCCCGCACCACTTTCCTGTGAAACCAGGGAAGTGGTTTTGTAGTGGTAGAGCCATGCTGCAGACGAATACTTTGTCAAGAATGACATAATATTTGTCTGTAGCATGAATGGGCCGGTTTGCCCGGGGTAGTACCACACTTCCGCAAAAAGCCGGCGTCTCAGTGGTAGCTTAGCTACTACGCTTCGTACGGTGAGCGGCTGAATTCCGAAGGTCCGACCCCCCCCCCCCACCGGTGTGTTTCAATAATGTAAATATATTACCAATTAAGTATTTTTTTTATCTTTGATGACAATTAGTTACAACTATTATGCCAGTGTCAAATAAAATACAATAAGATCAAATCTCTTTTATTGAAATAGAAATTGAAATATAACTAGTCAACTTATCGCATTACGTCTTAATAAAATGGTGGCTATTCTACCAAAACCTTCTATGAACTTTTTCAGTCAATTTAAAACATTACGATACACGCATTTATTTCATATCACTTCACTTATACGCCTTAATCGAATTATATTGTATAATACGCCACAACAATTACACAATATGACTGATAATTATTATAAGATTATGAAAATGAAATAAAAACATAACGTCACTTATGTAAGTTGGCGAGAAAAATCCTAAAGTGTTCTTAAAAATAAAATCAAATAGTTTACGTTAGTAATAATATCAAATTTATCATTTTCACGATAACGGAGAAGTATCTAAAGTAGAAAATGTTGTTGAGAATTAATTCTGTAATTAATTTTAACCCAACTACATATAACTAATGTTCACTCTTATTACATTTCACTCAGTTCATGCCGAGTCTCGGCGACTTCATAATTTCGTTACGAAATTGCCGTTAAAGTTGGAAATAAGCACATGTCGTCGCAACAGTGGTGGACTTGTGGTACAAGTAACAAGCTTTAAAATTATTTTTATTAAAGTCATTAATGTAAAATTTTATTTTAATTACTTTTTATTTTTTCACAGCCCATATATGTCCCACTGCTGAGTACGAGCCTCTCAATTTTTTGGAGGAAAATTGGAGGAACTTAATATCTTATATAAGAGATTTTTTTGTAATTAAATTTAATTAATGTAATAATATTTGAAAGAACTGTATCAACATCGAGTGTCATCCACTACGTTTTAAAAAAATGTATTTGAACTTGAGTGGAGAAATATAAAGTATTTATTAACGATTGAAAATTCAAACTTAAAATAATTATTTTAATATTAAATTTAAGAGTTTCAAGTAATTAATAATTAAGTATTCAAATTTAAAATAATTATTTTTAATTTAAATTTAAGAGTTTCAAGTAATTAATAATTAAGTATTCAAACTTAAAATAATAATTTTAATATTAAATTTAATTTTAAGAGTGTGAACTAATCGTAGGAATCGAAAAAATGTTTTGAGAGTTTAATTTAAAATCTTTTTTCTGACGACGAAATCGAAAAATGACAAATTGAATTTGAAAGCTAACTGCCATCATCTCTTTTGTAACCAAAAGAGATGATCTGCCATCGTCTGTTTTGGATATAAATATCTCTTTTGGAGACATGCCGAAAACGAGCAGCTGGTGGCCCAACCCAACGTAATCGGAAAGGTTGTAATATAAGTGACTAAGGCTCACCGACTTCGTCGGCTGGGCCACGTTGAGAAGATGGGGAGGATTGATTCTTTTTCTGATTGAGGATAGATTCGCTCTCTTGACTACGCCATCATCCCCCATCCTCTCAACGTGGCCCAGCCAACGAAGGCGGTGAGCCTTAGTCACTTCTATTACATTGGGTTGGGTCGCCAGATGCTCGATATCAGATTTTTTTCGATTTCGAAGTTCAACAGCAAGTAATATTAAATAAATATATGTAGTAATAAATAGTTCTCAATATAAATGTTTTATTCAATATCCCGCTAGATTCTACATTTTGCGCTGCACGGAGCGCCGCAGGGAGAAACGGGTGCGAGATAAGCTAGCTTCCTGTTCGTCGACTTCCGTCGGCTTCAACCTCGCTGTGTTGATATGTGGGGGACGTTTGAAAGAGAGATATTATCAAATACACCTTTTTATGAGATTCCTCGCGTATCATTTACGATATATATATATATATATATATATATATATATATATATATATATATATATATATATATATATATATATATATATATATATATATATATATATATATATATATACACATACGTATATATATATATATATATATATATATATATATATATATATATATATATATATATATATATATCATAAGAGTACTTTCCTTGTATTTTCGTTTAATTTTTTTTTGTGGGATAGGAAGGCAAACGAGCAGGCGTGTCACCTGATGGAAAACAATCAGTGCCGCCCATAAACATTCGCGGTGCAGAAGCGTTGCCGGCTTTTAAGGAAACTGTCATTATAGGGGGAAGGGAGAGGGGGAGTTGAGCCTGTGGAAACTTAACTTAGTATTCTGGCGCCAATTTCATCTTTGTCCAACTTATATTGTATGAAGTACTACACTTTTATTTAACCAGCGTCTGAGTGGTGACTTAGCTACCGCGCTTCGTCCGGTGAGCGGCCGAGTTCCGGATGCCTAACCTCCCCCCCTCTTATTATAACCTTTCTGTAAAGGCCGGCAACGCTTCTGCACTGCCTGTGGCACTGCAGATGTGTATGGGCGGCGTTGATTGCTTTCCATCAGATGACACACCTGCTCGTTTGCCTTCCTATCCCATTAAAAAGATTCCAGTAGACCATTTCTGTAGTAGATTTACAAGGGAATTTTTATATAATATATTTGGGTTTGTTGATGGAAACATTGGTTTGATTCTCTCAAAAGAAAAATCTAGTTCTAAAGTGCGTATGTAAATATACGCAGAACTTTCCTTTAATAAAACAAGTGGTCTTCACTCATGGGAAATAAATCAAACCGGCTCATTTGTATTCCGCCGAAATTAATTTATGTCCCGGGGAAAAATCCCTCAGAGTGTGGTTGGGAGGATATGAAATAAATCTCGAACCCAAAATGTAGGTTAAGACCAAACGTAACATGTGTAACAGAACTGAGAGCGATATATTGAAACTTTTGCATTTGCTCGCTTAAAACTAAACATTGACAACACGCTAACAATGCTTATGACAGTGATTCTCAAACATTTTTTGTACATCGTCTATATTTTCAAAATTTGTTGGCTTAGTCACAATAAAATACCGGATGACCGATTGGCTCAGTGGCGGGGCCCTCCACCCTCGGAGTCATATATATATATATGAATTTATAAATATTTATTCCGAGTCTGGTAACCCCCCCCCCGATCCGCATTTCCGTTCCTGCCCTTTCCTTTCTTCTCAATCCTTTCCCTTCCTCTCCGCCAATCCACGGTCTACCGTGCCAAAGGATGCGTGGCTAAGGGAGAGCTTAGTCGCAAGCGTGCCGACCGTCCCGGGATCAGGCTCCCCCGGGTACTATGATGCATTACCTCAGTATGCATATATGGTGTATAAGAAAGAAATAAGGCGGTAACACTGAAAAATGCTTCGAAGCCGATATTTCGTGTGGATCTTGTACTTCCCCGATCAAGTCAGCCGAATATCATCATGTACTCTGGCTCTATCACTATACAAAATGAATTAAGATCCACAATTCCTGATGCTGAAGATACTATTTCAGTAAGTCCATTAATACATAGTACTAATCTTCGAGATCTTCGACTAATTAGTTTAATATGCTTGTTAATACCTCATTGAATATGTTTATTTAATACCATATTAAGGTCCTAACGGTGTATATTGGCTTACTGTGTTGTTTGCTATCTTATTTAGTATACTGGTTTTATTGTATATTAACTAAATGTATTATCTATTTTGCATCATTGCCCTGAGATTAAAGTAAATTATACCTGGTGGTAAGTACGGTTCTGAAGCTCAAGCAAAAATGTAAATTTTCAAAAGTAGAAAGGCTGCTCACCTGGATCACATCATGTGATTTGACAGAACTGGTAGCAACTGATCATGATGGGCCCCATCAAAAGCTGAAAAAGTCGAAGAAAGATGTCTTGGCTACGTGTTATCAGAGAGTGGACTGGAATAACGAGTGCTTCAAAACTACTTCACCTCGCTAAAGACAAGGAGATTTGTGTTGAATTGGTTGCCAACTATCGCTAGTCGAAGAGGCACTCCGAGAAGGAGAGTAAACAATAGTAATGAGTACAATAAATATACATTACAACGTCGAGTACTAAGACACCGTTATATCGGATATAATATCGATTTAAGATTACTTAATTGACTCAATGGGTTATGATATCGATATATGATTACTTAATCAACTCAATGCGCGTATATCCGGGTCATTGATGTGCATAGTAAGGTAGGGTTGCCAACAAAATTAAATGGGGGTGAAAATTAAATAAGTAATATCTACTTTTTCTAGGTATATACCTAATTGTAACTGAACACTGAAAAAATGGAGCCGCTTGCTTCACAAATTCAAAGACGCTCAGACAACTATGAGCTAAAGAAGTACCACACTTTTACAGATAATATCGGCGTGAAATGGTGACATTTTTCTGTTAACGCGTTTCATACATTGAGTACAAAGATTCGGAATTCAGACTCTTTTCCCTCTTACAAACTAATTATTTCTTTCTTCATCTACCGTTATTCACATTCTTACCTCAGGGTATAATATATTACCTAAGGGTATCGCTAGTTACCTTGGGGTATCATAAGATACGTTAAAGGATTTAATGCTACCCTAGGGTATTATAGGCGACCTTAGGGTAATATATGCTTCTTTAGTAGTCACTTAGTAGGTAGCTTCCAGGGTATTATAGGCTTCTTAAATTTCTTGCCATCTAATTATTTTCTTCTTCATCTACCTTTATTCAAATTCTTACCTTAGGGTATAATATGTTACCTTAGGGTATAACTATGTATCTTGAAGTATCATAAGATATATTTAAGTATTATATTTTATGCTACCGTAGCGTATCATAGGCTACCTTAGGGTAAGTTATGTATCTCTAGTGCCCTTAGCATTGCAAATGTCTTTGTGGCGGTTATTATGTACCAGTGTACTTGTTTTTTTTCACATCTCCTAATAGTTAATAATATTTTGAACAATCCTGTAAATAAACTTCAGAATGGAGTTCATAATTGGTTTTTAATTACAGTTTAATTGAAATAAAACTTTTAGAAACTAATACTATGTCCATTGCAGACGGTCTAGCCAAAACTTAAAAACTTGTACCGAGAGTCCTTACGAAAATCCATTGTGAAGTTTTAATGGATTTAAAATTTAATTTGGTTTTTCAAGTTCTTAAGGAGAGTTAATTTTGAATATATTATTGACCTTCCTTTTGGGTGGATAAACGTAAAAAACCAATGTGGGTTGTATTTCAACTTATTTTCGAAGAATACTATACAATAACACTGATTTATAGTATGATTATTATTAGCGTACACTCTTACAGCAATTGTTGTTTTGAGTGCTTTTACGGCTTTGGGTTCAAGCCCTTTTGAGCCCGTCTTATAAGTTTATTTAATCAGCCCGTCACGTTACGTCTTAATGAAATGGTGCTTATTCTATGGATTTTTGCAGTCAACTTTTAAAGTCACGATACACACATTTATTTAATATCTGTCTCAACTTATACGCCTTAAACGAATTATTTTGTACATATATTACAAAATTAAATAAAAACACAACGTCACTGATGTAAATTGGCGCTAAAAATCCTCTTGCAATAGTCAATATTGGTATACACGCATTTATTTCATATCACTTCACTTATACACTTGAATCAAACTATATTGTATAATCCGTTACCATAATTAAACAATATAACTGAAAATTATATAAGATTATGAAAATGAAATAAAGTTGGCGGGAAAAGTGCGATACTAATTTTTATTTTACTTGGCTCTGGTATAATTGTTATTCTTATATATTTCCATCTAGGAAAAATAAAAATATGAAAAAATAATTTTTTATGTCACAAAATAAATTTTATTAAATTAATGAGACAGGAACGATAAATTGTATTTTTAAGAAATAAATCAACATTATTTTTTTTCTATACACTACATCTATTAAATTAAAGGATGACTCTCAAATGTTTTAAACGAATTTAAGCATTTTTTAATCTATGTCTCACTTAGTGACAGCTTAAAGTATTGCTTGTATAAATCGTCTCATAATCGCCAGCGTCAGATCATTTGGAATCAAATGGCTTCTCATTTACCTATCAGCTGCTTTTGATCTGGAACCGTTTAGATAGAAAATAATCTCATTATTTGCTATACAACTCATATACATATATGTATGTAAACGGAATGAGAGAAATTAATATGATATATATATAAAAATTACATTTTTGTATAGGACTATTTTTTTCTAATGGCAATGTTAAGACTTCCAGTGTCAATGGTTGAGGGATTTATTGACGCATCGGGATAAATATACGTATAGGATTTATTCCGAGTTCAGATGTCCATTCAATCTGCCTTGGCTAAAAGTGGGATATAAATAGGCGATATTTATTTATTTTATTTTTACAATTTTAGGAAAGTTAACAGCTAGGTATATAAAAATATGTAAATATTTAGATTGATTATAAGGCCAATTAATAACTTCCACAGATATTTATAAAAGAACATAATATGCGTATCAATAAACCAAACAGTACAGCAAACAGGTTAATAAACAAAAGCATCAGTGAACACTACACAGAATAAAAAAATGATAGATAAGATACAATGCAAATATAATATACAAGATAAAATACAAACGTTTTTAACAAATAAGTTAACTTCTAGTGCCTAACCCGCTACTTTCTATAAAATAACTGTTACTTAGCAATCGCTTCAGCTTACTAGTGCTAGTAGTAAATAGATCTATTTCACAGTTCATTCTTATCACCTCGTTAAAGGAGCAGGATGCTCTGATTAAGAAAGAGTTTTGCCTGTAATTTGTTTTAACAGTTGGTACAAAGAGGATATAAAATAATAATTACTGAATGGGTTTCAGGTCGGTCAGTGGGAGACTCATAATCAATGATCGGATTAGGTATATTGATCTAGAGTCAATGATTTGAAATATATATGTTAATGTGGACATTCTTCCGGAACTCCAAATAAATTTCGGAAAAGTATTGTATAAATATCTAACTTTTTTAACTATTACATTCAATTCAATTTAAATTAATAAGAAAATTCATTTCAGTATAGACTTTTCAAAATAAAAATCAATTAATATCTATTTTATAAAAAATAAATTTATTATACGAAATAAGTAAGATTATTTTAATAAAGTTTATGTAATTCCCGATAATATCCGAATTTCCGGTATTGACTTTCGAAAAGTGTCACGTTATGACAACATGGAGAAAGTTCGTAAAATCAATATAGGTATATTATAGGATATCGCTCTCCGATCACTGCTCATAATAAAAGGCTCTTGGTACGTGTTTGTTGTTTTTTATTGGTTTTATGCTACAGATAAATAATAAAAGTAAAAGTCGATAATATAAAGACAACGCGGTATAAACTTAGCCTAAATGCGACAGTAGCGACATCTTGTATTAGCTTCTAAATGTGATATCGCATATCGCCTTATACATAAGCTTAAGATGAATATATATTTGGTAAATATCAGTTCTGGCCCAGCAGTAGAATTCCAAGTTTACCTTTAGATTCTTATCGTATCTAAGTAACCCTCTATCTATATCGTAATATAATTAACCCTATTGTTATAATGTAGACATGCTGTGCGCAAATTTTAAGTTATAGTCCGGGCGTTATTGAGTTTATATTATATATAAAATTAATCTTTAAGACTGTAACTCGTTTTTGTGTATATATTATTTAGGAGTACGAGAATGGAAAAGGTTGATGAAAAAAAATAATAATAAACTGTCTTACACTCTGTTTGTACGTCCTACAAATATTTATACTAATAAATGAAACAACCTATTTGAATCAGAAAGTACATAGCACATACTATCTGCGGTATCTTGCCTCAATTTTTTCACACTGCAGACGATGAGATGCTACTGCTTTAGTCATTTTTATATTATATAAACGATTTATAAATTTGATGGAGTAGCCAAATACATTTTATCCAATATGGTTATCAATCCAGTCCAGATATTCATAGACGTTGGTGTATACACCAGGTATGTTTTTAACGCCGCAATGTCTGTATCCAAAGCTGACGATACCGACAGCTGAAAACGATTCCCCGTTGTGGTACATCAAAGGGCCGCCTGAATCACCGACACAGGAGTCCTCGTTTAATTTCCCACCAGCGCATATTTGTTTCCCAGTCACTGGTCTACCCTCGTAAACTTTTTTACAAACTTTAATCGGAACGTACGGTAAGTTGACGTCTTTCTTCACATCGCTGAACTTGCTGCCATCACTACCCCATCCGGAAACCGTGAAGTTTGTCCCGGGATTGATTGTCTTCAAATAATTGACACGGGGCAAGCAAATCGGTTTGATGAACTCTGAAAAATAAATTTTAAATTAAATCAAATAATACAAAATTTCTATGAAACATGGGTATTCGAAAAAAACTAAGATAATAGATACACTTCAATATAGCAAGTCGTAAAGCTAAAAGGTACATCTTACAACAATATGGCCTGGACCTTTAGATGAAAGCCGTGTGGACTGGCAAAAGAAAAGATGGGTTAATGATACTGTTGAATCAGTGGGGAGGAATGGAAAAAACTAGATATAAGTTCCCTCAAATAGAGAAACATAGAAGAATATGGAGAAGAAGATCCCCAAGGGATCACATAAACATAAAAATACATAACAATAGTAATATATGTGTGTGGAAATTCAAGCTAAATAAATAAATAAATACATTTCTGAATAGTTTTTGTTCATCATTATCGACAGTCTAATACATCTGATTATAGACCTTTCCCAAGGCGCGCCACTTGTGCTGATCTTCAGCAACCAGTCCTTTTATGGGATAGGAGGGCAAACGAGCAAGTTGTAAGCAACCTTGAAGGCCTGCAACGCTTCCGTGATTCCTGCGGTGTCGCGGTTGTCTGTCGACGACGTTGATTGCTTTCTATTAGACAACACGCTTATTACTTAGCATTCCTGCCTAATGAATATAGTAAGATTAAATAATTTTAGTATGTGGACAGTCAAAAGTTTTACTTAGCTAAGATCCGCGACAAGCAAACGATAACAGAAAATTAATAATGTGTGTTTTCTTTCTCGCTCACACATACCTATGTCTCTTTATTACATTGTAGGTGGGGGTGCTGTTTATATATGGCGTCCATTGTAATGGCAAGTCACTTTTTGGTTGTCTTCCGTAGAGTCTACTATACCTGAAGGTGCCTCGTGTTGGAGCGAAACACGTGTCGTTTACAAGGTGGAAAAGTGGTAGTGTGTGTTTGGTGTTGTGTATAGTGGTTGGTGGGTGGAGAGTTGCTGACGGCCATTTTTCGGTAAGTTTTGGTTTAAGTTCCAAGTAAATCCACTTCATTCAGCAGGAAAACGCACATTATTAATTTTGCTTTTATTGTTTGCTTGTCGCGGATCTTAGCTAAGTAAAACTTTTGACTGTCCACATAGTGATGTATTTCCGCAAAGTAACGCCTGACTCCATTAATCAAATAATTTTAGTATCATTTTTGTTTTTTAACAACTCATACCGGAATATTGTGCATTTCGGGCCATCCGTACCAGCCCAATGTCGTGTTGGTACGTCTGCCTGTTGAACAACGGATGCCGTTGGCTCCACTCGACGGGTATTATGGTGACCGTGATGTAATCGACCCCGTTCCCATCGACCACAACCCTGTCGGTTGGGTACGATGTCGTGTTGTATTCGGACAGACGAGCATTCAATCTGTTTGAAATATTCAAATTGTTTATACATTTTTTTTATATTCTCCTTATACAGTCACGCCTGTCCTCGACAGGGGTTGGCAGAGACCACAGAGCTTCATCCGCTACGATCTCGGCACACCCTCCACGCCTCCTCCACACTCATCCACCCTTCCTCTCACATTCGTCGTAGCGAAACGGCTCTCCGTTCGACGCTTCTCGCTCTCGTGGGAATCAGGGCGTGACGGCTGGCGAATCACGTCGTCGTCATTTTTATAACGAATTAGGTATAATAAGATTCGTGACGACTGATTGGCTCATTGGTGCGACCCCTCGCCCACGGAGTCAATGTCGCGGGTTCGATTCCCGCATCGGAATAAATATATATATGGATTTATAAATATTCATTTCCTGCCCTTTCTTTTCTTCTCTATCCTGTCCTTTCCTCTCCGCCAATCCATGGTCTGCCGTGCCAAAGGATGCATGGCTAAGGGCGACCTTAGTCGCAAGGGTGCCGACCGTCCCGGGATCGAGCTCCCCGGGTACTATAGTGTCTTACCTCAGCATGTGGGGCTCTGCTGGAGCTGGCCTCCATCCTCCCTTGCGACTCGTGGGATTCACTAAGACGAATTTTAATATACCTAATTTGTTGAAAAATGACGGCGACATGGTTCGCCACCCGCCACGTCCTGATTCACACGAGGATGAGAAGCGAGTAATGGAGAGCCGTTTCGCTGCGATGAATGCGAGACGAAGGATGGATTAGTGTGGCGGAAGCGAAGAAGGTGTGCAGAGATCGTAGCTGATAGAGATCTGTGGCGGGAGACAGGCGTGACGATATGTATGTAAAGAAGTCCCACACTCTAACAGAGTATCAGCTTAAAGTGGCCCAGCAAAATAAACAACTTACGGTCGTCCAAGCTTTGTTTCTATACAATGAGCTGCAGTAAGAACGTATCTCGGATTGATGAGGCTGCCTCCACAATTTGTTTGACCAAACTTGTACTCCAAGAGCACCAACCATGGGTACTGGTCGATGTCCGTCGCTTTGCCTCCTGAAACGTGTTAAAAATGTTTTATTTTTATTTTTATTTATTTATTTAATGTTCAAGGCTAGTCTCATCCTCCAAGTCATCATTGTCTTTTTCCATTTGATCGTTCAAATCACTAGGTTGCGTCCGACAGGGCACAGTGGGGTAAGATCTTTTCGGAGGTCAAGATACATTTTTGGTCTCTGCGCCAACAAAGTTAGTTTAGTCAGTTTTTAAAGTTAGTTTAGTTAGTGGTAGTGCAAAATTATTTTAGTAGGTGACTAAAATCGATGTAACGAATACAGATTCAGTAAACACCACTGCTGGTGGCCACTGGCTCTGATAAAATAACTCGAAGACTTCAAGAAAAGTCTATTGATTCTGATTTAGATTGGGATTTTAAATTAATAGAAAACTATATTTTGTTTTGTATAATGAGAGTTGTAACAAGAAGAAAAAAAGACGTATAAATCCCCATCACATTGCCACTTATGACGTACAAATTTCTGTACTTATTACATACTATTAAAATAACTAAAACAATTATTACAGATCTAAATACATAACTAAACGATTATAATATCATTAAAATTATAATTTATTATTACATTTGTATATCACTTTTTGTTTATCTATTACATACATTTAATCGATTTTTTAAAGTAAAAAAGTCCTTAATATTATAAATATTTGCATCTATTAGCCATTCATGTAGCCTTTTTTAAGTAATGTTGTGTTCAATTGTTTTAATTCATGAGATATATTGTTGTAGATGCGTATACACATGAACAGGCAGCTATTTACAACTTTCAAATGAAACCATAAAAAAATATTGTGAACTTACCGACAATCCGATTTGAATTAGACGAATCGATGCCACACTCATCAGGGTCGATATTATCTGACTGATCGCCTTGAGGAAGATCATAAAACAGACTGAAGTCTATAAGTGGTGGTGAGCTGCTCTTACTGAGATCTGATCCCGGATATGACCTGATCTTGGGTCTTTCGGGTGGTTCTCTTTCATATTCAACGATTTCAGGGAAAATAATTGGTTTTACTTCTGATGAGCTGAAGGTTTCTATGTGTCGGGGACAGCAAACCTAAAAAGAAACCAAAATATGTAGCTTCATTTTAAAAGAAACATGATAGATTGAAATCGTAAGACATAGATAAATAGCATGGTTATATTTATTTCAGATAGATGTTACTAATATATATGAATAAGTAGTAGAGCATAATGAAAAATATATGTGTTGTGTCTGTTTTTATTTAATGATACGTGTATTTATGAACAATATGCATTTCCTTCGAATTTTTTTAATGTATTCTACGCAGATGACGGCCGTACAACGAAGTGGTTATATTGTATTTTATATAATTATTTTATGCAAAAAAACTTATTTTATATGTATTTTAGCGCCATCTGTTGACAGATTATGTAAGGATAATATTGGTTTACATAAAATAATAAATCTTTGTAATTTATGTAAAATAAATTATTTAATATTCATGTTAATATGTAATTTGAATATTGGACTGTATTTAAAGAATTGTTTTGCAGTAATTGCAATATTTGTTACAAATATATATTATTGCTATGCGGAAACAAATCTATTTTTAGATTCTTTGTCTCGATTTTGTTGAAATGCATTCTAATTCGATCCCACCACGACGCGGAAATGATGGTGTATTATTTCATTCTTATAATCTTATATTATTATCAGTTATATTGTTTAATTGTGTTGGTGTATTATACAATATAGTTCGATTAAGACGTATAAGTGAAGTGATATGAAATAAATGCATGTATCGTAATTTTTTAAGTTGACTGAAAAAGTCCATAGAAGGTTTTGCCAGAATAGCCACCATTTTATCAAGACGTATTATCAGGACAAACTGAATTTAAATTTCAAGATACTTGATATTATTTTACATGACACGAGCGTAATAGTTATAGCGGCTTGCCAATAAAGAAAAAGCAATAAATGGTATTCTTTTCATTCATACCAATTTCCGATAGATGGCGTTTTATTCAAATTATTGACACTAAAATATGAATATAGTATTTTGAATAAATTTCATTAAAAATATTAAAAAGAAGGAAGTCTTGGCTACATAATATCAGGGAGTCGACTGCGATAGCGAGTGCTTCAGAACTGCTGCACTTCGCGAAAGACGCGATTGGCTTCCGACTTTCGCTAGTCGGAGATGCATTTTATAGAAGAAGAAAGATAAACTAATATATAATAGAATCCGCATATATTATTATTCAATTAATATAATTATATAATCCGCATATTTTATAAAATATATATTTTGTGGCTAACTTTTATAAAACAAGTTATTACGTTGACGGTACCACAAAACTGGTTTTATTGTCAACGAGTCAGACCTGTATCCACTGTGATATACACGGTATTTCCAACGGTAGGATCAAATGTAATCTCGGGTACGTTACCACCAATGCAATATATGGATGGTTTTCCCAAGATATATATTATAGTAACAATGTAGATATATTTTATTTGTTTAAGTGTATGTATGATCATACCGAAGCCAAGTTTTCTTTTTTTTTTTGATGGAAATTAGTTATAACTATTATATCAGTGTCTAGTAAAATACGATAACATCAATCTATTGAAATATAACTAGTCAACTGATCACGTTACGTCTTGATAAAATGGTGGCAATTGTACCAAAACTTTTTATGGACTTTTCAGTCAAATTAAAAAGTCACGATACACGCATTTATTTCATATAACTTCACTTATAATTCATAATCGTATTATATTGTATAATAAGCCACCACAATTAAACAATATAACTGATAAAAATATAAGATTATAAAAATGAAATTAAAACACAACAACGTCACTGATGACGGCTGGCGGGAAAAGTCAAAACGTTTATTAATTGTCACCTACGCAAAATCATAAAGGAGGTTTTCCTTCAAAAAGGAAGTACGCAATCGTTTATACATCTATTATTGGTTTGAGGTTATATTCAAACAATATAATACTTGGACTTTTCCCGCCAAGTTACGTCATTGACGTTGAGGTATCACTTTTTTCATTTCTTTAATGACAATTAGTTATAACTAGTTAGCCAGTGTCAAGTAAAATACGATAACATGAAATCTATTGAAGTATAACTAGTCAGTTTATCACGTTGCGTCTTGATAAAATGGCGGCTATTCTACCAAAACATTCTATGGACTTTTTCAGTCAATTTAAACAGTCACGATATACACATTTATTTCATATCACTTCACTTATACGCCTTAATCGAACTATATTGTATAATACGCCACCACAATTAAACAATATAACTGATAATAATATAAGATTATAGAAATTAAATAAAAACACAACGTCACTGATGTAAGTTGGCGGGTAAAGTCCGAGGTTTTACTTTTTTTATAATCCCACGTTATTAAATTTGTTTATTATATTAAATCCCAAGTTAAATGGTTTAATTTTCGTGGCGTACTATTACGTCTATTATGCCAGTGTCAAGTAAAATACGATAACATCAAATCTCTTCAAATATATCTTTCACGTTACGTCTTAATATTGATATTAATTTTAGCGTATAATGCGCCACCAAAATTAAACAATATAACTGATACTAATATAAGAATATAAAAATGAAATAAAACCATGCATACCTAGTATCAGAGTAGCGTATTTCAACTAGTTAGAACGCCGAAACAAAATCCTAAACCTGTGAGTTTACCACGCGGACAATGTTTGGAAACCCTTGATTTATGCAAGTGTAATAAGCAAGATCTTACCATCATTTTAAAGTTACTGGAAAATGCACACGACGATTGTTTCAGGTATAGTAATTCATCAAATGTTTTAGTTTTCCTCCTGTAAATTTCCATTAATGGTTTGCACTTCTCTAGATATTTACATTCTCCTGTGTATCCATTTGGCATTCGGCATTGGTTATCTGTGTAAAAAAGGTAAATTGTGAATTAAATTATAGCTCTTATTTCTAAACCCGGGATATCGGTGTTATGTAGATATAACTCTGTGAATCCGTACTAAACCCACGATTGTAGACAGATAACAAAAAAGTCAGAGTACCATATAGTAATCAACTTTCTAAATGTGTTTTTATTGACGCATTATTTAAATGTCGATAAACTAATCAGTCAAAAAGGTAAGAACTTTTAAACTTTGACAGTATTCAACTTAAATCTTTTAAAATAAACGAATTTACTTCTGTCTATGACACTTTAAGGTTGCTTAAAGAAGTGAGTATACTTAAGTATCTGTGTTATTATAAATATTAATTATAATCTTTTTTTGAAGAATAAACTATAAGTGGCGAGTGAAAAATTCTCCATAAGATCGTAGGCAGAACCAGGATGGGTCATGGAGAATGCGAAAAAATGCCATGATAGGAAGACCTGGTGCACCAGCCAAACATTATAGGCGAGATTAAAGCATCGACTTCGTTGAAATGAGAGCAATAAGAAGTATGTGTGAGGTAACTTTGAATGATAGAATAAGAAATAAAGATATAAGAGAGCAATGTGGAGTAAAAGTCGTGACAAAAGTTGAGAAAGGGATGCTTAAATGGTTTGAGCTCACAAACAGGATGGATGAAAGGCGACTGGCAAAAACATTTACGTTGCGGATGTGGATGAAAGGGTCGGTAGGGGAAGACCACGGAAAACTTACCTTGACTAAGTTACTGAAATTTTTAATAAAGGCCAAAACAAGAATATCCTTAACCGGCGGGCTTGCATGAGGAGAGTAATGAATGTGGATGAAGCCAGGAAAGTATGCCTAGATCGTAGCAGATTGAGATCTGTGCTCTCTGCCTACCCCTACGGGAAATAGGCGTGACGATATGTATGTATGTATTTCTATGTGGGCTGGGGAATGATATAATTTTATAAGTAATCATTTTGCAAATATTAACAAACCGTGCATAATTAAATTTTTTAAAAAAAAAAAAAACAACAAACACTGCCCTATCGTCGCCAACTATTTAAAACCACAACCAAAAAACGCTACCAACAAAATACTGGCTCAAACATACATATGTTTCGCTGAACTCTACGTCAATATATGTGTCATCCAGTCATGTCATCGATTTTGGTCGATATTTGACCGTAATGCTTTTCTTTTTATTTGATGGCAATTAATTCAAACTATTATGCCGGTGTAAATGTATAATGGAATAATATCAAATCTCTTGAAATTTCTAGTCAGTTTGTCACCTCACGTCTTGATAAAATGGTGGCTATTCTACCAAAACCTTCTAAAGACTTTTTCAGTTAATTTAAAAAGTTACGATACACGCATTTATTTCATATCACTTCACTAATAAGCCATAATCGAACTATATAGTATAATACGCCGCCTCTATTAAACGATATAAGATTATGAAAATGAAATAAAAACAAAACGTCACTAATGTAAGTTGGCGGGAAAAGTCCGACCGTGATTAACCAAATTTTTAGTTTGACGTTATTGAGGTTTTCTTTCCAAAGAGTATTATTATATTTCTATATTGTCTGTGTATATACTTCTTGCAGACAATTGGCTACTAAACACGATTATTTGAACACAGACTATTGTATATTTGACATTGACATATTTAAATCAACCGCATTTTGTATTTCATTTAGATGTTTTTGTTTAACAATCTTAATCAACATCGTATTTGCAGTGGGTTTCACTATTAATCCCATGCATGCATACACTCCAATTTTATTTAATCGGCTATTTCCGGTGTATGAATGTATACATTTAATGTTTTATTTAATTCATTTGTAAAATATTAAATCTTTCTACACTCTAGCTGAAATGTAATTATGACGAATCTCATAATCCTTGCGCGTATATGTTTAAAAAGTGCATGCATACACTCCAATTTTATTTAATCGGCTATTTTCGGTGTATGAATGTAAACATTTAATGTTTTATTTAATTCATTTGTAAAATATTAAATCTTTCTACACTCTAGCTGAAATGTAATTATGACGAATCTCATAATCCTTGCGCGTATATGTTTAAAAAGTGCATGCATACACTCCACTTTTATTTAATCGGCTATTTTCGGTGTATGAATGTAAACATTTAATGTTTTATTTAATTCATTTGTAAAATATTAAATCTTTCTACACTCTAGCTGAAATGTAACAATGACGAATCTCATAATCATTGTGTATGTGTTTAAAAAGGGATATAAAGTTTTTCGTTTACATATTAATATATAGATTAAATAACAAAACGAAATCACTCACCGGACAGAACAAGTTGCAAACATACAATTGGGAACAAAAAAACAATGGAGCGTATTTCAAACATTACAGTTTATTGTCCCCTCGCAATTAAATATTACACGTATTTTAGGTGAAATAAGTTCACAAGTCCATGCATGGAGCCACACAACTAAAGACTGGTCGTATTGGAGCATATTATTAAATACATATACATACATACATATATGGCAGTTACGTCATGTACTTGTTTAAAAGATGGTTGAACTTCAGCTACCATCATTACGTATTCCCTACAAATGTAGCGCAAGAATATAAAACATTATATTTTATTATGATTATCTTAATTAAGTTTAAGATAATCATAATAAAATATAATGTCGTTGTTGATTATATGACATTAGTATTATTATTTATACACATATATACATATAATCACGCCTGTCTCCCTGGAGGGTTAAGCAGAGACGACAGATCACCATCCACTACGACCCCGACACACCTTCCTTGCTTCCTTCATACTCATGCATCTTTTCATCCATCCTTCCTCTCACATTCATCGTAGCGATACTACTCTCCGTTCCTTGTTTCTCGCCCTCGTGGGATTCAGGACGTGACGGGTGGCGAACCACGTCGCCGTCATTTTTTAACGAATTAGGTATATTTATACGTGTTTATTTTTATTTTATTATTATATATGGGCAACGAGCTGGACACGTTTATTAGAGACTGACAAACGTTGGAGAAGTTGGAGTTGGAGTGCTGGAGTGGAGACCGCGTCTCAGCAAACGTGGTGAGATAGAGACTGAATGCTTGTCTGGATGTGTTAGCCGAAGATCGGACTAGTTGGCGGTTAGTAGTTTAGACTCCTGCGGTGTCGCTGCTGTCCATGGGCGGCGTTGATTGCTTTCCATCAGGCGACACGCTAGCTCGTTTGCCCTCCTATCCCATAAAAAAATATAGCTTATAAATATCTATAGTAAGAATGGTTTTATAAAAAACTCTCAAACTATAAAAAAGACACTTTTTGGTTGGTTCTATAAAATTTACTTATATGGCCTACAAGTAATCGTATTTATCCCGAATCTGGGTGTAGTACAAATCCGCTTTGGATAAGCGTGGTGAATCAATATCATTTCACTGCGTATGCGTATAGTATTGAATTTATCATGGCGAATGCTCTAAGTTGTTTGATCTCCTTCCAGCCGCACAGTTCCACCATCACACTACGCACCCAAAAATAGGTTCCATCCTCATCACCTGGATGGCTGGCCGTCACCTACCGTGCGATTTAGTCGCAGTTTTCTGCCACAAATTGTAGAAATGTGGAACAATTTTCCACCAGCGGTGTTTTCACGTAATTCTGATATGGGGATATTCAAGAAAAGAGCGTACGTTTTCGTTAAAGGCTAGCAACACACTTACGACGGTTCTATAGGTGTATCTAATATATCTCGAAAACACTACTTAATTAAAAAAAGAAAAACAATATTTATGCGAATGGCTAATGTGTAGAACTGGACGACTGTCAAGTAATAAAAAAATCTAATTTTAAGTATGCAAACAGGAACTTGTTCTTTTGGTTGCGGTGAATTTATTACATGACTTAGTTGTTATCAATTTTATTGTATTGTATGTGTATGTATTTACGTGTATATTAGTATAAGTAGTCGTATATATACGGATGTATGTGTATGTATGTGTGTGTGTCAGTATGAATGTCGTCACTGTGATCCGCGACCTGACCACGTTGGTTCTTGCTGAAAACCAGCGCCAGGTCCTCCAATAGAGCGCACGGCATATGCTATATATAACCATTTTATGACGCTTGTTTCATTAAAATCACTTTGTTTTTGTTTTGTTTTTTTTTTTTGTATATTATAATATTATTAAGGTTTTAACTAAAAATTAATTATTGTAAAAAAAGTGTCATGAATAAACATTTTCTGTTTCTATTTATATATAAATTATTTATACGACCGAATGAGGTACATGTAAATGGCGTCCCATCTTTCAGCCAATCAGAATACAGATGACAACGCTGAAGTATGCGACGATTTGCACACGCACTAACTTCACGTCGCTCGTGACGCCCTCTATAGAAATAATGTAACGCTTGTCGCTACATGTATATATTTGAAATGCTTTTAATATGTAGTATATAATATATTTAATATGTATATAAAAATGTATATATTTGAAAGACTAAGGTATTAAATAAAGAAGAAATACTGTTAATTTTTGTTCTACAGGCCATATATATATCCCAGTACTGAGCGCGGGCTTTTCCATTTCTAGAGGAACATTTACCGCACCACGCTTGTCCAATGCGGATTGGCGGGTAAACCAGACTCGGAATTATTGTATATAGGTCATACATAAATTTATTCCGATGCGGGGATCGAACCCGCGACCATTGTAATCAATCGTCAAATACTGTATAGTTTATATTATATATTTAAAAGAGTTATTTAAGAAACCGTTTGAAACGTATTACTACAATTATATTAAGTACCTATATTTTAGTATATTAATAAATATTCGAAGCAGTAAACTTTTACTGCTAGTACTAACTTTTGTGGAACGCCGTAAATGATAGATCCTTCTACTGATGCATCGTTTCTATTTACATTCACACTACCACTATTCAGGTGGGGAAAGAACTTGATTTAACAGCGAATAGTCCAATAGTGGAATTGGTTGGCCTATAATTGATAGAATTCCTAAAAACATTCGCCATAATAGATTTGGACAATAAAATATGTTTGCTAAAGACATTTGAGGCTGACTTTTAATTACTTTCAATTAAACGTACCACAAGCTATCCTTGAGGATTTAAGAAAGGAATTTTAGAATAATTTAAAACTTTTTAATAGAATTTTGTTAGGGCTTCTATGCTACGAACGTCTAGACTAGACGTAATGAAATAATTTCAATTACTCGTTGAAAGTTCCGTCAGTTGAAAAGTAATTATAATTCCTTTGTGAAATCTTCCTTTTTACCATTGAGAAAGTATAGATTTGTTAATAAAGGTTTATATGTGTTAGCGATTAATAAATACGCTATAGAGAGCTGG
The DNA here is from genome assembly GCA_031353405.1 of Baronia brevicornis. NCBI lineage: Eukaryota > Metazoa > Arthropoda > Insecta > Lepidoptera > Papilionidae > Baronia > Baronia brevicornis. The sequence goes on along the minus strand of JASFAT010002469.1, from coordinate 926,338 downwards.
TTTCATGGAGTACTGAAAGAGGTATCGGAAAAACACCACATTCTGTCCAAATGAAACTTTTCTTGGTGTTTACATTATAAATATGTTTAACATCGCTGCGCTATTGCACGTGGTGTAGCTTGCATATATATATATATATATATATATATATATATATATATATATATATATATATATATATATATATATATATATATATATATATATATATATATATATATATATATATATATATATATATATATATATACATATATATATATATATATATATATATATATATATATATATATATATATATATATATATATATATATATATATATATATATATATATATATATATACAGAATACACAAACACACATGGTATAACATGGTTGAACTTGGACACAAATGTTTAAATAAATAAAAAGCTCAGCCAACAGATGAAAATCTTCGACCAACTCCTTCTTTTCTATTATAATAAAAAAAATATATAATCTTATATTCATATCAACTTAAACTTGTTATTTGTTTATCTTCTGCATATTTATTTGCCAATTTTGCTAATTGGCAATGGAGAATGACCTTTCTTGAGCTACTCTGTTCCACATTTCTCCTGTAATTTGTCTGATGTCATCATCCCAACCTTTTGGCGATCCGCCTCTCTTCCTCTTTTGCACGTACTGGGTTTTCATCCAAGGTGGTTCCAATGGCATATCGGATGGGAAATATCGTTGAATGCAGCTGATTCCACAAAATTGTTGTGCGTGGAATGACGTTTCGTGGAAATTAAAATGTACTGACCTACCACTCCTTCAGATTGTGGGGATGAAATTCTTCATTGTAGTGAGCTGTGTGGTAGTGGAATTCTGTGACAGGATTCTAAACAATTCCTCAAAAAAAGAATGGAGAGTTTTTGCATTTGGAGAGTTTTTGCATTTAGAGAGTTTTTGCATTTGGAGAGTTTATAAAAGCAATAACGATACTGAGAAATGAGACATTCCTCCGCAATGACATAGAATCTAACCACAGTATTGTATTATAAGGATATTTGTGATCAGAAAAACCAAATGTTATGGTATATAAATAGTTGTTGGTAGTAAACCGCTTACTTCTCGCCGCAGCTGTGATTGTATTTGAGCGTCATAACGAAGTACAAACAGATTTGTTTTTCGACGCTTCTCGATGCGGTCGCGTGGACTTCTTTTGTTCTGTAATATGAACAGCAAATAACGACAGATTGTTTGAATTGTCGATACATAAGAAGAGGAACTAGAACTCACCGAACAGCTAGATTGAGAAAGAACAAGAATATAATATTAAACTGCAATACCGAACCGATAAACCCGATCTGTTTACAACCTGACGTAGTGACTACGTATTTTCAATTATCGACGAAGATCACATTTTTCTACCTTATTTTTAAACATTTATTTTTTCAGTTGTAAAACGTCAATCCTTAAGTGATTACGTTTCTACCATCATTTTGTAATGGTTCTTCTAGATTTATTTACCTATATATAATAACAAGACTTTCTGTCTGATTCTCACGAGGGCGAAAAGCGATTAATGAAGAGCCGTTTCGCTGCGATGAATGGTAGCGGAGTGAGCTCTGTGATCTCTGCCAACCCCTGCGGGGGATAGGCGTGAATATATATATATATATATATATATATATATATATATACATATATATATATATATATATAATATTTGTGGATCTACCGCTATAAGAATCATGTGGTATCAAATCAAGAGGTATCACAACAGGACCCCTCTTGAGATGCTACCAACTGAACCATTGTAAAAATATTACCCACTTGTAGATTATCTGAACAAAACAATATTGTTTAAGTTACAAATTACTATTACGATATTATTACAAATCGGATATTATTAAAAAGTGACACATAACCGAATATGACACATACCCGCCGAATTCCACAACCGCACAACTCGCCGTAAAGAAAAATTTCATCCCCACCATCTGGATGAGTGGCGATGTACTACGGTGTGTTTCTCTCGTAACTTCTTTCCACGCACCACCAGTTTGTGGAACCAGCTACCCTCGGCGGTCTTTCCAAACCGTTACGACATTGGAACCTTCAAAAAACAAGCCTATACATACCTAAAAGGCCGGCAACGCTTCCGCGACTCCTGCGGTGTCGCGGTTGTCCATGGGCGGCGTTGATTGCTTTCCATCAGGCGACACGCTTGCTCGTTTGCCCTCCTATCCCATAAAAAAACAAACAATGAACCGCTGCTGTTTTAAAGGTGTCATTGACCCTTTATTTTATAAAGAAGTCATTGATTTATTTACTTTTGAAGAGATCATTGATCCTTTTATTTTCAAAGAGGTCATCGATTTATTTACTTTTGAAGAGATCATTTAGCTTTTCATTTTTACAGAGGTCATTGATTTATTTAATTTTGCAGAGATCATTGATGACTTTATTTTTAAAGAGGTTATTGATTCCCTTACTATCAAAAGATATTCACATGCTTATTTTTGTAGAAAAAATTTTAAGGTTCATCCCCACCATCTAGATGAGTGGCTATCCACTACGGTGCGCTTCTCTCGGAACTTCTTTCCACGCACCACGACTTTGGCACCTTCAAAAAACAAACCTACACATACCTAAAAGGCCCGCAACACTTCCGTGGCTCCTGCGGTGTCGCGGTTGTCTATAGTTGGTGTTGATTGCTTTCCATCAGACGACACGCTTGTTCGTTTGCCCTCTTATTCCATTAAAAAAAATTAACAGAATATTTAAAAAAAAGTTGTAGAAAAAACTTTATCAATGTTTTATTTTGTGACGTGAAAAATAACATTCGGTATATGACGTATGAAGTATATTACTCGAGAATCTGACGTTTCTCATAAAACATGAAAAATGCTCGAAGAGACAGCTTTATATAAGTTTTATACAAAATGAACCGTCAGTGCTCGCGATGCAGGAGCGGGATGGCGTTGAAAAATTGAGAACTTCGAAATTATAATTACCAAAAACAAATTTGAACCTTTTACTTGCTGAGACGTATAGTATCAAATTACTTCTTTATATTTATATATTCACGCCTATCCCCCGCAGGGGTGGGCAGAGACCACAGAGCTCCATCTGCTACGATCGCGGCACACCCTCCTAGCCTCCTCCACACTCATCCATCGTTTCATCCATTCTTCCTCTCACATTCATCGCAGTGAACAGGATAGAGAAAAAAGGAAAGGGCAGGAAAAGAATTGCAGATTGGGTATGGGTATATATATATATATATATATATATATATATATATATATATATATATATATATATATATATATATGTATATGTATATATATATATATATATATATATATATATATATATATATATATATATATATATATATATATATATATATATATATATATATATATATATATATATATATAGGGCCCCGCCACTGAGGCAATAGGTCGCCAAAAGTATCAAATTAGCCGTGTAGATTGTACGAAAGACAACCGTAAATTCTTTTGTAAAGTCAACTACACCTGAAGATGCGACCTCACCTGGATGAGAATGACACGTAGTCGAGGCAAAACGCGTTGTTTGTGGTGAAATGTTATTTTATCTATAAGTGACATTGTCAAGGTTTATGACCATGGTGAGGTGTGAGAGGATTTGCTGACGGCCGTTCTCGGTGAGTAATTCTCTATACACTTCTTTGCAAACATACAATATTGATTTTCTTATTTTCATTTGCAGATCTTAGCAAAGTTTTACCGTCCATCTTTATAATGGATTTCCGTAAAGTAACGCCTGACTCCATAAATTAAATATTTCGTACCTAATTATTCAGCCGACTTCGTTGGCTGGGTCACGATGAGAGAATGGAAGAGGATCGCGCAGACAAGAAATTGATTTATTTAATTTTCAAGAGATCGTTGATCCTTTTATTTCCTTTTTTATCCTAAAGAGAGCGTATGTGGGTCGCCCAACTGGACGATGTCCTGAGGCGCGCCTCAGGTACCGCTGGAGAGACAGCGTTGAGGATGACTTGCGCGATCTTCAAATCTGCAACTGGCAGGAGGTGGCGCAGGACAGGGCACGGTGGCGTAATATCTGTTCGGAGGCCAAGATCCATTTTGGGTCATTTAGTTAATTATTCGTTAGCCGTATGCAAAAGGCTTATAATTTCTCCAACTCTTCCGCTAAGCTTAATAGTGTAAGAGGTAGTATCTTAACTGTGAAGTGATGCAACAGGAGTCTGGTTTAATACTCTTTTTTAACACGAGTGGACCTATTATATATACAACTGATGAATGGCGGGAGAAGAGCGCGGGGTGCGGGAGACGCGGTTGTGCCTGCACGTGTGCAGCAACAAAGCGCGTTCCACGAATGCGGAGAATCAAAGCGCATTCCACGAATGCGGCGTAACAAAGCGCATTCCGCAAGTGCGTAGTAACAAAGCTTGTTCCGCGAATTTGTTCTTGAAGTTATATTCTGTAGCAGGTAGCTACAATAGTTTTGTCATCCCCCAATATTGATATATCTTCAGATAGGCCACTATCTAAGTGGCTTTATTATAGAAGCTTCCACTTTCGGACTCAGCGGCCGTCGGTTTAATGAAGATGAATATTTGTATTGCCAACAAGTTTTCACCGATTGTCATTGGAGAAGAATTATTGATTAATGTATATTTTCAAGATGTCCTGTGCTGAACAATAGGAATGATGTGGGCTCTTAAAATACATAGAGAACGATAAAATATCAAACCAATGAAACAATTGGAAATAAACAGGAAAATCCTATGATATATGTGTATGCGGTTGAAAATCCAGGTCATTATTCTATATGAAATTAGATATTTTAATGCAATAGTATTAGTGCTTGCTTTTAATTATTATAACTTAATTGTTAACTAATTCTTGATATTAACCATATTTTTCTAGCACAAACTTAATTGGAATGGTAAATAAAAATTCTAGTATTATCAAAGCACCTCTTGCCTTCTTTAAAAATATGGTCGTTTGTGGCTTTTAAAAAACCTTAATTTTCTATTATATTACACTGCGACCTTTTTTATTGATGAAAGAAAACACTCATCTTCCTATTACACTGCGATCTTTTTATATTGATGAAAAATATTTATTTTTCTATTACACTGCGACCTTTTTTTATTAATGAAGAAAACTTATTTTTCTTTTACACTGCGACCTTTCTTTATTGATGAAAAAATACTTATTTTTCTATTATACTGCGATCTTTTTTATTTATGAAAAAAAAATCATTTTTCTATTACACTGCAACCTTTATTTATTGATGAAAGAAAACTCTTATCTTTCTATTACACTGCGACCTTTTTTTATTGATGAAAAAAAAACTTATTTTTCTATTACACTGCAACCTTTATTTATTTTTGAAAGAAAAACCTTATCTTTATATTACACTGCTATCTTTTTTATTGATGAAAAAATACTTAATTTTCTATTACACTGCGACCTTTTTTTATTGATGAAAAAATACTTATTTTTTTATTACACTGCGATCCTTTTTTATTTACGAAAAAAACTCATTTTTCTATCACACTGTGACCTTCTTTTTTATTGATAAAATAACTTATTTTTTATTACACTTCTACCAGTCACATAGAATTTCATTATCTTTTATATTACCGTAGATTTCTACAGGAGTAATTTGTGTAATAGTCTACTTATTTGTTCTACTTACTTATTCTGGCAAATAAAATATTATAATATTATTTTGTTTATTATATATCAAAAACGTTATGGCATTGAAACAAGAACCTAACGTCAGCTAGCTGACCGGCGGAAATCTTTCCTATCTGTCATCTTTTGTGGATTTGTCCGTAAGCTTTATTTGTTTCGAGGCTTTTAAGGAATTAAGAGAAGTAAGGATAAGTATCAAGAACAAAGCTCTTTATACGAAAGAACAATTTATGCCTTTGTACTTCTATATAATTTTTATATAATATAATTATAATATAATTTAATTTCAGAGCTGCGATCCAAATTATCTGTTAGTAACAAAGATTTATAATCTAGAGTTAGTACATTTATAATAATAATACAATAAGGAGACATATCAATACTACCTGACATTAGTATGTAGGAGCACTCACAGCTTCAGCAATGGAAAGTCTCATCTGTCAGCCATATAAATATAATAAACAATTATATTTATATGGCTGACAGAGAGAGAGCCTTTGATGACTTATGCAGAGTGGTTGTGGTCGTTGATCGTCTAATAAGTTGGTGGCTTCTGCGAGCTTCTTAATTTTATGTAATTTCATTATAATATAAGTATGAATATATTTCTATTGTTATACTGCAGCCATGCCGTGCTTAAATTTTAAGAGTTCATAGTCCGGGTGTTATCAATTTTATATCGTATATTACTCTTAAAGACTGTTACTTGCTTGTGTGCCCATTAAGTAAATAAAATTCGACCGGTTGGCTCAGTGGCGGGGCCCTTTCCTTTCTTTCTTTTCCTTTCTTCTCTTCTCTATCCTTTCCTTTCTTCTCTTCTCTGTCCTTTCCTTTATTCTCTATCCTTTCCCTTCCTCTCCGCCTATCCACGGTCTGCCGTGTCAATGGATGCGTGGCTAGGGGCGAGCCTAGTCACAAGCGTGCCGATCGTCCCGGCATCGGGCTCCCCGGGTACTATGGTGCCTTACCTCAGCATGCAGGGCTCTGCTAGTCAGCTGACCTCCATCCTCCCTTGCAGCTCGTGGGTTTCACTAAGACGAATTTAATATACCTTTATAATTTGTTGAAAATGACGGCGACGTGGTTCGCCACACGTCACGTCCTGATTCTCACGAGGGCGAAAAGCGACTAATGCAGAGGGTTTTACGAAACTAAAACCCTTTTAAGAGAAACGGTTTCATGGCTCATATTTTCTTTTTTCCTTTTGAAACCATTCATTTTTATCATAGTTTTGTCAGCTCGAAGTGGAATTGTTAAATCCTCGAGTGTCTTGTGTCAGATTTATGTCTCGGCCATTTCAAGGAATCACCGTCGTCGTCAGCATTACGTCTCAGACGTGACTAGTAGATTAAAGAAGCTATTTATATTCAAATTTACAGTGGTCTCTGATGGATGGGACTTCAAGTAAGACGAAATATTTTGTACATTGTGTGAAGAGATTGATATTTTTTTGCATATTATATAAATTTTTTTAGAATATAGAATAGTAATATGTTTTATATTGAAGAGACGATATATATCTTCAATATAACACATAATTACAACAACCTAGCTGGCACAGTGATGAAAGCATCGCTTTTTTTAAAAAAAAACACTAGCAATGTTTTTTATGTGACTAATATTCTTACTTTTCCCGCCAACTTACATTAGTGACGTTGTATTTTTATTTCATTTTCATAATCTTATATTATTATCAGTTATATTGTTTAATTGTGTTGGCGTATTATGCAATATAGTTCGATTAAGGCGTATAAGTGAAGTGATATGAAATAAATGCGTGTATCGTGACTTTTTAAGTTGATTGAAAAAGTCCATAGAAGTTTTTTTGATAAAATTGTCACCATTTTATCAAGACGTAACGTGATGAGCTGACTTGTTACATTTCAAGAGATTGGATATTATTGTAAATTACTTGACACTGGCATAATAGTTGTAACTAATTGCCATCAAAGAAAAGAACTTATATTCTTGTTAACCACTCCAACTAAGCTAAAGGGCAGGAAAGGAAATGCGGATTGGGGGAGGTTACCAGACTCGGAACAAATATTTATAATATATATATATATATTTATTCCGATGCGGGATTGAACCCACGACGATTGACTCTGCGGACGGAGGGCCCCGCCACTGAGCCAATCGGTCTTCATATATTTCTTAGTCGGGGAGTTAACTTGGGAAGCTGTATACTCTAACAACGGTAAACAAACTTTGTGCAACTCACAGTGGATAACTTCAATGAATATTTAATAGGACTTCTAGAGCAAGTTAATTTCCTTACATACTCGTATACACTTTATATGTAATACGCACACAACAACATCGAATGGTCGACTAAATGAATTCTCGAAATCAATTAATGGACCGGAATGACTAATCGAATCCACGGACAAGTAAACAGAAAACAACTGATAGCAATATTAAAAATATTCAATGTGGACACTAGCAAATAGAAAAATTGTATCTGTTATTTGATTCTACATTTAGAATAATTTTTACTTAGATCCCCGGCTCATAGCAGAGACTAGATAAAACCTAAAGAATCTAGAAGTAGCCTGAAATCGAAGAGCTCGTGATTTATGTCAATATAGAGATAAATGTTTTTATTAAACTATATTATACTAGACTCCGTTAACTCGGACATCTATAGCAGATAAGAGAAGATCGCGATGCCAAAAGGGTATAAATGGGACTACAGTCCAGTTTTTATAGCGGTAGAGCCACGTGCAGACGAATACTTTGTCAAGAATGGCATATTATTTGTCTGTAGCATGAATGGGCCGGCTCGCCCGGGGAAGTACCACACTCCCGCAGAAAACCGGCGTCTGAGTGGTAGCTTAACTAGCTCACGCTTCGTACGGTGAGCAGCCTATTTCCGGAGGCCCAACACCCTCCCCCCAAACCTCCCCCCTCCCCGTCCAATAATGACACTATCCTTAAAGGCCGACAACGCTTCTGTACTGCCTATGGCATTGCGGATGTTTATGGGCGGCGTTGATTGCTTTCCATCAGGTGACATGTCTGCTCGTTTGCCTTCCTCCTATCTCAAAAAAAGATTTATTTTATTTGAATTACTTTGTACGATTCACATTCACTTTGTGGATTAGAATTTTAATAGAATATAAATAATTTTTCCGCATTACACAAATATTTGATTCGTTATTGTTGAAATGTTTGCATTACAATGAAACTGTGAATTCTGAATTGATTACTTAGTACGAAGTTTACTTTGTATTTTTGCGAGACAAGTAAGACATCTTTTGTGAACATTACGGAGATAACGAAATCGATCAAAAAGATCTTAAATATACTATATATATATATATATATATATATATATATATATATATATATATATATATATATATATATATATATATATATATATATATATATATATATATAAATTCTTAACTATTCACATCACTTTCAAGAAAATATTTAAAATGGCAATGTTGATAACTTTCTCCATCAACACTGTATTTGCAACCAATTTAATTTCTGATGATTAAACTTTGCGCAGAATCCGCATCTAAAACGGAAGTGTTGATTAAACTTAGGCACTCACGGCTCGAGTTAAATGTGGTGATAAATTCTTGACTTTAATTCCGTTTGAGAATTCCCGTCCGGTTTCTAAAAAAGTTAAAGATGAAGAAGAGATAAAGTCAATGTGGCATTATATGTATTAGTTGTAAATGGAGTATAAATAAGACGAAACTTATATGCTAAATAATATATGTTTCTATATAGCAGTTGTAAGGTTATTATCTTATCCTCTAATACGGTACATTGAGGTACAAACACGTCTGCGGGATCTTTAGGGATTTCTCAATTAAAACTGTTTTCGAATACCGTAAATAATAATCGAATGCATAAATGTATGTATGTTATATCAAAGTACTAACTTTGTTGGCGCAGCGACCCAAAATGGATCTTGGCCTCCGAACAGATCTTACGCCACCGTGCCCTGTCCTGCGCCACCTCCTGCCAGTTACAGACTTGAAGGTTGCGCAAGTCATCCTCGATCATGTCTCTCCAGCGGTACCTGGGGCGCCCCACAGGACGTCGTCTAGTTGGGCAACCCACATCCATATTATAGTACTAAATTATTTTTTTAAATCTATGGCATAAAGGCATGAGGGTCCACTGATTTCGTCGAAAACCCACATCACCAACAACCATGTTAAATACATTAACTAGCTCACATGAATAGCCGGCGTACAATAAATTCCAGTTACGCGTGGACGACTACAAAAGAAGGGTTAATTTGTAACAAACGGAACAAGTATAATTTATTGAGGCGCATTAGAACATTTTCCAGTAAATTTATTCTTTTATACGTACGTATGTAACAAGCAATAAGAAAACTTTTTATATGTTACATACCGTAGCACCACTTGCTGGCACTTATGTTATTTTATTATGTGTATATATGTATATTTTATGTGTATTTATGTGTGTATAAATATATGTGTTATGTATGCATGTAGGTACTTATTTATGTGTATTTATATATTTACTCCAAATATGAATTCTTCTTCTTCGTGACTTGCATACAATAAATATATTTAAAAAAAATACAAAAATCTTATTTTAAGTATGCAGTCAGGAACTTGTTCTTTTGGATGCGGTGAATTTAGTACATGACTCAGTTGTTCTTTAATTCTATTGTATTGTATGTGTATTTATGTGTATGTGTATATGAGTATGAGTAGTTATGTATATGGACGTATGTGTATGTACGAGTGTGTCAATATGAATGTCGTCACTGTGGTCCGCGATCTGACGATGTTGGTTCTTGTTGAAAACCAGCGCCGGGTGCTCCAATAGTGCGCCCAGCATATGCTGAGCAAGAACCATTTTATGATACTCGTTAGATTAAAATTATTTTCTTTTTGTTTTGTGTATTTATTTGTATATATAATATTATTAAGGATTTAATTTTAGTTATTGTAAAAAAAAGGTGTCAAATAAAGTTTGTCTATTCTATTCTATTCTAATAATGACCGAATCGGAAGGTCTTAGCACGGACCTGCCTAGTGAGACGTACTATGCTGCATCCAAATTCACCTGTAAATTGTCACAAATAGAATAAATAAAATTAAATACATTCATAATATATTATCAATATCAATTTCAATATCAGCCCACGGCAGTCCACTGCTGGACATAGGCCTCACCCAAGGCGCGCCATCTGGCCCGATCTTGGGCTACACGCATCCAGTCTCTGTCAGTCGCCTTGCGCAGATCGTCGCTCCATCTAGCAGGAGGGCGTCCCAAAAAACGTTTGCCGAGTCGCGGTCTCCACTCCAACACTCGTCTACTCCAACAATTGTCGGTTCTCCGACAAACGTGTCCAGCCCATTGCCACTTCAGTCTGCTAACTTGAAGAGCTATGTCGGTGACTCTGGTTCTCCGGCGAATTTCTTCATTTCAAATTCTGTCCACCAGAGAAACCCCGAGCATAGCTCTCTCCATAGCCCTCTGAGCGAATTTGAGCTTGTCGAGGAGACGGACTGTCAGTGTCCACGTCTCAGCACCGTAAGAGAACTTGACGAAGACTCACTGGTTGAAGACTTTTGTCTTCAGACTTTGTGGTGTGGGCGACGAGAAGACTTGACGAAATTTCCTGAACGCTGCCCAGCCCAATTGTATCTTTCTCTCAGGTTCTTCTTTGAAGTTGTCTCCGTCCAATCGCACTATTTGATCAAGGTAGACATATTCTTGGACAACTTGGAGAATTTATAATAATTATATTATAGTATAAGGGTATAAGACTTTTCTATTATATACAGAACGTCTTTAGCGATTTGATCAATAATAAGCCGTATTTCCGAACCAAAATATAGACATTGTAACCTATAAAAAACAAGCCTGCTCATATCTTAAGGGCTGGCAACGCATTTGTGATGCCCATGTAGATATGTATAAGTGGAGTTATTCACTTTATATCTGGTGACACGCCTGCTCGTTTGCCTTCTAATACAATAAAAAAATTGTAACTAAAAACATTCACAATAATTTTGAAATGAGGAAAATTTGCATAAATTTAATTATTTATTATTCATTCATTCATAATTAAGATATTATTTATAACGGTGTGGTACAATTAGGCAATCATGTAAAACCTAATAAATCTTGTGTAGACCCTCTATTCATATGCTGTCCAGTCTTTCAATTAAAGTCACATTGTAATAAGTAATAGTAAGAATTATAAAGAAGCCATCGCTCGGCAAATGTAGTGTGGAGCGCCTCGCGGCTAGCAGAGACTGGATGCGTGTTGCCGAAGATCTAGGCCTATGTCTAGCAGTGGATAATCATTGGCTAATATTGATCATTCTATTTGACATGATTTAATTTCTGTTTCCTCCTACAACCTTATAGATGGTATCAAAAGCGGGAAGTGAGAAAAGATGAATGAAGATTTTTTTGTAGGTACATCTGATGATAAGTCTGAAGATATATGTAATAAAATGTAGTAATTCCAAACTAAATAGAATCGTTATAACGATTCCCTGTAAAGTGATTTATCAACATTGTGTAACATTTCACAGAGTTAACGAACGTATTGTTACATTCCTAATGCAAACTGTGCTCAGATTCAGGACCTGAGCGTAACTAAGTTATAATAGAATTGAATAGCAGTTCGTCAGACGATGGAACTGTGTACAAAGTTGTTATTCAACTAGCTGACTGAGTCTTTACTATGGGATTAAGTGAAATGTTAATGCCGTGTATGTTGAAATTACTTTTTAGTTAAATAATAAAAAGTAATCGAAGACCAGATGGTAGAGCCACAATTCTTGTGGTAGAGCCACGCTGCAGACGAATACTTTGTCAACAATGGCATATTATTTGCCTGTAGCATGAATAGGTCGGCTTGCTCGGGGAAGTACCACATTCCCGCAGAAAACCGGCATCTGCGTGGTAGCTTAGCTACCGCGCTTCGTATGGTGAGCGGTCTGAGTTCCGGAGGCCCAACACACTTCCCATTCCCCCTCCCCCTCCCACTCCCACTCCCACTCCCCCTCCCACTCCCCCTCCCACTCCCCCTCCCACTCCCCCTCCCATAATTTCACTTTCCTTTAAGGTCAGCAACGCTTCCGCACTGCGTATGGCGTTGCGGATGTCTATGGGGGGGCATTGGTTGCTTTCCATCAGGTGATACGTCTGCTCATTTGCCTTCCTATACCATAAAAAAAAACTGCATAGAAGAGGATATGAAGAACTAGGCTATTCAGAAATGCTCCCATAAATAGGGATCTATGGAGAAGAATTGTGGAGGAGGCCAAAACTAATCCTGGGTTGTAGCGCTAATGTAGGAAGTAGAAGTAAAAATAGAAATTTATATCCTTTAATATGAATTATTTATAAAGGAAAATCCTTAGAAAATGTTGCGCACAGGGTTACTGGTATCTTTTGGAACGGACATTAACCCACCGCTTATTGAAAGCAAAGCAATAATTAGTGATCTTGGGGTATCGGTGTTCCAATATTATACACATTGATCTTTACGCAATCAAAACTAACACGTATACACTTCTTTCTGAGATTATAATATTAAAGTTGATACACTCTCGTTATTTAATTGAAGAGTGTAATGAAGCTATATTATATATATATATATATATATATATATATATATATATATATATATATATATATATATATATATATATCATCATTGTATGTATCATGGGACAGCATTGGGACATAAATGAGCCGTGAAAAAAAATTATTCAAAAGAAACTCCACCGCTGAGTCATTTCAATTGTCATTATATCAAATATTTATATGGTGGTCCAGAGGAGTTGCTTTCCATTTGACCTTCACATTTCTAGAGGTCAGCAACATGTTTCCCTTCAATCTGCAATACAAGCATTCGATTCCAGAATTTATTAATATCCATTGATTTATTACCACAATAACGTTAGGCAACACTGATCAAGCAATTTCCAACCAATACAATAATATTGGTAAACGAATTTGTATGTGTCTCTCGCTGTAATATAACTGTAAAGAGTTATTATTAATTGTATCGATATATAATTCTCCTATTAGCTTTTGATGAGTATATTTTTAATTTTTTTTTATAGGATAGGAGGGCAAATGAGCCTGTCGAGTGAAGCGAGTGTCGCCTAATGGAAAGCAATCAACGCCGCCCATGGACAACCGCGACACCGCAGGAGCCGCGGAAGCGTTGCCGGCCTTTTAGGTATGTATTGACTTGTTTTTTGAAGGTCCCAATGTCGTAACGGTTCGGAAAGACTGCCGAGGGTAGCTGGTTCCACAAACTGGTGGTGCGTGGAAAGAAGTTACGAGAGAAACCAACCGTAATAGATCGCCACTCATCCAGATGGGGTGGGGATGAAATTTTTCTTTACTTCGAGTTGTGCGGTTGTGGAATTCGGCGGCGGAAATTATTTTAAACAATTACTCGGAGCACTCCCCATGACAGAAGTGGTAAAAAATGCTGAGAGATGAGACATCTCTCCACAGTCCTAGAGAATCAAGCCGATCGGTGAGATCTTGGTTATCGACGATTCGGATCGCACGACTTTGAATGCGGTCAAATGGAAGAAGTTGATACTGGGGAGCCCCGGCCCAGAGGTGAGAACAGTATTCCATGTGTGGCCTGACTTGTGCCTTGTACAGTTGGAGGCAATAACCGGATGTGATGATTTAATGGATGTATGCTATTTTCTTTACAGAAAGGTAAACGAGCCGACATATCACGTCGAAGCAAGCAGACACACTGCTTTCTGACATTGTAAAATTAAAAACTGCTTCTTTTGCAGATTGATCTAAATTTTTATTTTTCAACCCATAGACTCACATTATTTAAGTCAAAAGTCTAATGAAGCTAAAAAAGCGAAAAATATTTTTTTGGCTTTTATAGCTTCATTCAATCATTCAAAAAGCAAAAAAAAAAATTAACATGTTATTTTTTCTTTAATTTTTAATAACTTGAACTAAATAATCAATATCAATATCAATATCAGCCCGCGGCAGTCCACTGCTGGACATAGGTCTCACCGAAGGCGCGCCACCTAGCCCGATCTTCGGCTACACGCATCCAGTCTCTGCCAACCGCCTTGCGCAGATCGTCGCTCCATCTAGCAGGAGGGCGTCCCACACTACGTTTGCCGTCGCGGTCTGCACTCCAGCACTCGTCTACTCCAACGGTTGTCGGTTCTCCGACAAACGTGTCCAGCTCATTGCCACTTCAGTCTGCTAACTTGAAGAGCAATGTCGGTGACTTTGGTTCTCCGGCGAATTTCTTCATTTCGAATTCTGTCCACCAGAGAAACCCCGAGCATAGCTCTCTCCATAGCCCTCTGAGCGACTTTGAGCTTGGCGAGGAGACGGACTGTCAGTGTCTGTCCACGTCTCGGCACCGTAAGAGAGTACGGGCAGGACGCACTGGTTGATGACTTTTGTCTTCAGACTTTGTGGTATGGGCGACAAGTAGACTTGACGGAAGATTTAATACGGTGCGTGAATTGTATCACACTGTGATAGAGAATGTCTAAAGCGCTGTTTCTTTTTGTGTATTTCTGGTATAGTTTACACAACGATCGAAGCGGGGCATTGGATCCAAAAACGCTCCTTTTCATTTATTTGTTTAGGTTAGGTTTTTCGTCATAAGAAATTACATTTCATTTATCGAACGGACTGATCGTTAACAATAAAGCCTTCACCAACATTTCGCATTGAGGTTCCTCTGAATGAAGAAGAAACGATGAAAGACTTAACAGGCAGATTATTGTGGGATAGTTCGTAGTCTGATTCAACCCATAAAAAAATAACAACGAAAAGACTCGAGTGAAGTCGCGATCACATCCGTTATCTTATAATAGCAAAGTTACCAAAATATCTACTTTCACACCCTTAAGCTATTGAACAAAAACCTCCATTAAAGTTTGCTGCGGTAACGATCGGGAAGTAGGAAGTTTGATGGGTTCATATCAAAACTTTTATATTACCAAGAAATTGCCCAAACAGAAGTTGAAGATTCATTTACAATTTTTTTATATATGTCCCACTACTACTATATTATTATTATTATCCTTTATTTACATTTTTTCTCTTAATAACAATGTTATTAATATAAAAAAAAACTATAAAAATAATATTAATATAATAAAATAATATTAATATTAAATTAAAATTATAAAACTATTATTATTATTAATAAATTATATTAATATTAAATTATAATTTATTATTATAACAGCATATATCCGATTGTTATGAAACTGGGAAGTTGTTGTTTGTGTGAAGTGGACTATAGGTATATATATATTCATTATAGATAAGGTAAGAATTTTTATAACATTAGAAGGCAAACGAGTAACTCGTGTGATAAAAACCAATTAAGACGGCCCATACATATCTGCAACACTTGATTATTAAAGAATCCTAGCCAGACTTTAAAATATACACATTTAGTACTGTAGCGTACCAGCCGTACCGCTTACGGCTACACCCGGGATATTTAGGAGGTTTTTATCTTCGATGTAATTAAACTGTTCCAAATGAAATTATTATTTTTTATGGGATAGGAAGGCAAACAAGCAGGCGTGTTACCTGATGGAAAGCAATCAACGCCGCCCATAGACATCCGCAGCACCATAGGTAGTGCAGAATCGTTGCCAACCTTTAAGTGTCATTATGGAAGTGGGAATGGGAGGGGATAGAGGGAGGGGGAGGATGTTGGGTCTCCGGAACTCGGCCGCTCAACGCACGAAGCGCGGTAGCTAAGCTACCATTCAGACGTCGGTTGTCTGCGGGAATGTGGTACTTCTCCGGGCGAGCCGGCTCATTCTTGCTACAGACAAATAGTATGCCATTCTTGACAAAGTATTCGTCTGCAGCGCGGCTCTATTACTATCAAAATTATTCATTATAACATTGTATAAAATACGGCACACATTTGTTCTATTAAATACTGTATAAAATTTCGCGGATTAGACGTGGTGAAGCAGAAAAGAGATGCCTATAATCTGCTTCTGATGACGGTACGTTATCCTTGATTACGTTACTTTCCGCGTTTAAATTTAAGCTTCCCTTACAAATAGGACTTAGCAAAAGTTTTCGTGAGATTACTTCGTAACTTTTCGCTATGAAAGGAATTTCATTAAAAATATCTAGATAAAGAAGGCGAAGTTTCATGTTTTACCTGAAAGATAAATAGCATCTCACGCGTATTTAACAATAATAAAGTATTTTTTAAATGGAGAGAAATTGGAGACAAACTTTACCAAAATTTCTCAGAGATACGTCAAAGAGTGTCGTAACAAACATATTTTTGAATTCAGAATTAATTTAACAAATTCAAGAGTTACAGTCCAAGTAACCTAAAATGAAGAAGGGCAACGTTCTCGTGGCCGATATCACACATGATGAACAGCATTCAACTTAGTTTTTACTAAGTGTTCCATTACCAACTATTCACGCAGTGCCACAGATAGAAATAGATGAAGAATGGCTAAACCCGCCACCATCGTATTAGACGAGACATGACCATGAATACTCCGCTAGGATTGTACAACTGAGGGTTAGGAAATTAATTCAATAGGACGCGAAAATAAAAATAGAAATAGAAAACTTTATTTATTAAATTTACATTTAAAATAATTAATTTTTGCTTAAAACCTTAATAATATCACAATATACAAAAAAGAAAATCAAACAAAACAAAAAAAAAATACTTTAATCAAAGAAGTGTCACAAAATGGTTCTTGCTCAGCATATGCCGGACGCTCTATTCGAGCACCTAGCGCTGGTTTTCAGTAAGAACCAACGTGGTCAGGTCGCGGATCACAGTGACGACATTCATATTGATACACACACACACACACACACACATACACACTTATACATCCATATAAATATATACTACTAACATTCATATACACATACACATACAAAAAATTAAAAAACTTAGTCATGTAATAAATTCACCGCAACCAAAAGTACAAGTTCCTGTTTGTATACTTAAAATTAGATTTTTGTATTTTTTTAAACATATTTATGGTATGTAAGTCACGGAGAGGTGGTAGCAAGTTGTTCCAACACTTAGAAATAGAAATAGAAAAACTTTATTTATGACACCATTTTTTTTACAATTACCAAAATTAAATCCTTAATAATATTCTATATACAAATAAAAAAACACAAAACAAAAAGAAAATAATTTTAATCTAACGAGTGTCATAAAATGGTTCTTGCTCAGCATATGCCGGGCGTTCTATTGGAGCACCCGGCGCTGGTTTTCAGCAAGAACCAACGTGGTCAGATCGCGGACCACAGTGACGACATTCATACTGACACACTCGTACATACAAATACATCCATATATACAACTACTCATACTCATATACACATACACATATTATAAATACACATACAATGGAATTAAAAAACACAAAGTTGCAAAACACAAACAAAAATTAAAACACACACTTAGTTGCGATGTATTTAAAGCTACCACGAAACGCAGCTGAGCAGTGACGAGGAACAACCAGTGATGACCTGGACGCCCTGGTATCGCGAGCGCTATTTCATTTACGGGACCATGTTAATGACATGGTGAGAATAATTTGCGCAATCTTCAAATCTACAGGAAGTGGCGCAGGACAGGGCACAGTGGCGTAAGATCTGTTCGGAGGTCAAGATCCATTTCGGGTCGCTGCGCCAACAAAATTAGTTAGTTTTTGGCTCTCTGTAGAGTTAGGCAGAGACCACAGATCTCCATCCGCTATGATCCCGACACACCTTCCTTGCTTCCTTCATACTAATTCATCTTTCCATCCATCCTTCCTCTCACATTCATCGTAGCGAAACGGCTCTCCGTTCGTCGCTTCTCGCCCTCGTGGGAATCAGGATGTGACGGGTGGATGAACGATGTCGCCGTCATTTTTAACGAATTAGGTAGATTGAGTTTTGCCATAGTGAATCAACTCTAACCTAACTGGTATAAATGTATACCAAGTTTTTTTTTAATGCCAATTCTTTATAGAGACTACAATGGGACAATTGGAGTGCATTACAAAATTCTGTATAGCGAAATCTCATGAGCAAAAATATACAATATCATTTATAATATACATAATAAAATAAAGAAGGCATTGTACTAAGATTCGTTGTATTGGCGAAACCTAAATGAAAATTTTGTTAAATTACTCTTAAGAATAGGATTTAGTCTGTTATTTCTTGGTAAAGGCAAATTGTTCTTGTAATAAGCAATCTTTGATACAACGTATGTACAGCAAATTTATTCTGATTAAATTCTGGGACAGAATAAAATATTTTTCATAAATATCGTCACGACTGTCTCCCGTAGGCATCCCGGCACAGCTTCCTTGCTTCCTCCACACTCATCCATCTTTTCATCCATGCTTCCTTTCACATTCATTGTAACGAAACGACTCTCTGTTAGTCGCTTCTCGCCCTCGTGGAAATCAGGGTGTGATGGGTGACAAACCACGTTGCCGTCACGTTTCTCTTTATGTAATCACTAGCTTTTGCCCGCGGCTTCGCTCGCGTGGAATTTGGTCTACCAAATTTGGTCTACCACATTAAGTTTCGTGACAGATAATTTTAATTAAATATATATTTTTTTTTTACTTAATTTATGGTTCACAATTTTAAAAGGTATATGCTGTTGCGGACTTTTATTTAGAACTATTCAAGACAAACAATCCTACGGTAAATCATCTTTGTGTAACTCCAATGGTTTAAGCAGCGTACGCCAAGATAGCTCTCAGAGGCTAGATTTTTTTTTTCCAACTCAATTGACATGTATCGTTATATTACGACCAAAATTACATAAAATCATTACAAATTGTAGCCTATATGTTGGTCCAATGTATAACCTATATTACTGTAATGTTTCATCCAAATTCGTCTAGCAGTTTTTTCGTGAAAGAGTAACAAACATACATCCATACTCACAAACTTTCGCATTTATAATATTAGTAGGACTCATGTAACTAGTTAATTCTTTATTATTATATCAACAAAAGGTTTAATTCTGTTCCAAAAATTACTCGTTATTAGTATCGCCTTATTGTAAATTGTTTTAACTCTGTACTTCAAAATAAATAATTTTCAAACAAATTTCTTGCTCATATTGCTTTCTTGCCTTTAATTAATTTTCAGCTCTGTCAGCTATTAAATAATTTTACAGTTCTACGAAAATTTAATTCATTTTATTTAAGATGAAAAATAAATAAACATGACAAAATGGCATAAAAATTTATGATTGTGTTCTTTCTTTTACATTTAAAGGAACGTCTCCAAATTACACTCCTCGACCTCCTTGCTGGAATAAAAAATATCACGAGAGATTCATTGAAAATAAAAAATACATAGAAAAATCATTTGTACGCCAGTGGAAAGTTGCCACCGCAATATCCAGACAAGTCAATACAATTTTCGTCCTCTTTCACTTCAGGCGTTTATTTGTGTCTTCGTCTTTTCATTCTGTCCCACAATAAATTTTTGTTTGCTTTTGTATTTCATTTAATTAAATGTGATCTTTTCAAACATGAAATTACATATGAAAGTAACAAAAAGTAATTATGAAAAAACATTTTTTATCTGTCAATCTGTTAAAGAGGGGCTTAAGACGAACGTTTATATGGGATGAATGGGCCGGCTCGCCCGGGGAAGTATCACACTCCCGCAGAAAACCGGCGTTTGAGTGGTGGCTTAGCTACCGCGCTTCGTACGGCGAGCGGCTGAGTTTCGGATGCCCAACTCCCCTTCTTCCCTCCCATGACGACGGATTCCTTAAAGGCCGGCAACGCTTCTGCCCTGCCTATGGTACTGCGGATGTTTATTGGCGGCGTTGATTACTTTACATCAGGTGTCACGCCTGCTCGTTTGCCTTCCTATACCATCATAGAAAAATAACAAAGCATGTTCATTTTATAACTATAGGCGTTATAGATGTGTCGTCTACAATAGGTGTGTACGAAATAAAATAATAATAATAACTACACAATAAAATGTTACATAATAATAATAACTACACAATAAAATGTTACATAATAATAATAACTACACAATAAAATGTTACAATGGGACGTTGATATTCTGTGAGGTTTTGATACTTCCTCAGTCGACTCCTCATTCGTTTTGCCATGGATCTACCGCTATTAGAAACAAACTGCCCCTGTAAACTGCCGACTTCGTTGGGATAGGAGCCTTTAAAAATAAGCCTACATTTACATACATTTCTCAAAGGCCGGTAATTTCACCGGTAACGTTTCTGCAATGCGTATGGCACTGCGGATATCTGTTGCGGATGTCTGGGTGGCGTTGATTCTTTTCAACAGGTTCGCCTGCTCGTTTGCCTTCCTATCGCATAAAACAACGTTTTTATAGTTTTTATTTATCTTTAATAGTCACGTAGTGATTTTATATAATATCCGAACCCAGCCATATGATGCAATTATCTACGCATTGCAGTTAGCATAAACTTGATGCGATTCCAAAGCAGGGCTATGTAGCACGTCTTATACGAGTCGTTTGTCTATCAGTGGACCACTGCAGGCTGGTAATGATGATGATGAAAGATATAAAGATATTTCTAAAAAGTACAACTAAAGTAGTTTTAATGCGTCTTGATCCGGAAGACAATTATTAGTTTAGATATAATACGAATAATAAACGCAAAAGTATTTTAAAATTTCCGTAGAAAACAATTTCACCTCACGAAACATCCGAAAGAAAATAAATATGAGTACTTAGTATTCTGAATTATCAACAGTATTGCTATAATAAAATAACAATTTAATAAAAAAGATTTGGGAAATGGTGAAACTTTTTAAAGAGTAAGGCCGCTTAAAATGAATGGCGGATGATTTCCTTAAATATTACGTTGTTAGCGACAATCGTAAGGAAAACAGCCGCAGTGGAAAGAAGTATTTTTTAAGAGAAAACGTATTTGGGCGAATTACATGCAATAATTTTTGATCATCAATGATCAAAAAACAACTTGTGACAATCTTGCTTGTACTTCTTCTGCTTTTACAATGCCTATGGCACTGCGAATATCTATAGACGGCGTTGATTGCTTTCCATCAGGTGACATGTCTGCTCGTATACCTTCCTATTCCATAAAAAAAATTATCCCAAAGTGGTCCGATTCGATTTCAATCCCAGATTGAGCTTTTTAAACAATTTTATTACATAGAACGTGATGTAATATACACTGTGCTCCCTCGAGCGTAATATATTCCCCACTGCGTGCGTCTATGAAGTAAATTGAATCGAGATGAATCATTAAAATTCACAACGTTGCCCGCATCCGTGTAAATGATCGGAGAAAATCGCACATTAAACAAATTTGCCTGATCCCTTGGCGAGCGGAATGGGATCACGATAAATGTGCGGCCGTTCCAGACGCCTGGGGGCGTGTTCCTAGCGTACATATGCCGGCTATTAATTGATGCCGCCGATGGAACCATTAGGTGATTGTATTCCAACAAATTGTGTTTGTTCAAATGAATTGACATAGATTAAACAATGTCAGCATTTCTATACACAATCGTTGGTGCGTCTGTTGGTTGTGGTTTATGTTACACAGGGTGTGCTTTTTCTCGTATAAAATCAATGTACCGATAAAGTTTAGGTATAGAGTTTTGTTATGGTAGAGCTACACTGCAGACGGATACTTTGTCAAGAATGGCATATTATTTTTCTGTGGCATGAATGTGCCGGCTTGTAACACACTAGTAAGGGATGTAACACACTTCCGCAGAAAACCGGTGTCTGAGTGGTAGCTTGGTTACCGCGCTTCGTCCGGTGAGTGATTGAGTTCCGGTAGCCCCACCCCTCTCACCCTCCCATAACGACACTGTATAAGCTACTCAGACGCCGGTTTTCTGCGGGAGTGTGGTACTTCCCCGGGTGAGCCGGCCCATTCGTGCTACATATAAATAATACGTCATTCTTAACAAAGTATTCGTCTGCAGCGTAGCTCTACCGCTAAAATATTAGTCTGATATTTAGAAATAGTGTTCTATTTTTTATTTCAAAAGTGTCGATTATTCTAGACGGACTCGGTCGCCAAGCTGTGGAACATATCGTGGATGTACAAATAGAAAAAATAGACAAGAAAAGAATCTAAAAGCAGAACCGTAAAAAACCTCGATCAGAATAATTTCCATTCCACGCAATATAACTCTCACAAATCACATAAAGCAAATACATAGTCTAAATCATTCTATGTTTTTAAATGAAAAATAATAAACCTCATGTATGTATTTTAGATTAATTTTCGTCGTATTTCAATTTACTAGAGAAAAGTATGAAATGAGATCTATCTTGACCCGAATAATTATACACCCGGGAAATCTTTTCCGCTCTACCGTAGTAGTCTCTTTGTACGTTTCACTTTTTAGTTTCTCCAAGACATTTGTCTGCATGTCGGAGCACTTTTTAATTGCACATGAAAAATTAAAACACATAAAACATTCCCTTTCCTTTATATATTTTTTTACATTTTTTTTCTTTACATCCTTAAGACAAATCTACTGTACTATTAGTAATGCTGTACTACTATTTATCTAGCTAGCTTTAACTCGGAATTCAAGTGAAATATTAAAATGCACCTCACATCTTGTGACCGGTGTGTCGCCTTCAACAATTTCCAAACTGCAGCGTCTGTACGGGTGGCGAAGCATGGCGGGTATGTCTAGAATATTTATTCTCTTTATATTATTCCGTTCCATTGTCAAAAGAACGAAATTCATATTATTTACATGGCCATTACAGCTCGAAGGCAACGTTTTTTTTTTTATGGATTAGGAAGGCAAACGAGCAGGCGTGTCACCTGATGAAAAGCAATCAACGCCGCCCATAGACATTATGGGAGTGGGAAAGTGTCATTATGGAAGTAAGAATGGGAGAGGGGTGAGTGTTAGGCCTTCCGAACTCGGCCGTTCACCGTACGAAGCGCGGTGTACCATTCAAACGCCGGTTTTCATACTACAGACAAATATTACGCCATTCGTGACAAAGTATTCGTCTGCAGCGTGGCTCTACCACAAATAAGCAACAGTTTAACAAATAGCAACAATAACAATTCAATAGTAACAACAGTTTGACAAGTTTTTCGAAAAATGGAATAGAATTCGCTTGTCTCACCTCCAGCGGTAACAAAGAATTTGATATGATGAGCAGGCATTTTTAATAATAAGTTGCTAGATATTCTCAAACACTTCGAATGTGTCATTGAGAAATACAAAGCGAGTCTTGAAATTAGAGGGGAAAGATGGATTAAATAATTTAATTGATGTTAAAGGAGTCAGGCGTTACTTTGCGGAAATCCATCACTATATGGACAGTCAATAGTTTTACTTAGCTAAGATCCGCGACAAGCAAAACAATAACAGAAAATTAATAATGTGTGTTTTTCCGTTGGGTTACGTGGATTTATTTGGAACTTAAACCAAAAACTTACCGAAAATCGGCCACCGATTCTCCACCCACCAACCACCATACACAACACCAAACACACATTATCACTTTTCCATCTTGTAAACGACACGTGTTTCGCCCCAACACGAGGCATCTTCAGGTATAGTAGACTCTAAGGAAGACAACCGAAAATTAAATGATGTTACTAATTGAAATTATTTTTTATTAAATTTTTCTAATTTATCAACAGTTTAGATCATAAATGCAATCTATACTGAGCTGCTATTGCTGTTTGAATTTATATTTTACAATGTGGACAGTCAAAAGCTTTACTTAGCTAAGATCCGCGATAAGCAAAACAATAACAGAAAATTAATAATGCGTGTTCTCCTGCTGGCTGAAGTTTCCTCTGAAAAATGACTTCGGTTCTCTTCCGTAGAGTCTACTATACCTGAAGATGCCTCGTGCTAGGGCGAAACATGTGTCGTTTACAATGTGGAAAAGTGGTAGTGTGTGTTTGGTGTTGTTTATAGTGGTTGGTGTGTGGAGAGTTGGTGGCCGATTTTCGGTAAGTTTTTGGTTTAAGTTCCAAATAAATCCACTTCATCCAGCAGGAGAACACACATTATTAATTTTCTGTTATTGTTTTGCTTTATATATTTTACAAAATAAATTTATATGTTACAAAATAATGTTTAATAAAATACATTTAGGAGACATAAGTTACTGGTGGTCTCGTATCAAATACTAGTATCCAGTGGTAGTTCTATCTAGAAAATCGTTAATAACCGCACGGGCCTTATTTGAAACAGCACCTCGGGCGCTTTGAGTACAACCCACCGCTTATCACGATCCCATTTTATCCACCCAGGGATCTGGTAAATTTGTTCAATGGTGAAGTTATCTCGGATATTTGCAACGTTCGGGAATTACTACGCTACTACGAATATTCACACGTACATATTATCTTTTGGGTTTATTTTATATATATATATATATATATATATATATATATATATATATATATATATATATATATATATATATATATATATATATATATATATAGGGATAGGAAGGAAAGGAAGGAAGCAGAAGCACCAAAAAGAATTAGGCCTCTGAATGAAGGAAGAGCGTGTTAAAAACGGCCGGTATTCTGTGAGAGTTTGATCTGGTCTTCTCTGGTCCAACCAGCACACTCATGCTACCACAATTGTCTGTCTAGGATCGAAGAAGAATTGCCACATGGACAAGTGCTAAGCACTTAAAACATGAATCATGAATAAGCGGACCAAAAGCTACATTTTCATGGATTAAAACCACCATCAACATTTTGTAGAACCAACTACCTTTAGCAGTATTTCCGACTCTCAGTGTTATAAATGACAAGATGTCTATGGGAGGCGATTGGATCGTTGATTGCTTTCTATCAAGCGAAGCACTTGCTCTTCTGCTTCCTTATCCCATAAAAAAAGGTTCACTTTAAAATTCAAATAGACATTACTTCAGTTGCCAAAATAAATATAGAGACGGTCTAGATCTCTATTTTAACAACTGATTTACTTTAACTTCAAAGTCTATTGACGTATTCACGAGCAAAGCCTTGAATGAGTTGATTTTATTTACTTTGAACCATTTTCTTGTTTAATTATCGTTATCTTCAAATTTTGATGAAACGTTTTTAAAGTAAATAGAAATCTTATTTAATGAATATTTGAAAATCTTATAAAATATATATTTTAATATTATAATAAATAAATAAAGCCATTATAACTGCCTATCATTATTAACATTAATTTAATTTAATGCTTTATTGTACACAAAACACGAAAAACAAGAATTAAAAGGAAAGAAGATGTACAAGGGCGAGCTTAACTCAAAATTGAGTTTTCTTCCAGCAAAGCCAGAAGTGAAAGAGAGATAAGATAAGCTGTGAGGATAGAAATAAGTGTACAACAACAAAATATAATAATAATACACATAACAATACATACTATATATAAACATATAAATGACATTGAATAATTCGTAAAGTTTTATTTGTACAATCGACAGCTTGTCTTTCGATAAAGGCCTCCTCCAAAGATTTACATACAGCTCAATCTTTTGCTAATCCTATTCATCTTTTGCCAGCAACTCTTCTGAGGTCATCTTCCCAGCGTTTTGTCTGTCGCCCTTTGCTCTTTCCATTCCTTGAATACCTCGAGACTATTTTTGTCTATTTACATAAATACATACATATCGTCACACCCGTTTCCCGTAGGGGTAGGCAGAGACCACAGATCCCGACATACCTTCTTTGCTCTCTCCACCCTCATCCGTCCTTCCTCTTACATTTATCGTAGCGAAACGGCTCTCCCTCGTGGGAATCAGGACGAGACAGGTGGCGAATCACGTCATCATCATTTTTAACAAATTAGGTTTATTAAAATTCGTCATAATGAATCCCACGAGCCTTAAGAATGGAGGTCAACCCCAGCAGAGCCCCGCATGCTGAGGTAGGGCACTATGGTATCCGGGGAAGCCTGATCCCGGGACGGTCGGCAGTAATTAATTTAGTTTATAATAGTCGACAAAATTTTTCTAAATACATTTTCAAACGAAGAGCTTATTCTCTTAACTTTCGCGCGTCGTTCAGCTTAAAAAGGATTCAACTTGCAGAGCTTCTGCAAGCTTGTGATAAAACCTCGACGGGACGAGGAGGAGTTTAAGCTTACCAACTTATACTGTTAACACGTTTATTTCATGGCCATTTTCAAATAACTCTCAGGGAGTGTGCTTGGGATCTATGAGAAGTCTTTAATGATCTTGACTATAGTGTGTATTAAACGTAACCTAACTAATCTTCTTTTTAACATAAATGAAAGAAATACATTTATAATAATGGAGACTCAAACTTTTTTTATGGGAGCGTGCCGCCTAATGGAAGCCATAGACGCCGCGACACCGCAGGAGTCACGAAAGCGTTGCCGGCCTTTTGCGTATGTGTGGGCTTGTTTTTTGAAGGCAAGTCAAGAATGATATAATATTTGTTTGTAGCATGAATGGGCTGGCTCGCCCGAGGAAGTCCCACAGTCTCTTAGAAAACCGGCGTCTGTGTGGTAGCTTAGCTACCGCGCTTCTTACGGTGTCTGCTGTGTTCCAGAGCCCCAACACCTCCCCCTCCCGCTCCCACTCCCATGATGACATTTTCCTTAGAGGTGACAACGCTTCTGCACTGCTTATGGCGCTGCAGATGTCTATGAGCGGCGATTGCTTTCCATCAAGTGACACGCCTGCTCGTTTGCCTTCCTATCCCACAAAAAAAAATGTTGAAAAAACGACAAACAGTAAATTCGGAAAGCCTAATTTATACAATAAAACTGCTCTAACTATTCGGCATTCCAATGTTCGAATACTAAATACACTCCGTTTTATATAAAGCACTTCTACATTAAGCCTGCCCCAGAAAATAGGTCTTTATTTCTTTTGCTGCTACGTTTCGAGGCTTGAGTGCGATTTGTGGTAACTTCCTTCTAATTATCGGCTGTTAGTTCGCTTAATTTATTTTATGGTTGCGCACTACATGGACGACTGGTTTTATTTAATTTTAATTTAAAGTTAATCGCATTTACTACTAAAATTTATTTTAGCCATGGATTCAATATTTTCTATACTGTAGTATTTTTATTTGTCAAAAAATGTCGAAATCGAGCGTCTGGTGGCCCAACCCAATGTAATCGGAGAGACTAAGGCTCACCAACTTCGTTGGCTGGGCCACGTCGAGAGGATGGGGGAGGATTGCGCAGTCAAGAGAGCGTATGTGGGTCGCCCAACTGGAAGACGTCCTGTGGGGTGCCTCAGGTACCGCTAGAGAGACATGGTTGAGAATGATTTGCGCAATCTTCAAATCTGCAGGAGGTGGCGAGGCACAGATCCATTTTGGGTCGCTGCGCCAACAAAGTTAGTTAGTTCTGTAGTATTTAACATTGCGTTAGTAAACTATTGTTTAAAAATAGTTTAAACTATCTGCTCTTAAATATATATAATAGACAAAGTAGAGCCCATGTTTCAGTGGCTAGAGCACCTACCTGAGTTCTGAGCAAATGTGTTTACATCCCGGTCGAAAATATTTTTGAAATAATAATAGTATAAAATCAAATTGAATACCATTATAAAAACAAATAACAAACACAAACAGCCAGACTCAAAGTAGTAGGGGGTTGGGTTTATGGGACTCAACCACTCACCGGACGAAGTGCGGTAGCTGAGCTCCACTCACCGCCGGTTTTCTGCGGGAATGTGGTACTTCCCCGGGCGAGCCGGCCCATTCGTGCTACAGACAAATAATATCCCACTCTTGACAAAGTATTCGTCTGTAGCGTGGCTCTGCCACTTCAAATTCTATTAATATTAATAACATTGCTAGTCTTGTTTAAACGATACGTATACGAGAGAAACTTCACTCCACTCACTACGACTCTAGAGAAGCAGCTACTTTTAGCGATATTTCTGAAACGGTACGATATTAGAAACTTCAAAATACAAACCCACTCTTATCTCAAAGGTTGACAATGCTTCTATAAAACCTATGGGGTAGTAAGTCACTATAGGCCGCGGGTGTACCTTAGCCTGGTTCAATAAATTTTTCCAGTCGGATATTCGTTCAACTTTTTCCCTCCAGCCCCTCACACCGATTGTCTTTAAGTCGTCTTCGACTCCATCTAGCCATCTGAGGGCTTCCGTGGCTTCTAGGACCATCTGGTTTGCCGTCAATTAGGCGTTTGGGTATTCTAGCCTCGTCCATCCGTACCACGCACCCAGCCCAACGAAGGCGTCCAATCTTAATGATAAGATTGATTCTCGTTTGGCCCATAAAAAACAAACAATTATATAATGGATCACGGAAAGTATAGATTTCCCTATAAATTCTATTAAATCTCAACGAGATTTATCTCTAATCAGGGAGTCGAAAATAAATTTATATAGCGGGGAGCGCCAAAGGCATGCCAATCGAAACAAACGGTCCTTGATTGATCAAACGCACAAGGGGACAAAATACGGGTGGAATAATTATTTCGCTGAAGCGTATACACCACGTCCATTACACGTTTGTGTACAGCGGTTAGGTTCTGCTGAAAGCCCTTCACATAAATCACCAGTTTCATAATGAAATTTAAAATAATAATATGATTTATCTAGCCATTATCAAACAAATTACATTTAAACACATACATATTGTCAGGCCCGCCTCTTGTAGGGGCAGGCACAGACCACTAATCTCCATCCGCTACAATCTCGGCACATCCTCTTCGCCTCCTTCACACTCATCCATCGTCTTTCTCACATTCATCATAGCGAACCGGCTCTCCGTTAGTCGCTTCTCGTCCTCGTGGGAAACAGGATGTGACGGGTGGCGAACCACGTCACCGTTATTTTTAACAATTTAGTTTTATTATAATTCGTCATAGTGAATCCCACGAGCCGCAAGGGAGGATGGTGGTTAGTAAAGCCGCGCATGCTGAGGTAAGGTACTTTAATAGCCGGGAGTGTCCGATCTCCGGATACCTTACAACTCCTACCTTATAACCTCTTGAAAAATCCGCCACCAATATAATGTATTGATTACGCCACCATAATGACTCAAAACACGAATTTATTACCAATGATCTGTTGTTTATAGTCTATGTAACAAAATAAAGAAAAAAGAGAGATTTGGTGGACTCCACCTCATTCTTTTATTAGTCGAAAATTATCAAAGTTATACGTACGCACAAATCTTAAAGTACATAAAAAATAGATGGAAAAGGTGAGCGGTTGATTTTCGTAGGTCCAACCCTCCCCCTCCCCTCAAAATCACGCCCCCTTCTTCCCCTCACGACCTACTCTCTTCCCTTCTCACCCTAACCTCTCCCCTCCCCCCTCTCACTCACGGCACTGTGGATGTTAATGGGTGGCGTTGATTGCTTTCCATCAGGTGACACACCTGCTCGTTTGCCTTCCCATCCCATAAAAAGAAACGCTTAGCCTATCATTCTAGCAATTCTAGCAATTACATATTTAAATAAATTACTTATACTATAATTGATCGGTTAGAATTATGCAGTTTACAATTAGTGTTCCAATTATATAACATGATCGGTATTGCAGTATTTAATAGTTTAATTAATAGGGATGGAAGAACTGAAATTAGTCATAAATATTAATATTTTTGAAATGAAAACTTCTATAACCGCGTTACACGACTCTGTGTAGAGAAAAAATCTATGGGTTCGCGTTAGCAACATGCGCGTGCAGCTGTCTACGTATACGCATCACGCCAATTCAATGTATATACCCGATTGAATGTGTGTACTCTTGATGCTTGGATGGATAAAGTTTTGTGTATCACGTCAGCAACATGCTGTTATAATAGCAGAATTTAATATTACAATTATAATATAAATTTCAAAATACAGTTTTATGTTTTCACTTCTGTCGGCAGTCCTTATGACTGACTCCGAATTTTCTATCTAGTTAAGGTATTATTAATTTTATTTATGTGGGTAGGTATAACAATATCGATCAATAGACAATATATATATATATATATATATATATATATATATATATATATATATATATATATATATACGTATGTATATTTATATTATTTATTATTATAATTTGACTGTTCAAATAATTAAATTTTAAAATTAATTTTGACCCGCCTAGGCCTTACGTGCATATTTTGCAATATCGTACTACATATTATAACCTTTCTCCCTTATTCTTAATTCTTTAAATGTTACCACTTAATCCCAATATTCTAAGAAGATTTGGGATTTCCCCGGTCGAGCCAAACCATACATGCTATAATACCAATATTAAATAAAACACGTAGATGTGGGTACCATTTATAGATAGGTAGTTGTCGTTAGAACTTCTGGTATTTCATTAAACTCGAAACAAAAGAAGAAAAATGAAAGGCAACGCGGCTCGAATTTTCCGCAGAGTTGCGACGAATCGGAACAACAAACTTCATTCTAACAAACCTTAAACAACAAAGAGGCTTGCTCTATTTAAACTTAGCTGTTGTTTACGCTCTTTTAGTAAAAAAAAGTCTAGATTACAAAATCGCGTGTAGCGTTGCTAAATAAGATGTGTTCTTTCTGTCTGGTTTTGTTTCATTTCCAACTGACGTACAAGTATTTTCATTAGATAATTATTTCGTGCTCATAATACTCGTATTATTAATTATTTTTTATTGTGTTCGTTAATTGTTGTATTAACGAACACAATAAAAAAATGATTTTCCTTTTCATCAGAGAATTGGAAGCAGAAATGAAATGAAACACTGTGAATGCTTGGTTACATTGACACAACCCCCTCTATATATGTCTTCACACACATATGCTAAATAATAAATGCAACTGTGGCTCTATAGATTAGTTTATGATGATATCATCAACAGCCTGCGGCAGTTCACTACTGGACATAGGCATCCCCAAAAAAGCGCCACCTAGCCCTATCTTCAACTTTACACTTCGAGTTTCTGCCATCTGCCCTGCGCAGATTGACGCACCATCTATTCAGAGGCGTCTCACACTACGTTTCTCGAGACACGATCTCCACTCCAGCACGCGTCGGCTCTTGAAACGTGACTTGCATTGCTACTTTTACTTTAGTTCTTTCGGTCGACTTTAGCTCTTTGGCAGATTTCTTCATTCCGAATCATATCTACCAGAGAAACTCCGAGCGTAGCTCTCTTCAGAGCTCTCTTAGCGACTCTGAGCTTATCAAGCAGAGGGACTGTCAGTTTCCACGTTTCGGCGCCTTAAGAGAGTATAGGACACACTGCTACTTTTAGTTTAGTTCTTTCGGTCGACTTTAGCTCTTTGGCAGATTTCTTCATTCCGAATCATATCTACCAGAGAAACTCCGAGCGTAGCTTTCTTCAGAGCTCTCTTAGCGACTCTGATCTTGTGAAGCAGACGGACTGTCAGTGTCCACGTTTCGGCGCTGTAAGAAAGTATAGGTTCGACACTGGTCGAAGACTTTTATATTTCAGGCTCTGAGTTATGGGCGACGAGAAAACTTCACGAAGTTTCCTAAATGCTGCCCAGCCTCATGTTTATGGGTAGCATTCATTGCTTTTCATCAGACGACACGCTTATTCGATTATCTTCCAATTACATAAAAACATTAATAAGGATGTTAATTTTGGTAAGACTGTTAATTTTGGTAATCACATCAGATAGTTCCACGGTGACTCTTGTACAACACTACATTCAGACAAATTAATTGAATATAACTTAGTTAATTTTTTTTATGTTACTGCTTCATTTTCAACTATTTACTTTTAAAACTTTATGAAAAATAGACGTAGCAATATTCGTCATGTTTCGAGCTATTTCTGATTATTTAGAAGATCCAAGAAGGCCGTTGCTCGGTCCGAATGTTAAATCTCTGAAGTTTTGGGGATTTTTGCTACCAAAATCTAAGATTAAGAAATACGCATATATTGTATCGCATTTAATAACAACCCTACTAATCATTTTTCAATTTATTGACATCTGGTTTGTGTGTGATGATGTTAACCTTCTGTTGTTCAATTTGAAGACATCCATGGTGAGCATGGCAAACGTGTTCAAGGTAGCTATATTTTTGTTTTGGCAAGAACGTTGGAAGGACATCCTAAATTATGTAACGAAGACAGATATAGATCAAAGAACTGAAGAAAATCCATTGAAGACAAGAATAATTGTCAAATCAACAAATTATTGCCGCAAAACAACATATCTCTATTGGTGTTTGACCTATTTCACAGCACTAACGCTAATCACCCAACCGTTGTTAAAATACACGGTTTCATCAAGTTACAGGATTGGTATCAGGAATGGAACAGAAAACTTTGTTGACGTCGTGAGAATGTGGACTCCATTCGATCAGACTAAACTAATTGGTTATTTATTCGCTTTAGTTCACCAAATATATGCAACTGTTATGGTAAGCGGTTGGATCAATTCCTTTGACACTACCATTGTTGTTATTATGGTGTTCTTCAAAACGGAACTTGACATATTGAAAATGGATTGTGCTCAGATTTTTAATTCTCACGCGTCTGAAATTGAAAGTAACAAAACTTATTACGATAACATAAAATACTGTCACAGAAGGCATGTAGATTTACTAAAGTAAGTATCCCTAAAATGTTCTATTTTTGATGCTCGATACTTTTAAGGTAATGATGTAGTAGTAACATTTGTCAGAGAACTGAAAATCGTTGGAGTAAACGAGCGGTGATCACATATTACCATTTCTATAATAGGACGCTCTCCACTCAGGTGGTAGGACGATCTACGTAGTTCCGTAGACAGAAACGGTATGTGTGAAAATGAAAATCCGCCTACTGGATGTATCTAAGATCATCATCATCATGAGATGGTAATTATGATTCCTTCTTAAAAATTCTTAGCTGAAAATCAGCGCTAGAGCGGAACGTCATCTTCTGTTAGCATAAACTGTACTATTGCCTTTGCACAGTACATAAATGTCATATGATGATTGTTTCTATTCTTCTACAATAAAAATGTTTTTATTATTATAAAGTTTTTTATAATAATAATAAAAACATTTTTAATGAAGCAGATCATCAAAATACAGAAGCAATGAAGTACTAGTTATATTTGTCAGAGAACTGAAAACATTTGGAATAAACGAGTGGTGATCATTATCAATCATGATTATGTGGATTGTTTTGGTTCTGCTGCAATAAAAATGTTATTATTATTATCCTTTATTTACATATTTTTCTCTTAATAACAATATTATTAATATAAAAAAACTCTATAAAAATAATATTATTACTAGGGTTATTAATCCTTCGTGGTGGGATAAACCAAGCACACGAAGGTTCCTTTTCTTGAATGCATAATGCATTTAAGAAAAGGAACCTTCTCATTATCCTAGCCGTGTTATTATTATTATATAAGTTTTGTATTCTGCCCTCTGTGGGTGGTAAAGAAGGACGGGCCGAAGCCAATTACGATGCTGAGAACTATTATTTAAAATGACTGTTTTTTGTAATAATAAATATGTTGAAGGGTTAATGTTTAGTGAGCTTAGACTGTTCCAGAGAGTTTTGGGGATGACACCTGTGCTGGATAAGACGATAGGGATTATTTTTGTGTTTGTTACGTTCCATTGTGTTTTGATTTCTATTGATAACTCTGTATATTTTGTTATTTTTTCGGAATATGTATGAGTTAAGTTGTGTGTGTTACATATTGCTATATTTATAATGTATACTACTTTATTTTCTTTATCTGGCAAAGTTATATCAGGCCTATTATTGTAGATCATTTTATCTGTGATTATTGTTCTATCCCAATATAGTTTGTATGCTGTATTTTCTAATTATTATTATTATTATTAAGTTCTTTACTATCCTGATTGTTTTAGTCTTGTTTAAGATTACCCTGCGTATATTATGACATGGGGTTCATTGTCGAACCAAAATCATTTATGTATGTGAAATTAATTAATATTATATATTGTTATATATTTTTTATTTAAATAAATGTAGTAATATATTGCATATAGTTAATACTAAACTCTTTTTTATATCTAGGTACGCCCGTTTATTCAACTCGTGCCTGTCTCCCGTCACGCTACTTTATGTTCTTATTTGCTCTGTCATGCTTTGCGCTTCTGCTTATGAAGTTACGGTAAGGATATTGCAGTTGTGGAATATTTCATTATTTATTACTTCTAATATTATTATTTATTCTAATCATTCATATATAAAAGCTGTCTTCGTCCTGTGTAAAAAAATACTCACTTGCATGTTTATCCAAATTATAGTTAAAAATACACATGTTTTAGATTATTACTGGAGTTAGGCGTTACTTTGCGGAAATCCATCACAATGTGGACAGTCAAAAGTTTTACTTAGCTAAGATCTGCGACAAGCAAAACAATAACAGAAAATTAATAATGTGTGTTTTTCTGCTGGATGAAGTGGATTTAATGTGGAAACTTAAACCAAAAACTTACCGAAAATCGGCCATCAATTCTCCACCTACCAACCACTATACACAACACCAAACATACACTACCATTTTTCCATCTTGTATACGACACGTGTTTCGTTGTGTGTGCTCGGTGTTGTGTATAGTGGTTGGTGGGTGAAGAATTGATGGCCGATATTCGGTAAGTTTTTGGTTTAAGTTCCAAATAAATCCACTTAATCCAGCAGAAAAACACACATTATTAATTTTCTGTTATTGTTTTGCTTGTCGCGGATGTTAGCTAAATAAAAGTTTTGACAGTCCACATATTTTTTATACAAAATAAAGAATAAAAATCCATGTTCCATACAAATATATACAAACGTGTGGAAAATCAGTGTCACGTGGACACATACCAATGAACCATATCATGATTACAGAAGTATCTTTACATCATATAATAATTTATAGATAGAGCCAAACTGCAGACTACTACTTTGTCAAGAATGTCATATTATTTGTAGGATGAATGGGCCGACTCGCCCGGGGAAGTACCACACTCCCGCAGAAAACCGGCGTCTGAGTGGTAGCTTAGCTACCGCGCTTCGTCCGGTGAGCGACTGAGTTCCGGAGGCCTAATCCCCCTTCCCACTTTCCTTAACGTCCTTAACTAATGATACTTTCCTTAAAGGACGGCAACGCTTCTGCGCTGCATATGGTACTGCGGACGTTTATGGGCGTGGTTGATTCTTTAAAAAATCAAACTGTTCAGTTCATGATTTATACACCATAAATTTTACTAGAACGTTTTAAATAATTTATAAACATAATATTTATTTATTTTAGTTTCTTCAAACTTCAATACTGTATTGTTTTTATTATAAGATCAATATAATATTCTGTGTATTTCTTTCAGGTCGAAACAAACGCAATGCAACTCTTTCTGAAAGCTGAATACCTTCTGTTTGGTGTATCGCAACTGTTTATATATTGTTGGCATAGCAATGACGTTATTTATTCGGTTTGTATACAATATAGATAAAACTTTTTAATCTAACACTATTCGAAAATATGGACAGTCAAAAGTTTTCCTTAGCTAAAATCCGCGACAAGCCAAAACAATTACAGAAAATTAACAATGTGTGTTTTTCTGTTGGATTAAATGGATTTATTTGGAACTTAAACCAAAAACTTACCGAAAATCGGCTATCAATTCTCCACCTACCAACCACTACACACAACACCAAACACACATTACCACTTTTCCATCTTGTAAACGACACGTCTTTCGCCCCAACACGAGGCATCTTCAGGTATAGTAGACTCTACGGAAGACAACCGAAAACCTTTTCGGCCGTCTTCCGTAGACTTTCGGTAAGTTTTTGGTTTAAGTTCCAGATAAATCCACTTAACCCAATAGAAAAACACACATTGTTAATTTTCTGTTATTGTTTTGGCTTGTCGCGGATCTTAGCTAAGTAAAACTTTTGACTGTCCATATAGTGATGGATTTCCGCAAGGTAACACCTGACTCCATTAATAACTATTCGAAAAACAAATTAACGAGACTAACTGGAATAAAAACTGCTATGACCGATACAATTGTGGAAAGACCTACCTGCGGTATTTCCGAAGACTTACGACATTGGGTTATTCAAGAGACAAATTGGAATCCATGAAAGATCGGCAACGCATTTGTGATACTTCTGACCTAAGTTTGTATCCATGAAAGACCGGCATTTGTGATGCTCCTGACCTTAATGACAAGAGGCGTCTATACCCTGTTGCGTTTTCAATGTTTAGGAGCGTATCGGGGATGAAGGTGACCCATATATTCGTTTGTTTGTTCTTACTTATTTACGTCTTTCACCGGCATAACGACGTCAAATGTCTCCTAACCTCCGATACGAGAACTCGCTATTGATCACGGTGTTGCTCAGCAATCACTGCATCGCTCTATTGGTACTCCAGAAGTACGGGGAGGGGAGGGGAGGGGAAGGAGAGTGGGTGGGTGTTGGGCCTCCGGAACTCAGACCGCTCACCGTACGAAGCGCGGTAGCTAAGCTACCACTCAGACGCCGGTTTTCTGCGGGAGTGTAACTCTTCCCCGGGCGAGCCGGCCCATTCATGCTACAGACAAATAATATGCCATTCTTGACAAAGTATTCGTCTGCAGAGTGGCTCTACCACTTATAAAACTCTACCTTCCGATCTCCGTTTTGGTCCGAGGATCATTCGTATGATTTTCTTTTCTAGTGTCATTCGAAGATATTATTGCAGGTAGTATTTGCCTTTACAGCTTTATAGAATACTAGGCCCGTAGGCCCAGGGCGCGCAGGCAAAGTAATGATTGTGGAACCTGTATTCCGTAGGCCTAACGCCGTCTCGGAGGTACAGATGTGTGTGTGTGTGTCGATTTGAATCCCGCCATGTTAAACGTGTATGAGAGGATTTCTTTTAGGTTACTTGCCATTCTATATGATATATGATAAGAAAAAATCTTTCATGGAAATTTATGATCATAATATATGTATATAAATAAAATTTTACAACATTTTATTTTATAATTAAACCAAAAATATTATTAAGAGTTAAATGACATTTAAAAACATTAAGATAAGAAATAAAGATATAAGAGAGCGATGTGGATTAAAGAAGGTGTAGTGACAAAAATTGAGAAAGGGATGCCTAGATGGTTTGGGCACATAGAGGGGATGGATGTAAGACGACTGGCAAAAGAAATTTACGTGGCGAATATGGATGGAAGGGTCGGTGGGGGAAGACCACGGAAAACATACCTTTACCAAATTGCTGAAGTTTTTAAGAAAGGCCAGGTCAAGGGTACCCTTAACCGGCTTGCATGAGGAGAGTAATGAGTGTGGAGGAAGCAAGGAAAGTATGCCGAGATCGTAGCAGATGGAGATCTGTGGTCTCTGTCTACCCCTACGGGAAACAGGGGTGACGATATGTAAATATGTATGTAAGTTATAATTCTTTCTTGTACGTTTCAGAGCAAAGCTTTAATGATAGGCCCATATGAAAGCTCATGGTGGAACCAGAGTTCGAAACGTCAGCGGGATATTTGTATTTTAATGATGCAGTTAAACAAAACTATAATCTTCACCGTAGGACCATTCACAGACCTTAATCTCAACACTTTTATAAACGTTAGTACAATATTTTTTTTTTCTTGTTTAAATGAATCTTTATTATCAACGTTTTCGGGGAAATGAAAGTATAATTTCAAATAACTGAATGGTTTATACTTTCAAAATGTGTTTATTTTTAAAATTTATAATTTCCCTGCAATTAGATACGAAAATTATATATTCTAACCGAATATTCGTGAGAGTTGAGGCATTTTTTTTACTATATAACCACGCTTTCTTAAATTATCGAAAAATTAAGTAAGTTTGAAAGTATATTTTCAAATGACTGAATAGTTTGAAAGTTTAAAATTTGTTCATTTTATAGATTTATATTTTCTCTGAAATCTGACACGACAATAATACATTCTCACGGTATATTAAAATTAAGTGTTAGCATTTTACTGTACAACCACGCTTTGTTAAATTATTGGGAAATGAAGTTTGTTTTAAAGTATCGTTTCAAATAACTAAATATTTTGAACGTTCAAAATTTGTTTATTTTATAAATTTATATTTTTTTTAAATAATATATGAAAATGATACATTCTCACGGAATATTGAAATTAAGTGTAAGCATTTTACTGTATAACCAAGGTTTGTTAAATTATTGGGAAATGAAGTTAGTTTTAAAGTATAGTTTCAAATAACTAAATATTTTGAACGTTCAAAATTTGTTTATTTTATAAATTTATATTTTTTTAAATAATATATGAAAATGATACATTCTCACGGAATATTGAAATTAAGTGTAAGCATTTTACTGTATAACCAAGGTTTGTTAAATTATTGGGAAATGAAGTTAGTTTTAAAGTATATTTTCAAATAACTAAAGATTTTGAACGTTCAAACTCTGTTTATTTTATAAATTTATGTTTTCTCAGAAATCAAATACAAAAATGATACATTCTCACGGAATATCGAAGTTAAGTGGCATTTTACTGTATAACCGCGTTTTCTTAAATTATTGGGAAATAAAGTTAGTTTGAAAGTATAATTTACAAATAACTGAATATTTAAAACGTACAAAATTTGAATCTATCTATCTATATTAAATTTATATTTTTCTCTGAAATGAGATACAAAAATGGTTGCCATTAACCATCAATCACTACAATTATCATGACGAACAGCTTACAATAGTTCACTATTTTATTCTTTTTTGTTTCAGATATTAAAAGGAGCTTATAGTTATTACACTCTAATTAATTGATCATTACATAAAACAAAAATATTTATATATAAGGTAAGTTTTTGGTTTAAGTTCCAAATAAATCCACTTAACCCAATAGAAAAACACACATTGTTAATTTTCTGTTATTTTTTTGGCTTGTCGCGGATCTTAGCTAAGTAAAACTTTTGACTGTCCATATAGTGATGGATTTCCGCAAGGTAACACCTGACTCCATTAATAACTATTCGAAAAACAAAT
This sequence comes from Baronia brevicornis, assembly GCA_031353405.1. Lineage (NCBI taxonomy): Eukaryota > Metazoa > Arthropoda > Insecta > Lepidoptera > Papilionidae > Baronia > Baronia brevicornis. Next base: position 886,665 of record JASFAT010002469.1, on the reverse strand, counting down.
TAACGAGTCTAACTGGAATAAAAACTGCCACGACCGATACAATTGTCGAAAGACCTACCTGCGGTATTTCCGAAGACTTACGACATTAGGTTATTCAAGAGAGAAATTGGAATCCATGAAAGATCGGCAACGCATTTGTGATACTTCTGACCTAAGTTTGTATCCATGAAAGACCAGCATTTGTGATGCTTCTGACCTTAACGACAAGAGGCGTCTATACCCTGTTGCGTTTTCAATGTTTAGGAGCGTATCGGGGATGAAGGTGACCCATATATTCGTTTGTTTGGTCTTACTTACGTCTTTCACCGGCATAACGACGTCAAATGTCTCCTGACCTCCGATACGAGAACTCGCTACTGATCACGGTGTTGCTCAGCAATCACTGCATCGCTCTATTGGTACTCCAGAAGTTATTGCTACATCCGCTCTTTTGGCCCCACTATCCTCTCCAAGTTACATAACAGATGTTGGTATTGGTCATAAGCTCGGCATTCTGTAGGACTCTTTTTTTTATGGGTGGAGGGCAAACGAGCAGGCGTGTCACCTGATGGAAAGCAATCAGCGCCGCCCATGGACATCCACCATAGGTATAGCCATAGGCAGTGCGGATGCATTGCCGACCTTTAAGAAAATTAACATTATGGGAGTGGGAGGGGAAAAAGGAGTGGGAGGGGGAGGGGGGAGGGGAGTGGGTGGGTGTTGGGCCTCCGGAACTCAGACCGCTCACCGTACGAAGCGCGGTAGCTAAGCTACCACTCAGACGCCGGTTTTCTGCGGGAGTGTAACTCTTCCCCGGGCGAGCCGGCCCATTCATGCTACAGACAAATAATATGCCATTCTTGACAAAGTATTCGTCTGCAGAGTGGCTCTACCACTTATAAAACTCTACCTTCCGATCTCCGTTTTGGTCCGAGGATCATTCGTATGATTTTCTTTTCTAGTGTCATTCGAAGATATTATTGCAGGTAGTATTTGCCTTTACAGCTTTATAGAATACTAGGCCCGTAGGCCCAGGGCGCGCAGGCAAAGTAATGATTGTGGAACCTGTATTCCGTAGGCCTAACGCCGTCTCGGAGGTACAGATGTGTGTGTGTGTGTGTGTGTGTGTCGATTTGAATCCCGCCATGTTAAACGTGTATGAGAGGATTTCTTTTAGGTTACTTGCCATTCTATATGATATATGATAAGAAAAAATCTTTCATGGAAATTTATGATCATAATATATGTATATAAATAAAATTTTACAACATTTTATTTTATAATTAAACCAAAAATATTATTAAGAGTTAAATGACATTTAAAAACATTAAGATAAGAAATAAAGATATAAGAGAGCGATGTGGATTAAAGAAGGTGTAGTGACAAAAATTGAGAAAGGGATGCCTAGATGGTTTGGGCACATAGAGGGGATGGATGAAAGACGACTGGTAAAAGAAATTTACGTTGTGTATGTGGGTGGAAGGGTCGGTAGGGGAAGACCATGGAAAACATACCTTGGCCAAATTGCCGAAGTTTTTAAGAAAGGCCAGGTCTAAAGTGCCCTTAACCGGCGAGATTGTATGAGAAGAGAGGAAGCAAGGAAAGTATGCCGAGATCGTAGCAGATGGAGATCTGTGGTCTCTGTCTACCCCTACGGGAAACAGGGGTGACGATATGTAAATATGTATGTAAGTTATAATTCTTTCTTGTACGTTTCAGAGCAAAGCTTTAATGATAGGCCCATATGAAAGCTCATGGTGGAACCAGAGTTCGAAACGTCAGCGGGATATTTGTATTTTAATGATGCAGTTAAACAAAACTATAATTTTCACCGTAGGACCATTCACAGACCTTAATCTCAACACTTTTATAAACGTTAGTACAATATTTTTTTTTCTTGTTTAAATGAATCTTTATTATCAACGTTTTTGGGGAAATGAAAGTATAATTTCAAATAACTGAATGGTTTATACGTTCAAAATGTGTTTATTTTTAAAATTTATAATTTCCCTGCAATTAGATACGAAAATTATATATTCTAACGGAATATTCGTGAGAGTTGAGGCATTTTTTTTTTACTATATAACCACGCTTTCTTAAATTATCGAAAAATTAAGTAAGTTTGAGAGTATATATTCAAATAACTGAAAAGTTTGAAAGTTTAAAATTTGTTTATTTTATAGATTTATATTTTCTCTGAAATCTGATACGACAATAATACATTCTCACGGTATATTAAAATTAAGTGTTAGCATTTTACTGTACAACCACGCTTTGTTAAATTATTGGGAAATGAAGTTAGTTTTAAAGTATCGTTTCAAATAACTAAATATTTTGAACGTTCAAAATTTGTTTATTTTATTATATAAATTTATATTTTTTTTAAATAATATATGAAAATGATACATTCTCACGGAATATTGAAATTAAGTGTAAGCATTTTACTGTATAACCAAGGTTTGTTAAATTATTGGGAAATGAAGTTAGTTTTAAAGTATAGTTTCAAATAACTAAATATTTTGAACGTTCAAAATTTGTTTATTTTATAAATTTATATATTTTTTAAATAATATATGAAAATGATACATTCTCACGGAATATTGAAATTAAGTGTAAGCATTTTACTGTATAACCAAGGTTTATTAATGGAGTCAGGCGTTACTTTGCGGAAATCCATCACTATATGGACAGTCAAAAGTTTTACTTAGCTAAGATCCGCGACAAGCAAAACAATAACATGAAAATGATACATTCTCACGGAATATTGAAATTAAGTGTAAGCATTTTACTGTATAACCAAGGTTTGTTAAATTATTGGGAAATGAAGTTAGTTTTAAAGTATAGTTTCAAATAACTAAATATTTTGAACGTTCAAAATTTGTTTATTTTATAAATTTATATTTTTTTTGAAATAATATATGAAAATGATACATTCTCATAGAATATCGAACTTAAGTGGTAGCACTTTACTGTATAACCATGCTGTGTTAAATTATTGGATAATGAAGTTTGTTTGAAAGTATATTTTCAAATAACTAAAGATTTTGAACGTTCAAACTCTGTTTATTTTATAAATTTATGTTTTCTCAGAAATCAAATACAAAAATGATACATTCTCACGGAATATCGAAGTTAAGTGGCATTTTACTGTATAACCGCGTTTTCTTAAATTATTGGGAAATAAAGTTAGTTTGAAAGTATAATTTACAAATAACTGAATATTTAAAACGTACAAAATTTGAATATATCTATCTATATTAAATTTATATTTTTCTCCGAAATGAGATACAAAAATGGTTGCCATTAACCATCAATCACTACAATTATCATGACGAACAGCTTACAATAGTTCACTATTTTATTCTTTTTTGTTTCAGATATTAAAAGGAGCTTATAGTTATTACACTCTAATTAATTGATCATTACATAAAACAAAAATATTTATATATAAGGTAGGGGCAAAAATATTTTCGTATTGTTCATACAAAGGAAAATATTTTTTTTTAGGTATAATTTTTTATTCATTTATAATATGTATGTGCCGTTTTGATCGATGACTTGTTGCCATCTTGTGGGTAGTGCCATGATGTGCCTATTCCTGTAGAAAGTTTGAGATTTTTGATTAAAAAAATCTGACAGGTAGTGTTCACAGTGTTCTTTTGAGGTTAGCTTTATGCTTCCTATAGAGTTCTGCAATGACCGAAGCAGGTGGAAATCTGATGGAGCAAAGCCAGGGCTACACGGAGGATGCATCAACACATCCCAGCCAATCTCTCTCAATTTTTGCTGCGTGGCTATAGATGAGTGCGGTCTGGCGTTCTCATGGTTTCTCTCAGTGAGATCATGTGGTACCCAAATGTCAAGTTTTTTCTTGTACCCAGACTTTCGTAAATGACGTAAAACTGTTTTATGATCAACATCCAGTTCTTCATCAATGTCGTAGCTAGTAATATGTCGATCTTGTTCCACTTTCTCAAAGATGGCACTGATTTTATCTGAGACAGAGCCCAGAGCGAACCTCATCATTCATACTAAAATTTCCAGACTTGAAACGCTTGAACCACATTTGTGTTACTCTTATTGATACCGCATTAGGTCCGTAAACCGCACACATTTTATTCGCGGCGTTCGTCGCATTTTTACCTTTTTTTGTAATAAAACTTTAAAATGTACCGAATTTCTTCGTCACATACGTTCATTTTGCTTGCTTGAAAAACAATTGAAAAATGGCGGGAACTAGGTTTTTTTTATTTATTACATCTTCAGAATGTCACATTTAATGGTATTAAAACCAGCCAGTTACATTCAGTACAGCCAAAGAGGTTTGATTACTAATAATACATTCAAAATACGAAAATACTTTTGCCCCGACCTAATATTAATTAAATAAAACTATGTTTTGGAGTTTCATATATTAATATCAATATCAAATCAAAAAACCTAGGTGTCCTAACTAGGTTTTTTGATGATGAAGATACGATGTTATCACAAGTCTTAACACCCAGGAGCTAGATAAAAAACTTATATAATAATAATTTAGAATAAAGATTAGGTCATCACTGCAACATTTATAATAATTATTTTATTAAACATTCAAATCATCAACACATTCACTATAAAAATAGTTACAACAGAAATAATAACACCAAGAACAACACCACCAACAAACAACGCCACAGTTTACATGGGCAAAATATTTGCTCATAGTCATCACCTGAAGTAGATAAGTTGGAAACTAGAGAACACGTAGATGTAAGACCATCTTTTCAGAATGCTATTAGGACTAAGCATAAAACGATCCATTAACCAATAAAAATATATAGTATATTTTTTTTATTGGTAAATGGAACCATTGTGTTAAGTGAATGATTTTCAGTCCACCATCAGGCGATTCAGTCGCAATTTTGTACTACAAATAGATCAAATGTGGAATAATTTACCACCTTCGATGTGTCCGAACAATTACGACAGTGGAATATTTAAGAATAAGCGTTTGTATTCACGAAAGATTGGCAACGCTTATATAATAAGCGTCAGTGATCATTTACCATTAAGTGATCCAAATTTACTTTTTATGAGATAGGGAGGCAAACGAGAAGGCATACCACACGATGGAAAGCAATCAACGCCGCCCATAGACGTTTAAAGAACCATAGGCACTGCAGAAGCGTTGCCGTACATTATGGAATATATAAGCTTGTTTTTTAAAGTTTCTAATGGCGTATCGATTCAGAAACACCGTTGGAGGCAACTGGTTCCACAGGGTAGTGGTGCGTGGAAAGAACCCTTGGGAAAAACGAACCGTACTGGATCGCCACTTGCCCAGATAGCGGGGATAAAATCCTTCTTTGTAGCGAATTGTGCGGTTGTCGAATTCAGCGGTAGTTATTATTCCGAATTAAGTCCTGCTGTAAAATTCTAGTTTGCTTGCTGCGTTATAAAAAATACAAATAATAGACGCACGAAGCAGCAACCATTCATTAAGGCAGCAGTATCTAACCGCTTTGCAATTTTATCTGAAAATTTATTTGAACCACGTTTCAGTTACGCAAGATAAAACTAATTGAAAAGTTAATACAGGCCACCATTATCTGGACCCCGATTCGGATAAAGTTGTACAGTGAATGAGAAATGGGAATGTTCTTTATATTTTGTTGTGGTTTTTTTCACGAATTCTTTCATTTTAATATAAATCTTTTTTATAGGTTAGGAAGGCAAACGACCAAGCGTCACGTTTCACCTAATGTAAAGCAAAATACGCCGCCCATAGACATTTGTAACACCATAGGCGTCACAATTGCTTGTCTTTAAGATTAGTTAAGCATTAAAGTAGGCACACTTTTTGATAATTCCAGCAGCTGGTTCTATAGAGTAGTGGTGCATGGAATGAATTTTTGATAAAAATGCACTGTACTGGATCACCACACATCCAGTGATGGTGAAACTTCCTCTTTCAGTGAGTAGTGCGGCGGTGAAAATCAATTTCTTTTATCAAACAATACTTTGAAAAATATATATGTAAGTATTTATATAAAAAAACAGTGAAAAGTTATTTAGTAATAAAATGAAAAAACAAGAAAAAAAAAACATTTTATTAGTACCGCGTTTTGTACGGTGGAATAGATAGATGCCTATATTCTGTAAACTCCACTATTAACAAAACAATTATCAATGACTAAACAAAAAATGATGGTACTTAAACGTTTTAACCACTATTCGTACTTTAAAGTTACTTACAAAGATGTGAACGCTCAAAATAATTTTGCAATAACACAATTCAAGAGAACTCGTAAGAAATAAAGAAAAGAAGCAACAGAAGCATGCTATAAATTTCGGATGCCCGTTACGAGAAATGTTCGAGACAATAAATACGTACATATAAATATACCAGCCGGTGCAGAAACAGACTTAAGCTGTGAATACACAGGCGACTAAAAATATTTTCAAAGAAATGAACATGATTAAATAAACATAGTTATAGATATAATTTATTTCGCTTATAATTTTTTTAAGTAAACAAGCAATGTTTTTAAATATTAATAGAATTTTTATTAAACGTTTCAACTAAGCTTATATATAATACTTGTACTAAAATTAATCCAAATAAATAGATAAATAGAGGATATGAATTCAGGATGTACGGATCGTAGGCCCAAGCTTTGTCAACTGAGCTATAACTGCTAAGTATTGGCAGAAGCAAGGTAGCGCTAATGCATTGGCTAGACCGTGGAGACGGGGGACATGTCAGGTGGAAGAGGACCATGCTCTGAATTTCTCTGGTGGATAGAATTCGGAACGAAGAAATTCACTGACTCACCGACCTAACTCTTCACGTAGGCAGACAATGGGCTCGACACGTTTGTCGGAGAACCGACAACCGTTGGAGTAGACGAGTGCTGCAGTGGACACTACATCTCTACAAATGTACCCTACATTTGCTACATGGAGCGACGATCTGCGCTAGGCAGACACTGGATGCGTGTAGCTGAAGATAGGGCTAGGAGGCGCACCTTGAATAAGAATATTGATATTGATGCGAAAGTATAATACAATAAAAATAAATTACATTTTTGCATCCAACAGTGCACCCTAGCCTTTATGAACTTGAACAAGTTTCAGCACTTTAATTAATTTAACCAGTTTGGATGTCTTTCTAGCCATCTACTGGGAAATTAATTCAATTCGTGGAGTTTACAATGAGACGAAAGTTGCTATGATTCTTTGAGATAACTGCATTTTTCTTTTTTAATTATTTAAATTAACAAAGAATGTCATGTCTTCTCGTAACTTACTGAGAATAATCATGATAACAACACCATTAAGTACAGCTAGATATTCTATGTCTGATATTGGACAACTGTACACTGACAATGATAATGGAGGATAATGATTAAATCGTGAAGCGTTTGACGTGTTAGAGCCACGCTACAGACGAATACTTTGTCAAGAATGGCATATTATTTGTGTGTAGCATTAATGGGACGGCTCACCCGGGGAAGTACCACAATCCCATAGAAAAACAGCGTCTCGGAGACGAAGGCTTGTCATCGGCTCTCTACCATTAGTCACGGCCACGTGTAAGTGAGCCTGTATAGAGTCGAGTGGAGGGAAGCGTAGCCTGAATATAGACGACGTATCGGTATTTACCTTATGCTCATGGCTACGTGTTATTGACCCTGTATAGAGTCTACGATTTCATTTCCATACCCCGCGATAAGATGTTTCACATCAAAAAAGAAAAGATAACATTATGCCCGCAAACGTGTTCCTTAGAAAAACAAAATTAACCAAACGAAAGATGTGAACAGTCAAAACTTTTACTTACTTAATATCCGCGACAAGCAAATAATAACAGGAAATTAATAATGTGTCTTTTCCTCCTGAATGAAGCGGATTTACCTGGAACTTAAACTTACCGAAAAACGGCCGTAGAGTCTACTTTACCTGAAGATGCCTCGTGTTGGGGCGAAACACGTGTCGTTTGCAAGGTGGAAAAGTGGTAGTGTGTATTTGGTGTTGTGTATAGTGGTTGGAGTTGGGTGGAGAGTTGCTGACGGCCGTTTTACGGTAAGTTTTAGTTTAAGTTCCTGGTAAATCCACTTCATCCAGCAGGAAAATACACATTATTACTTTTCTGTTATTGTTTGCTTGTCACGGATCTTAGCTAAGTAAAAATTTTGACTATCCACATAGTAATGGATTTCCGCAAAGTAACGCCAGACTTCATTAATCAAACGAAAGATCACAAGATATACACCACGGTGCGTATAAAAGACCTGCAAATATCTTGTTAGTCCTCAACTTAATTAGATTCCCTGATTACTGCCGCAAACAAGAGTAGCGCAATAAAACAAGTTTCACTCGTTGTTAGACAAACTTGCTCATGCGGAGCGGGTCTATGTGAAAACTTTCGTTTGATACGAACATTCGATCAGATAAGGGAAGGTCAACTGTACAGAAAAAAGAAGAGATTACTGTTTTATGGGACAGGAAGGTAAACGAATAAACGTGTCGCCTGATGGAAAGCAATAAACACCGTCCATAGAAAGCAATAAACGCCGCCGATAAAAAGCAATAAACGCCGCCCATAGAAAGCAACAAACGCCGCCCATAGAAAACAATAAACGCCGCCCATAGACGTCTGCACCATAGACATTACAAATACTTTGCTGGCCTTTGAGATACGAAAAGGCATGTTATAATTTTATTAACATCAAATATCTCTTACAAAATGCATAAAAAAAACATAGTACGCGGTTTTTCAGGCCAAAGTAAAATATCTGCCTACAACTGTACCATCCATTAAGTTATATGGTACTCCGTTGAAGAGGGTGTATCTGTATAAGTACCTTGGTTATATGTTATTGTTACGAAGTGGGGTTCGGGGGTCGGAAAAATGAAATCCACTAGTTTCACTTCTCTGCACTTTACTTCTACTTCTTCTCTTCTACTTTTTACATCCGTATTAAACTTTAAACTCCTTCTTCGACGAACCGTCGCCCCTTTATATATCCATAACGATAGAAATTTCTAGGATTCCAAAATACAAAAATGTTACAGCATATGTATACTTTTCTAGATATTGTACTGTCTCTTTTCCGTTCCAAATTCATGTCTGTTAAAAAACCAGTAAAGATAGCTGGTTCCAATTAGTGGTGGTGTGTGGAAATTTCAAGAAAAACGCACCGCATTAGATCGCCAGATTCATCCAGATGGATGGAATGAAACGTTTCTTAGTGCCGAGTTGGCATTCAGTGGCATGGATTATTACGGATTCCTTAGAGCACTTCTCATGGTAAAAACGATAAAACATGCTAAGAGATGAGATTCCCTGTAAAATGCCATAGCATGTAGCTAAATAGTCATATAAAAAGTTATATGATAGTATTTATTAAATGAAATTAAGCTGAACTTAAGATAATCTTCCCGGGGCAAACAAAATATTTCAATCCGGGACAGTTATTGAGCTGTTCCAATTAATAACAGAAAGGGACCGCTCGCCCGTCGCCGTATCATCAGATTACATTGTAATAAGTCTAGTTGAGACGCAAACACATTCCGGACATATTTCTTACTACATTACACATTACTAGTGGACGATACATTAGTAGTGGACGATATACATTGATATTTTAAAAACACTCAATATAAAATACCGATACATCGACTCGATCCGATGTTTCTTTTCTTCTTTCTTCAAAATCGAATAAATATCTATGTTTTTTCTTCGATATATTGTTAAGGCAAACCTACAGCAAATATAATACTTAGTAATGTTTAGTATATAAATAATAAAAGCTACATATGTACGTTTTGAAAAACGTATACTAGGCATATTTTCATAACTTTTCGTATATTATACATTTTATATAATATTAAACGTAAAGAAATTATACAACATAACATAAATATTTTGGAGTCATCTGCTTTTACAGAGTGCATTTATAGTTTTAAATACCTGTCTTTTTTTATGTAGTTTCTCATTTTTTTTATCGATATACTGAAAACATCGATGTATTTTTTTACGTATCGATATAAAACCGATGCGACAATGCGATATATTACATTGCAAAAAACATCGATATTTTTTCAATATACTTCACTAGGCGGCATAATTGCAATCTGCGAAGGATTTTGCCGTTTTTAAATCTGCTTAAATACTTCGCGATGAATATAATTGTGTCACAATTATACATAGTGTCTCTTCGGATTTGAAATAAAACTCAGTTTTTCAAAATAACTTAAATTTAAATAAAAGACGCTAGCACAATATATTATACTCACACCGCCAGTAAATACATCTATTAGCATTCTGATAAACTAAATACTTATAATCGATCGATAGCATCATAAACAACTTGTAACATTGTTATTGAATATTTTGTCAAGAATGGCATAATATTTGTCTGTAGCATAAATAGGCCGGCTCACTCGCGGAAGTACCACGCTCCCGCAGAAAACCGGCGTCTGAGTAGCTTAGCAACTGCGCTTCGTACGGTGAGCGGCCGAGTTCCGGAGACGTTTGCAACAAAATTGCGTTTCTAAACTGCGCATCGTTAGATAAACTCCGTTTAAACTTAGGATAAATTAACTGGCCTGGACTTTTCCCGCCAACTTACATCAGTGACGTTGTATTTTAATTTCATTTTCATAATCTTATATTACTATCAGTTATATTGTTTAATTGTGGTGGCGTATTATGCAATATAGTTCGATTAAGGTGTATAAGTGAAGTGATATGAAATAAATGCTTGTATTGTAACTTTTTAGGTTGACTGTAAAAACCCATAGAAGGTTTTTGGTAAAATTGCCACCATTTTATCAAAACGTAACGTGACAAGTTGAATAGTTACATTTCAAGAGACTTGATTTTATTGTATTTTACTTGACACTGGCATAAAGGTTAAAACTAATTGCCATCAAATAAATAAATAAATAATAATTACTGGCCCTTTTTGACCGTCGGCTCCATAACTTTATCTGACGTTTCATTTTTAACTACGCGAACTTTTGTTGATGATATTTTATACTTTCTATATAAAAATCTTTATCTTAATTCATAATAATCTTTGTGCATTAAATTATAAGTGATAACTGGTTATTATTAAAAATAGAATTATGAATACAACAAGCAGCTCATCGGAATTTGACTTGGAGGTATTAGATTTTATTTCTATCAGTACTCAGAAACTTAAGATGCCGAAGAAATCCCTTTGAAATGTTTACGGATAAAGAATTTAAAATGAGATATCGCTTAAAGAAAAATACTGTGATACACCTAATTGAAATTATAAGCCCTGCTCCAGCTCCCGTAAAGCATCGGAAATATGTACACAGACAGTGTTGGAACAAATTTTCATAGCATTACTATTTTACGCTAGAGGTACGTTCCAAGTAGTAATTGGTGTTGACATTATTGTGCATAAAATTACTATGTCAAGATTGGTCTATAAAGTAAGCAAGGAAATAGCAAAGCTAGCTAGAAGTTACTTTGTTATGCCAAATTTTGAAGACTTCAGAGAAGTAAAAGCACATTTCTATAATATAGCTGGATTTACCAATGTAATTGGTTGCATTGATGGAACACACATACCAATTCAATCTCCTGGAAGAAATCAAGCAGAACTATTTAGAAATAGAAAAGGCTTTTTTTCTATTAATGTACAATTTAATACCATTTTTAAATCCAATAATTAGTTTCAAGAAATTGTACAATTAAGCATACATGAAGACTAGAAACATCATTGAAAGGAAGTGTGGTGTGTGGAAAAGAAGATTTACATGCCTTACTCAGAAAGAATATGTTTTACGTTTTACTCAGAAAGAAGATTTCCATGCCTTAATCAGAAAAAAATGTTTAAGTTAAACCATACATTATGTGTTATTGTGGCTGCAGCGGTCTTGCATTATATATCTCTACAGCAAAGTGATACAGTTACAATTTATCTTACTATTGAACAAACTCATACATCCACTAAAAGAAACAAATTCTGTCAGATATTTCAGGAACAATATTTAAGGTTTGTATAATTTTACATTTATAAATATTTTTATTCTGAATTCATGAATAAATACTTATGATGTTAATTTAGGAATATATATAGAAAACAAACTAGATATATGTCTCTAATTAATTTTATAATAGTTAAAATTTTCAATTCAATTTAACATCTATTTCTGCACTTTCTAATAATAGGCCTTTTAATTTAATATCCATTTCCAGTATTATTTTACTCTTTTCTCATTTCTATATATTGTTATTATATATACACTATATACTATATATATATATATATATATATATATATATATATATATATATATATATATATATATATATATATATATATATATATATATATATATATATATATATATATAATTAGAATAAAAGTAAAATTATAAAAGTATCTTCCATAATTTGTTTTTGGTTTTTTCTTTTAATAATAAATCTGATTACTCTATTCATATTTGTTCTTTTTTCAGTTAAATTCATCTTAGATTGGGGTGTATTCACAAAATAATTACTAGTATTAGTATTAGTAACCAGTGAAAGTTTTTCTCGCAACACATTTCTGATGAAGGACCTGCCTGTGTCTGTTCATATAATACTTGTGTTTCTGTATCTGTAATAAATAAATTAAAAAAGTACTTGTAATTTTATTGTATCTGTTGATTCTGACATGTGCGTTAGAAACATAATATTAATATGTTAGAAACATAATTTTTGTGCATGTGCTACACTTTAATTATTACCCTGGTTATAATTGTTTTTACTTCAGAAATGCCCAATTTTGGCCTTACCTATATTTTTACTCCGTTTTCCAGACTCTATATTAATTATTATAGAATTAATTCAAAATGTAGTACAAACGATAACAAAATAAATTGCAATAAAGAATATAAACAAGACTAATACAAATTTTTCAATACTGGTTTTTTTTTATTGATTGACAATGGTTTTTGAACAAAAAACAAAAAAATTTAAATAAAAAAATATAATTTAACTTAAAGAAGTATACATTTGTGTCTTAAACGTTTTATTAGTGACAAATTATAATTATAAAATACCGTTTCTGATGTGTTTTAATAATAGCGCCATCTAGCTACACAAAAAGAAATCGGTAATCGTTTCGATAGTTATTGAATCGTTAGATAGGTCTTCAGAAATACAGTGACAGATAAATTCCGTTTATCTTACACATAACTTTATCGAATTTACAGCTATTGAGAAGATAACTGTCAACTTCAGAAACTGGTGGCGCTTCCTGAAGCCTATATCCAGCAGTGGACTGTCGCAGGATATATACACATATATAAGTAATCAATAATTAAAATAAATAAAGAGTATCGTCATAGAACGCTTGGATGATATGAAACATTGACGACAGCTCGGTCTTTACTCCCGGCCACGTATAAGTGACCCTGTATAGAGAAAAGTCCATGACGTACTTTATTTACGTATTATTAAATACCTAAGGAGTTTACACATGCGGCGTGTAACTCCATTTCGGTATTTATAAGGAAGCTCTCGAGTCCACATTTCCGCGATACCGCACATGTAATTTATCCTCTAGTGTCACAGACCGTTATCACGTGAGCAGCGAGCGGTACGTTACTTTGTCCTTGTCACCGCTGTAATTTCGCTAAACTTAAAGACGCCATGTTTAATAGCTTTGGAAACTCACAAGTCACGCTCCATTTGTTGTGAGCATTAATGTAAGTCTCTATTAACAACGTTGGTAGTATCATGAAAGCAAACATGGGCCAGAGACATAACACATCACACTATATTTATTTATTTAAGCTTTTTTGAACGAAATGAACAACAGATGGACTTAATTGCCACTAGGCGTTCTCTCCCAGTCAACTTGCGGGCAAAACTGAAAAAAATTGTTTTAGAGGTGGTATAGAAAAAAAATGGACTGGACTGGCCAGAGCGGAACTTCAATGGCAGTTGCAATGCAAATTAAGCAGATATGGGACCTCCTAAAAAAGCGATTACGATCTGTCCAACAACCTCCAAAAAACATCAGGATTTTTGATGGTGTCTTGTGAAACACATTTCAGCAACAAGAGCCTGGTGGAAAGCATGACCAAGATAATTGCATTATTATTGTTAATTTTTATTTTTAAATATCTTTATTTTTTTGAAGTACCCTAAAATACTTGTAGCCTTAATTTTACGCTATACTATAACACAGATTATATATATAGACTATAACACAGATTCTAGTATTTAAATGTTAAAAAAATTCTAGTCATCTAAGCTAATGACATATTTAAAATATTAATATTATTTATAGAAAAGTCAACGAATGTAACGAGCCCGTTTTTTGTAAAGTTGTGCGGCGTTGATTGCTTTCCATCAGGTGACATACCTGCATGTTTGCCTTCCTATCTCATAAAAATAAACGGTCATCGGGACACACGTGATAAAATAAGTGTCGTTTTGTTGGTAACCAAACAATGGGAGAGTGAAATAATCGTCTGCAGTTCTGCAGTGCGGCAAACCGACCACCACTGGCGTTATCTGCCGCCATTTGTCACCGGCGTTGTTGTTAATAAGGGATTTTGTTTTGTTTTCTCGCGTTATATATTGTCTACCTCATTATTACCCGCAGCACACGTATACAATGGGGATGTTCGTTATTTTTGGGAAAACATTTCGATTTTAAATAATAATTTCTTTATTTGCATTAAATTGAGTAATTTAAACATACATAAATGTAGTCACGCCATCCGCTACAATCCCGGCACACCTTCCTTGCTTCCTCTACACTTATCCATCTTTTCATCGATCCTTCCTTTCACATTCATCGTAGCGAAACGGCTTTCTGTTAGTCGCTTTTCGCCCTCAGGAGGTGACGAGTGGCGAATCACGTCCCTGTTATTTTTTAACAAATTAGGTTTATTAAAATCCGTCATAGTGAATCCCACAATTTTTCAATAGTTAATAAAATACTTTTTATTCATCTGCGACACATAATGTTAATACAGTTTAAATTTTTTTTATATATTAACGCCTGTCCCAGGGGTTGGCAGAGACCACAGAGCTCCATCCGCTGCCATTTATCGCAGCGAAACGGCTCGTCATTGGTCGCTCTTCGCCCTCGTGAGAATCAGGACGTGACGGGTGGCGAACCACGTCGCCGTCATTTTCGACAAATTAGGTATATTAAATTCGTTTTAGTGAATCCCACCAGCCGCAAGGGAGGATGGAGGTCAGCCCCAGCAGAGCCCTTGCATGCTGAGGTAAGGCACCATAGTACCCGGGGGAGCCCGATCCCGGGACGATCGGCACGCTTGCAACTAGACTCGCCCCTAGCCACGCATCCATTGGCACGGCAGACCGTGGATTGGCGGTAAAAAAAAAAACAATTTAAATAAAATAAAATGTTTATTTGTTGACCAAAGTAGGAATTTGTTGTTTATATTATTTGTTTTTATGTGGATAGTCAGAATTTTTATTCTTTATTCACCTAAGATCCGCGAAAATCAAATAATAATGTGTGTTTATATTGGAAGAAGTGGATTTATAGGGAGCTTAAACTAAATCTTACCGAAATATAACACAAATTGGTGTTTATTATAAAGATTAAAGATTTACTAAAGTAAAACATTTTTCAGTTCTACAAACCTTACCTTACAAAGTCTTTGAGTGAGACCTTCATCAAACTTTCGTGAGGTGAAAATCGGAACTCTTAAAGTATTAATGGATTCATATCAAAAGTTTTTCGTTGCCACTAAGTTTCAAAAGCATCCGACAAACGAGAATAATATTTCTCTTATTCTCAAGAAAGTCATGAAATATTCTATAATTGTTGAATATCGTATGACTTTCTGAACCCCTCGCCGTGTTTTAACGCGTCTGACTCGTGATAAAAATTTTGGCCCAAACATGAATATAACGAGCCAGGCTCGTGAATAGATAGTCGGGCCAAACGTAAACATAACGAGCCGAGGTCGTGTACGTATAATCGGATCAAACATAAACATCACGAGCCCTGGGTCGTGTACAGATAGTCGGATCAAACGTAAACATAACGAACCGAGGTCGCGTACATATAATCGGATCAAACATAAACATCACGAGCCCTGGGTCGTGTACAGATAGTCGGATCAAACATAAATATAACGAGCCCTGGGTCGTGTACAGATAGTCGGATCAAACATAAACATCACGAGCCCTGGGTCGTGTACATATAGTCGGATCAAACATAAACATCACGAGCCCTGGGTTGTGTACAGATAGTCGGATCAAACATAAACATCACGAGCCCTGGGTTGTGTACAGATAGTCGGATCAAACATAAACATCACGAGCCCTGGGTTGTGTACAGATAGTCGGATCAAACATAAACATGTTAGTTTCTATCAGTACGCCACCATAGTTAGTCACGAGACTCATAATTGCTGTTACAAAGCAGTTTATATATTGAAATTTAATAATAAACCCTTACAAAATGCAAAATAAAAAAGGTTTAAGTGAAAACAGTCTGATTTGTTTATCACGCGTTGACACTTGGGCCTAAGTTTCGTCGAGCCAAATGGCACGACAAGGGGTTTAATAATACACGAATTATTTACTCGTCCGTAGTCCGCTTATTTTTTTTTTATTTCTTCTTTGGTGTATAGAATCAAAGCCCAGACGACGCTTAAGCACGATGTGGCATATATTTTTTTTTTTTTTTTTTTTACATTCAAACTGTTGATGATAGGCCTCCCCATTTCTGGAGGAACAGACGTAAACCCACCTTGTCCACGCTTGTCCAAAGCTGTGCAATGGAATAAATATCTGTATAGTTAATTAATTTCAATTTAAATTTAAGTTAAATTGTAGTTTCTTTCTTATTGTTGTTTTGTTGTTCATTAAAGCGACAATATGGCCCTCGTCTTCCTTCTCCATCTTGAGGAGAAAGGATTGGCTGGAAACCAGCGGTCTCTGAGACTTTTGTCTTCTATCTCAGTCTGAAAAACAAATACCAGCAAAAGGCTATTATTAGTCCTTTTGCTGGTAATTGTTTTTCGTTACATATTTCAAATTGTAAGATTTTCGGCAGTATTATATAATAGTATTTTATTTATTCATTTATCATAGGCTTAGTATCAGAGTTCTTAATTATCAATTCGTAAATTTGTATCATTTTTTATCGAGGCGAATGCTGCTGCCATTGCAGTGGCGAATTACTGGGCTGGAAAAAAGGAACCGCTGTCACTAAAAGAGGACGAAGAGACCTTCAAAAAACAAGCCACCACATACCTCAAAAGCCGACAATGCTTCCGTTTGGTTTGCCACTGAGCCATTGACCCAGTGGCGGGGTTGTCGCCTTCGGAGTCAATGGTCGCGGGTTTGATCCCCGTATCGGGATAAATACATGTACCACTGACAGATAATTATTTCAAGTCTAGTTACCCCGAAAATCCGCATAGAACAATGACGGCGGGTTAATATCTATTCCATGAGAAAAATGGAGGCCCGTGTCCAACAGTGGGACATTTATGGGCCGCGAAAAAATTGGATAGTATGTATACTAAATGCTAAAGCAAGAGGAATTAAAGGCTTACTTAGGATGAGACTGTCTAATCTTGACACTGCATTTTAACTATAGCATAAATTTAGCTAAGTGACATCTAGTTGCAAACGTTAACAACTCAAACTTGATACGATATTAAAGTGCATACGTTTGAATTGTAAACAAGTATCTATATAGTTTAGTGGTTTCCTACTTAAGCAAAGTGCCGTTCTATCACGCTGACTTGCATGCTTTAAAGTTTTAATTTCATAGTTTTAACATTATTCATTGTTACTTTTGTTAAGTACGGTGAAATAGCTGTAAGCTGCTTTGAGGATCTGGAACAAGATAACATTAAAACGTTAGAATTTTTTTTAGTGAAACATTTTTATTTGTGATTAGGTTTTGTTTTGGTGCTTCATTTATTTATTAATGAAAAAAATATGAATTAGTTTTCTATAAATTTCAAATAGATATTAAAATAATTCTTATGAATGAATGAATTAAGCAATTATTAAAAAGTTGCTTGTATTAGAAGATGAACTAGACATATATTTATCTCTTTCAGTTGTGTGAGCTTCGTTACAAGTACTACCTACGTTTCTTAAAGGCAAGTAATAACTAACATACCTTTATTTTTTAATGCAATGCTTCTACTATGCCTATGATACCACGGACGTCTATGTGTGTCTATGTTGATTGCATTCTATCAGGTATCACGCCTGCTCGCCTACCTTCTTATCCCATAAAAAAAAAATTATCTTTCGTTACTACGGAAGATAATGTTTTTTATGGGATAATGCAGCATGATTTTATGGGATATGCAGTTGCAGCCCTTTGTGAATCATCAAACCATCTAGTTGAAGGGTATCTGACACCAGGTTTGCAGAGACACGGTCTCCACTCCAGCACTCGTCTGCTCCAACGATTGTCAGTTCTCCGAGGAGCATGACCAGTCCATAGTGACTAACACTGACACAAAAGAAATGACACACTTTACTTAACGGTTGTCTTCCGTACAGTCTACTATACCTGATGATGCCTCGTGTTGAGGCGAAACATGTGTTGTGTATATTGTGGAAGGGTGGTGATGTGTGTTTGGTGGTGTAATTTATGGTGGTTGGGAAGTGGAGAGTAGCTGACGGCTGTTTTTCGGTAAGATATTGTTTAAGTTTCCCATAGATGCACTTCTTCTAATAAAAACACATTATTATTTTTCTATTTTTGTTTGTTTGTCGTGGATATTAGTTAAATAAAAATTCTGACTGTCCACACTAGATGGATAACTATATCAGTGTCATTGACATGCATTATAATATTTTTACGTCGCGTAATTTATACATTGCATGTCAGCAAATTGGTTTTCGACTTCTTAAAAGTTTATAATAAACAATATATAACACATTTGGGGACTTTGAAATTATTATAAATAATAATATAAGGTCATAGCGTGGATGATGGATATATCCGGCGCTCGTACACACAGGTCATTGCGTGGATGCTGGATATATCCGGCGCTCGTACACACAGGTCATTGCGTGGATGCCGGACGTATACGGCACTCGTACACACAGGTCATTGCGTGGATGCTGGTTATATCCGGCGCTCGTACACACAGGTCATTGCGTGGATGCCGGACATATACGGCACTTGTACACACAGGTCATTGCGTGGATGATGGATATATCCGGCGCTCGTACACACAGATCATTGCGTAAATGCTGGATATATCCGATGCTCGTAACAAATGGTTTAATTGTACATTTATAGAATATATAACTTACGCTAATAAAGGTAGTGACAGTCAATTCTGTGAACGGTCCAGCTGTAAAAACGATTGGTTGCCGGAACTGGTTGATAAGGATGCAGACATCTTTCTGTCGCGATACGCTCTGAGTCCACCATTGACTTTCATACGGACCCAAGATTAAGTATTTGTTCTGTATTGAAAACATAACGAAACCTCAAATAAAATGTTTAGTGTAAACCTAGCTTTATTTATGAGTAAAATGTGCAAAAAAATAGGGACTTAACTATTATAGAAATCACATCAGTACAATGTTAAGATTTCTAGTTAAGTCCCTATTATTTTGGAAAAATTAAAAAAATAGAATAGGGAAACAAAATAAAACTAATTAAAATCAGGTTATAATCCGATATATGGTCTCTGTTAAAGTTTGTCGTTGTTACGTTTGAATAAAATAATTTTATTTTTTTTTATTATTCTATTCGCTGTTATATGTATTTGTGTTAAATGAACGAATGAAAGAAAAAATAAATATATAAATAAATATCATTACCAAATACTATATATTTGCTATACACAACGTTTTTATACTAACCGCAAATATTACCTCGTTGCTATGCCAACAAAAGAGAAATAGCTGTGATATTCCAAAAAACAGGTACACCGTCAGCATAAACCGAACTGAAGTGCTTGTGTCAACCTGAACCAAAAAAAAATACGTTTGTGTCAATTTAAAAAAATAAAATATTCAATTTGTGACATTCTATACAAAAAAAAAATCAGTTTGTACTAATTTGAACAAAAAAGATTCAGTTTGTGCCAACCTGAACAAAAAATAACCAATGTATGTCATTGAGAACAAGAAAGATTCAATGTGTGAAAAGATTTTTCCACGAACGGTGCAAATGGGGAATGATTTACATACGGTATTCCCAATCAATAACGACATGTGGGTAGTGCGTATGTGTCCGTGAAAGACAAGCACAGCCCTATCAGCATCCTGAATGCATTATTGTACTTCACGCGCAGGATGCTGTACTTTTTTCGTACAGCCTGCACACAGGCTACTCGTGTAAAAAGGAGTACATTATGAGTGTGGAGGAAGCCGGGAGGGTGTGCCGGGATCGTAGCGGAGATCTGTGGTCTCTACCAACAACTACGAGAGATAGGTATGATGAAATGTATGAAATGTAGCAAAAACTCACCGTCATTTGGTTCGCCGTAGTACAGAGCATAAATGTAACCACGGTCATATACAAAAACATAACTGGGGATACGCAGGAGTTAAACAATCTCGTGTATCTGTAAACAAATTAAAATTAATATAACACAAATTTGATTCTTCATTTGAAGTAAATCGAAATGGATCATGGTCGGCCTAATTATTAGAATTCTTAAGTCCATATGAGTAAATTTTAAAGGAAAAACTGATTGTTTTTCATAGTTTTAGAAATATAGGTTTAGACGACCGATTGGCTCAGTGGCGCGGCCCTCCGCCCACGGAGTCAATGGTCGCGGGTTCGATTCCCGCATCGGAATAAATATTTATATGGATTTTTTAAATGTTTATTTCGAGTCTGGTAACCCCCCCAATCCCCATTTCCTTTCCTGCCCCTTCCTTTCTTCTCTGTCCTTTCCCTTCCTCTCCGCCAATCCACGGTCTGCCGTGCCAATGGATGCGTGGCTAGGGGCGAGCCTAGTCGTAAGCGTGCCGATCGTCCCGGGGTCGGGCTCCCCGGGGACTATGGTGCTTTACCTCAGCATGCAGGGCTCTGCTGGGGCTGACCTCCATCCTCCCTTGCGGCTCGTGGGATTCACTAAAGACGAATTTAATATACCTAATTTGTCGAAAATGACGGCGACGTGGTTCGCCACCCGTTACGTCCTGATTCTCACGAGGGCGAAAAGCGACCAATGACGAGCCGTTTCGCTGCGATGAATGGCAGCGGATGGAGCTCTGTGGTCTCTGCCAACCCCTGCGGGGGATAGGCGTGAATATATAAAAAAAAATAAAAAAAAAGTTTTAGAAATTGTTTTCTTTTTATGGGATAGGAGGGCAAACGAGCAAGCGTGTCGCCTGATGGATATCAATCAACGCCGCCTATAGACAACCGCGACATCACAGGAGTTGCGGAAGCGTTGCCGACCTTTTAGTTATGTGTAGGCTTGTTTTGTGAAGGTGCCAATGTCGTATCGGTTCGCAAAAACCGCTGAACGTAGCTGGTTCCACAGAGTGGTGGTTCGTGGAATGAAGTTACGCGAGAAACGCACCGTAGTAGATCGCCACTCATCCAAATGGTGGGGATGAAACCTTTTTACTATTTCAGTTATAAAATTAAATTATTATTAAATTGTTATATAACTATTGTCATTTGAGTTATAAAAAGAGGTATTTTGAGGTAAATTCACAGCATTACATTGGTTATGCTCTAAGATTATCATCAGCATTAAAAGTAAAGAGGTGACGAGAAATATGTTTTTGAAATTACTTATTCTAATAATTTGGTTGACAATTTATATCAATAAAGACCAGTCTTTGTGAGTCTAAAGAGATCATTGCTGCAAATAGGCTTGTTTTATAGAAGTAGGCAAACGAAAAAGCGACTCTCCTGATGGCTTTTAATCAACACTAGCTATGGATATCTGAAATAATAGAGACACATGGGCTTTGGGTAAAAATGTGATGATGGAACCAATAGAAGTAGTGTACGAAATCGGCTTTTGTAATTATGCGCTGGTTACGACTTCTATGTTATGCCTCTATATATATATATATATATATATATATATATATATATATATATATATATATATATATATATATATATATATATATATATATATATATATATATATATATATATATATATATATATATATATATATATATATATATATATATATATATATATATATATATATATATATATATATATATATATATGCCTCATAAAGATCGCTAACTATTACGGTGGACTTGTCGAAATATGAAACTCCCTCTCTAATTCCGTAGTTAGGGACACCGAGTTACTCCGAGACTAATCATTTAGAGTTAGCAGAATAACGATGTGACTATTTAGCTATTGTTTATCGATTATTAAACAATAGCCTTCACGAAGTGATCGTTTTTATGGAATGACTGATAGCTTTTATAGCTTTATCGAATACTGGACCGGGCTCAGGGTTCGCGGGCAAAATGAGACTCACAGTCACCCCGCCGGTCGTATTTATACAATAAACGCGGTTCTCACTACATGGACGGTCGTCTCGATCGAGCGCCCACGCGGCGGGTACGAATGCAAGTGCGACGAAAGAATTATATGTCTCATTAAATCTTACTTCAATAGTTCGATGTGTCTTTTGCAGCATTCTCTTAAACGATCTAAAGCTTCTTTATCATCAAGCACTGGACTTTCTGTACTGAACATATTCGCACAGTCCCTACGCAATAGTTGAACTTCAGCTCTAAAGAACACCATGATTACAATAGCATTAATATCAAAAGCCGTCACCCAAATAGTGCCCTGTATTACTGTGAAAGCTTCAAACAAAAATGTTGCGAGGTACCCCGCTAGACGCGTTTTATCAAATGGCATCCAAAATCTAATAATATCCGCGGATGTGTCGTTGCCATATTTAATATTATATCTATAGCTAGCTGATATAGCATATCTTAAACGCGATTGTAGAACCATTGTTAAGTCAGTTAAAAGTACAAGTGAACAATAAAAGTAGGTAATTTTACGGCAATATTTGGTACATTTATCGATGATGTAAGCATTGATACAGTCGCATGATCTTCTTTGGTTTTTATCAGCGCGATTTACATAATCAATGATATCAATCCATCGTTTCTGCCAAATGTAGAAGGTCATCAGTTTAAATATCGATATAGACGTGTTCATTGACACCATTAGATTCTTCAAAAGGAGGTTTATATCAGATCGTATCAGCCATAGATCCACATACTCAGTAAATATGAATACGGCCGCAGATAAATGTATGATTATGTAAAACAATTTCATTAAAGGTTTTTCAGGCTGGATAAGTCCACAAAACTTTAGCGCTTTAACGTTAGGTCCTAAAAGAGGCATATCTGGATTTTCTAATTTTTTTAAAAAATTCATATTTTTCTCTTTTTTTAAAAACACAAAATCGTGAAGATTCTCTATTGTTATTTATATTTATTATGTATATGAATTTATTATTCGTATAATTTATTATTTTTAAACAAAGTAGAAATGTCTTTATGTCTAAAATACACAAGATAAAATATTTTTTTGTTATTTCAATAAAATTCAGTGACACTATGAAATTATGCTCGTATTATGCATCACGAAGCTAAATATACAACGACAGGTAATATACTAAAATTTCATATGAGGGTAATGAAGAAACTTGAATACAGATAGAGAGATATATTATTATGAAGGTATAATTAGAAATGTCGTAATCAAGCCTTGGTATTTTTAATTACAATGCAAAAATTGTTATTATACGCGTCAAAGCAGTGGGGGTTTTTCGCACAATAGTATAGAATTAAACAAGCGATTACAAGTTACTCATTTATATTCTTAAATGTTTTTTGATGTTTTTTTATTATAATTTTTTACAAAAATTGTGCGGTGTGAGGTGCTCTGTGTGTGGTGAAACAGAAATGTTTTTTTTATATATATTCACGCCTATCCCCCGCAGGGGTTGGCAGAGACCACAGAGCTTCATCCGCTGCCATTCATCGCAGCGAAACGGCTCGTCATTGGTCGCTTTTCGCCCTCGTGAGAATCAGGACGTGACGGGTGGCGAACCACGTCGCCGTCATTTTCGACAAATTAGGTATATTAAAAATTCGTCTTTAGTGAATCCTACGAGCCGCAAGGGAGGATGGAGGTCAGCCCCAGCAGAGCCCTGCATGCTGAGGTAAGGCACCATAGTCCCCGGGGGAGCCCGACCCCGGGACGATCGGCACGCTTACGACTAGGCTCGCCCCTAGCCACGCATCCATTGGCACGGCAGACCGTAGATTGGCGGATAATAATTTTAAATAATTGTAAATATTTACATGCTATTGTAGAGATGGCGAAATATTAAATGTAAATTCTATTGTGAAAATAAATATGTATATTTTTTGCAAATATAAAAATGAATAAAACATAAATGAATAGTAATTTTCCTTAAAATTATAATAAAAAGCAAACGTAAATATTAAAGTTTGGAGAAATGAAAAGAAAACTATGATACGTATAACCATGTTTAACTTGAAACTTTTGTTATAACTTAGTTTAGCAGTAAAAACAGTATCTCGTGAGTTGCCCGTGGAAAACTTTATTTAAAACTTGGAATGGAAATATTTATACAAGGAAATGTATCTTTACGCAGCGTGAATGCACTGCAAGCTTTTTTAATGATTAAATAGTTTTACTTCGCAGTTATAAAATGGAAAAAAACATTTATATGAGACATAAACAGTAAAATGTATTACTCACACAATAATTATTTAAAAAAATTAAGTTGACCATAAACTCAAATATAACATAAAAAATTAAAAAGTGTCACAAAATGGTTCATAAGTTTGTGAAGATAATGATTTATGTTATTCATAGATTATAAGATTTTTTTTTTCGAGCAGGCGTGTCACCTGATAGAAAGCAATCAAAGCGCATAGACTTCCACAACGCCATAGGCACTGCGGAAGTGTTACCGACCTTTAAGGAAAGTGGGGGGGAGGGTGTTCGGCCTCCGAAATTCGGCCGCTCACTGTACGAAGCGCAGTAGGTAAGCTACCATTCGGACGTCGGAAAAAAAATTATTAAATTATATAGTTAACGTGAGAGGGGTCTGGGCCCAGGGAAAACTATTGGTTTTTTGGGCTCATATGTTTTACATCATATGTATTACATTATATTTTCTATCAATAAAATAAATAAAAAAAACTCAGGAGCCTTACTGGAGTACCTGGGTCTGGTCTTCAGATAGGCCTTCAGTTAGACAAAAGAAAAACAAGGTTTTATTAATATATTATATACTAAATACAATACATTATTAATGGAGTCAGGCATTACTTTGCGGAAATCCATCACTACATGGACAGTCAAAAGTTTTACTTAGCTAAGATCCACGACAAGCAAAACAATAACAGAAAATTAATAATGTGTGTTTTTCCGTTGGGTTAAGTGGATTTATTTGGAACTTAAACCAAAAACTACGAAGACGTAGAGTCTACTATACCTGAAGATGCCTCGTGTCGGGGCGAAACACGTGTCGTTTACACGATGGAAAAGTGATACGTATACTATGATACGTATAACCATGTTTAACTTGAAACTTTTGTTATAACTTAGTTTAGCAGTAAAAACAGTATCTCGTGAGTTGCCCGTGGAAAACTTTATTTAAAACTTGGAATGGAAATATTTATACAAGGAAATGTATCTTTACGCAGCGTGAATGCACTGCAAGCTTTTTTAATGATTAAATAGTTTTACTTCGCAGTTATAAAATGGAAAAAAACATTTATATGAGACATAAACAGTAAAATGTATTACTCACACAATAATTATTTAAAAAAATTAAGTTGACCATAAACTCAAATATAACATAAAAAATTAAAAAGTGTCACAAAATGGTTCATAAGTTTGTGAAGATAATGATTTATGTTATTCATAGATTATAAGATTTTTTTTTTCGAGCAGGCGTGTCACCTGATAGAAAGCAATCAAAGCGCATAGACTTCCACAACGCCATAGGCACTGCGGAAGTGTTACCGACCTTTAAGGAAAGTGGGGGGGAGGGTGTTCGGCCTCCGAAATTCGGCCGCTCACTGTACGAAGCGCAGTAGGTAAGCTACCATTCGGACGTCGGAAAAAAAATTATTAAATTATATAGTTAACGTGAGAGGGGTCTGGGCCCAGGGAAAACTATTGGTTTTTTGGGCTCATATGTTTTACATCATATGTATTACATTATATTTTCTATCAATAAAATAAATAAAAAAAAACTCAGGAGCCTTACTGGAGTACCTGGGTCTGGTCTTCAGATAGGCCTTCAGTTAGACAAAAGAAAAACAAGGTTTTATTAATACATTATATACTAAATACAATACATTATTAATGGAGTCGGGCATTACTTTGCGGAAATCCATCACTACATGGACAGTCAAAAGTTTTACTTAGCTAAGATCCACGACAAGCAAAACAATAACAGAAAATTAATAATGTGTGTTTTTCCGTTGGGTTAAGTGGATTTATTTGGAACTTAAACCAAAAACTACGAAGACGTAGAGTCTACTATACCTGAAGATGCCTCGTGTCGGGGCGAAACACGTGTCGTTTACACGATGGAAAAGTGATAATGTGTGTTTGGTGTTGTGTATAGTGGTTGGTGGGTGGAGAATTGATGGCCGATTTTCAGTAAGTTTTTGGTTTAAGTTCCAAATAAATCCACTGAACCCAACGGAAAAACACACATTATTAATTTTCTGTTATTATTTTGCTTGTCGCGGATCTTAGCTAAGTAAAACTTTTGACTGTTCATATACAATACATTATTTATTTAGTACATGAAAATAATAATATTGTTTATTTAAAGAAACCACTAGACTGATCGACCACAAAACCACTGAGATTGAGATATATCGTACTGTTTTATATACAATAGAATATTACAATTCTCGACTGACACTATTTATAATATATTATTGACTATCATCCATTATACTATATATACACCCACAACCATCACCACGGTATAAGGAAAACTTAATTTAAGTTTGTGTATATCATATTATGTAAAAGGAAAAAAATATATATATTAAATGATAAATGAAAAAAATGTATCATAATTGATTAATGGAGTCAGGCGTTACTTTGCGGAAATCCATCACTATGTGGACAGTCAAAACCTTCACTTAGCTAAGATGCGCTAACTAACTTTTCCACGACACGTGTTTCGCCCCAACACGAGGCATCTTCAGGTATAGTAGACTCTACGGAAGACAACCGAAAAGTGACTCTTTTCGATTGTCTTCCGTTGGAAAGTGGTAGTGTGTGCTTGGTGTTGTGTGTAGTGGTTGGTGGGTGGGGAGTTGCTGACGGCCGTTTTTCGGTAAGTTTTTTGATCAAGTTCCAAATAAATCCACTTCGTCCAGCAAGAAAACACAAATTATTGATTTTCTATTATTGTTTGCTTGTCGCGGATCTTAGCTAACTAAAAGTTTTGACTGTACACATTATTATAATTATTTAAAAATATTAAGATATTACATATTTTTTCTCTCGAAAATTTCTCGAATTTTTTGTCTCGAAGTGGCAGTTCAATGAAAAAAAAAATCACATTTAAATATGAGATGAAGAAGCTTCACTGGTTGTGAAGGCTTTAGGCGTTACTAATTATTTATTTTCATACACGCGGTAATCAGGCGAATAAATGTTTGATCTCTCTCTCTCTCTCTTCTCTCTCTCTTTACGGTCGGCCCTTCATATCTGAGGATCATGGTCATCAGTAGTGAGTCTACACTTTGTGAGTATTTACAAATAGTAAACCCATAAATAGTGAAGTCAGTGATTTAGTTTCCCGAGTTGGCAAACTGAAGTGGCAATGAGCTAGTCACGTTTTTCGGTGTACCGACAACCGCTGGAGTAGACGAGGGTTGGAGTGGAGACCGTGTCTCGGCAAACATAGTGTGGGACGCCCCCCGGCTAGATGGTGCGACGATCTACGCAGGGCGGCTAGATCGGTCTAGGTGGTGCTTCTTGGGGGAGACCTATACCAGAAGAGGACTACCGTAGGCTGATGATTGATTGACTGATTTATAAATATAGTTATTTGTCAGACAGCCAAAAATCGTTGACATAAAGGATTGCTGTAAAGAAGACCGCGTCTAGCCGTAGCGTAAGGCGCTCCCCAGCAAGATGGAGTGAAGGTCTGTACAGCTGCAGCTGGCAGAGACTTAATGTAATGCCATCTGTGGCACTCTTTAGGTGGGACCTTTATCCAATTTATGACTACTATACACTGATAATGAAGTACTTAATGAGCCAATAAAAAATTACAAATTACTTGATTTTGCTGTATTCCTGGTAAAGCAAAATAGGTAGTGTAGTGTAATTTTGCTTCTTGAAAAGATGGGTAGACCTACTATTTACCAGTAGGATCCTTTGCCTTCCTATTCCATTAAAATATACGGTATATATAATATATGAGGCTATATATCTAATTTGTTAAAAATGACGGCAACGTGGTTTGCCACCCTTCACGTCCTGGTTACCACGAGGGCGAGTAGTGACTAACGGAGAGCCGTTTTGCTACGATGAATGTGAGAGGGAGGATGGATGAAAAGAAAAGTGGATGTGGAGGAAGTGGGGATGAGCAAGGAAGGTGTGCGGAGATCGTATCGGATGGAGATCTGTGATCTCTGCCTACGGGAAACAGGCGTGACAATATGTATGTATGTATATATGTATGAAGTATATATAGTACTGGAAAATAGTAAAATATAAGTAAAATTCAATTCAATTTATTTTTATATATACTTATTCCAAACTATTATAATTCATTCGATTCAACAAGTTTTAACGTATTGATGTTTTCCTGTTTCTAAATAAACATTATTTCTTTTGTTCTCGCGTTCTTTGATCTTTGAGTTAGTTGGTTACAAAAATCTTAACAGTCGTTGACAATATCTTATGTAGGGATCAAAGCATTTTCTTCAATATCCTGTTTCCTTACTATACATTTGTTTTCTTTGAATAAATAAAAAGGAAAAGTTTCGTAAATAATTTTCAAAAGATTGTAGATATTCATTTCAACATCATTTTTTTTATGGGATAGGAAGGCAAACGAGCAGGCGTGTCACCTGATGAAAACCAAGCACTTCATCAACGCCACCCAAAGACATCCGCAGTACCATAGGCGGCGCAGAAACGTTGCCGTATATAAATATATAAATATAGTATAGTAGTATATAAATATATTCTACCTACTTACAATAAATATTTCACCGTAATAAAAAAGGGGCCATCAATAAATTACGTCACATTGCTTTCATAATTTTGGAGCCCATCCAGTCATCCATCAGTTTTTGTTACAGAGTTGGGGGTGCCGAAAGGTTACCCATCCCTCCCTGTCCGTATGTATTCCGATGCGAGGATCGAACCCGTGACCATTGACTCCACGGACGGAGGGCCCCGCCACTGAGCTAATCGATCGTAATATATGGATATCTATCTACCTAACACCTCATTTACACGACATAACTAACACAAGCTCCGTAAACGCGGAAACAAAGTTTGCCAACTGCATGTGCTTCCACGTACCAGCGGCAAAGTTTCCCCGCAAGACTGTACCGGAAACTTGTGAATACATTAACATTTCCAGCTTGATTGTCCGCACAAGTCCGCGGCTGTAAAACCACATAAACTACAATGTTAGGGCCATAAACTTTATGAATCGATTCACAGACGAGACTCTTGAGATTGACTTGTGATTGTATAACTATAATATCATTCTTACGTTTATACCTCAGAGTCTGGAGATTAAAGTCTTCGACCAGTGTATCCTAACTATACTCTCCTACGGCGCCGAAACGTGGACGCTGATAGTCCGTCTGCTTCACAAGCTCAGAGTCGCTCAGAGAACTATGGAGAGAGCTATGCTCGTAGTTTCTCTGGTAGATATGATTCGGAATGAACAAATCCGCCAAAGAACTAAAGTGACCAACAAGCCTTTAGAATTAAACTAAAGTGGCAATGGGCTGATCACGTTTGTCAGAGATCCGACAATCGTTGGAGCAGACGAGTGCTGGAGTGGAGACCGTGTCTCGGTAAACGTAGTGTAGGAGGCCGCCCAGCTAAATGGTGCGACGATCTGCGCAGGGCGGTTGGTAGAAACTGGTTGCGTGACGCCGAAGATCGGGCTAGGGTAACGCTTTTTGGGGGAGACCTATGTCCAGCAGTTGACTGCCGCAGGCTGTTGATTGATTGAATATAATTCTTAGGTTAAAATAATCAGGCTGTTGAAAGCCTGAATCAGTCTATTGCTAGACGTATTGCCTTTCCTATAGACGAGCCACTTAGCTCAATTATCGGCTTTACGCTTCTAGTTTCTGTCAACTGCTCAGTGCAGATCGTCGCTCCCACTAAAGTAGGAACGAACTACATAAACTAAAGTTACATTTAGATGAAATAAATTTAAAAAATAAAACTCACACTTCTTTCCTTCGTAAAAGATATTGCACTTTATTTATATCCTATGTACTTTCTTATACCGGATACACCTATATGATAAATTTAGTCTGTATCCAAAATTATGGCAAAGTTTACCGTTCAATAGGACTTATTCAGCTATAAATTGCTAACAATTCTCACAGCGATTCTCTCAATTATTCTGTAAACGAATGTTAGAACCTAGTTATCCCATTTGTTTTTAAAGCAATAACATGTTTAATTTTTTAAAAAAAGATTACTTAATCTGTGGATTCTTCCAGTTTTTAACAGAATATCGTATAATAGTCTGTGACGTGATGTATAAAATTTTGTAAACATAAAATATAACACAAGGAAAGACTTACATCAGTGACGTGTTTTTATTTCATTTTCATAATCTTATATTATTATCAGTTATATAGTTATCAGTATAAATATATAATATTTAACAGTATATCAGTTATATATAGTATATTTTGTTTAATTGTGGTGGTGTATTAAACAAAATAGTTTGATTACCTTCTTTCGCGACGTGCTATTTTCCTATTAGGACCGATTGGCTTAGTGGCGGGGCTCTCCGCCCAAGGAGTCAATGGTCGCGGGTTCGATTCCCGCATCGGAATAAATAGATATATATGAATTTATAAATATTTATTCCGAGTCTGGTAACCTCCCCAATCCGCATTTCCGTTTTCTTTTTTCTCTATCCTCTCCCTTCCTCTCCGCCAATCCACGGTCTGCCGTGCCAAAGGATGCGTGGCTAAGGGCGAGCTTAGTTGCAAGCGTGCCGACCGTCCCGGGATCAGTCTCCCCCGGGTACTATGGTGCCTTACCTCAGTATGCAGGGCTCTGCTGGGGCTGACCTCCATCCTCCCTTGCGGCTCGTGGGATTCACTAAAACGAATTAATATACCTAATTTGTTGAAAAATGACGATTCTCACGAGAGCGAGAAGCGACCAATGGAGAGCCGTTTCGCTGCGATGAATGGTAGCGGATGGAGCTCTGTGGTCTCTGCCAACCCCTGCAGGCGAAAGGCGTGAATATATAAAAAAATATTTTCCTATTAAGTATGCCCATAAACGGGCAGTTTTCAAGATTTGCGGAATCGTACAGTCTTCGTCGTTATAGCATGCATTTACCGGAAAAGTACGGTAATCGGCATCTCTATAAGAATATTGTACTAAATTAAAAATATAAATTTGGCAATTACATACTTGTAAAAAAATTGTCACATTTTTTATCACGCGAATATACAGTCTTCGGCGCGAAAAGGTTAAGGCATATAAGTAAAGTGATATGAAATAAATGCGTGTATCGTAATCTTTTAAATTGACTAAAAAGTCCATAGAAGGTTTTGATAGAGTAGCCACCGTTTTATCAAGACGTAACGTGATAAGCTGACTGGTTACATTTCAATAGATTTGATGTTATCGTATTTATTTGACACTGGCATAATAGTTATAACTTATTGCCATCAAAAAAAAAAAAGAAAAAACACAAGGAAAGTTATTTTATTACACAATCAGTTGGTGGCAAATAGGACCCCTATTTCCTGTTGTATGAGAGGGAAGGTACACAAGTTAATAAATTTCTATTTCTTTCTTCGTAATAAAATAACAGAATCAATTTGTTATGTTGATAAATGAGCAGTTACATATTTACTTCACCCGACGAACGCGAAAAGGTGAGCCGTTTATATTTCGCGACTTCGTGTATGTAGAATCTGAAAGATCATATATCAACGTCTTGGAATATTTCTACCCGTTTCCAACTCTTATTTATGTTGGAATATTTCGCCCGAAGCGTTCGCTTCCGGCTTTTGTTGAAGTACCATTTCGCGGGAAATGTTCTGTAATTGGTAATCGAATTATTGTTCAATTTTTCGCGAATTTTGCTGGTTTAAATTAAACTTTATATAAATCATCTAGCAACAAGCGTTATCAAACACCTATTCCAGACTACTATTATTATTCCAGAATACTATTCCAGAGAACTATTGCAGACGAATATTTTGTCAAGAATGACATGTTATTACCATGAATGGGCCGGCTCGCCCGGGGAATTACCACACTCCCGCAGAAATACCGGCGTCTGAGTGGTAGCTTAGCTACGGCGCTTCGTCCGGTGAGGTTGAGTTCCGGATACCCTCCCATAATGATACTTTTCTTAAAGGCTGGCAACGTTTCTGCACTGCCTGTGGCACTGCGGATGTTTATGGGCGGAGTTGATTGCTTTCTCTCAGGTGACACGCCTGCTCGTTTGCCTTCCCATCCCATAAAAAAAACTAGTTTCATCCCCACCACCGAGCAATTTCAGAAATTCTTTTTTCATTTTATTAAAAATTAAGTGACACAAACTCCTTTCTTATAAATCGTCATAGCATTTGAATAATAATAATAATAAATAATCTCATATCGCATTTTACTTGCCAGTCACGTCTTTGATTTCATCCCAGTGATCTCAGAATCCGAAGGATAACCGGCACAACGGAATGTCTCACGCCCCTCAACTTGAAGATGAGGTTATTAATGAAGCATATATTTTCTATATGAATGTATATTTGAATAGACTACATTTTTGTCATGACTCATTTTTTTTAATTTTTGCTATATATGTACATGCTCGCAGGGGTTGGTAGAGACCACATTTTTAATATACCTAATTTGTTGAAAAATGACGGTGACGTGGTTCGCCACCCGTCACGTCCTGATTCCCACGAGGACGAGAAGCGACCAATAGAGATCCGTTTCGCTGCGATGAATATGAGAGGAAGAATGGGGGAAGAGAGGAATGCGGGATCGTAGCGAATGGGGCTATGTGGTCTCTGCCATGACTCATTTTACAATTTGTTAATTTACCATTTTAAAAATCATCAACACCCTTTTATCGTAATGATATTCTATATAGAATTATTTTTTTAACAGCCCATATATGTACCACTTCTGAGCACGGGCCTCTCCATCTCTGGAGGAACGGACGTTAACCCACCACGCTTGTACAAAGTGGATTGGCGGGGTTATCAGACTCGGAATAAATAATTAATAGCTGGAACTGTGAAAACGATAAATTTTGGTGGAGTTCAAGTGAAGACAGAGTGGAGAATGGTAAAATGGCCACAGAAGCCAAGGAGATGTGTAGGGAATAGCGTATATTACATTTTATCTGAATATTTAAAGAGAATTAAGAATTAATCCTATTCGTAAACAGCTTTATTTTAAAATAAAATGATAGTATTAAATGTAACATTATATGTTCTTTCACCGAAACGAGATCTTAATTATCAATTCAAGAAAGCTTTTAAGCTCTTCAAATGTCTACAGAATCCCTTTGTAATTATAGACAAACCGTAATCTTAATAGTTTCATTTGTTGTTTTAGATAAAGTACAAAAGCACTTTAAATATAATGAATGAAATATTGGCTTGTCCGGAAAGTTCGTGCCGATTTTCAATATGAAAGCGCGTGAGACCTGACTGAATGTATCACAATAATTGAAAACAAATGACATGTGTACATATTCCAAAAGAGATAGCTTCAGTCATGTTTGGAAAAAAGTTTTGTTACGATTCGTTAATTTTTATCAGTTTTGTACGCCTTAGAATATGGTGGCAAATAAAGTGCATTATAGGCATTTAATGCTTTTCTTTTTCCGAAAGGGCAAAAATGCCACACAAGCGGCAAATAAGATATGTGCTGTTTATGGAGAGGATGCTGTAGCCGAATGAACTGTGCGAAAGTGGTTTGCTCGGTTTAAGCTATAAAGTACGACCTGGAAGATCAAGAACGCCCAGGTAGACCGTCCACCGCAGACGAAGATATGATTAGAACAGAAATCGAGAAGAACCCACGCTCGACATTACGTCGATTAGCAGAATGGTACCTATATAATAATTTAATAAATGTATATCAATATTCAAATGAACTGCGTTTAAATTGTCCTAAAATATCGGCACGAACTGTCCGCACAACCTATTATTAACCGAATTACATTACAGGTAACTGTTAGTCTTAAAACCAGTCTTAAAATACCTTCATTAAAGGTAGTTGATATATAGATAAACTATTAAATACTTAGAAAAATTAATGAAAACGAACCACAAAAATGATTCACATGCAAATTCATGCAAACTAGGAATGCTAACGATCAGGCGTGTCATCTGATGGAAAGCAATCAACGCCACCCAGACATCCGCAGTACCACAAGCAGTGCAGAAGCGTTGCCGGCCTTTAAGGAATGTGTCAATATGGGAGGGGAGGGGGAGGGGAAAGGGGGAGGGGTGGGGGAGAGTGGAGGGGGAGGGGGTGGGGGAGGGGGAGAGGGGAAGGGTGTTGGACCTCCGGAAACATACCACTCACGCGTTAGCTACGCTACTACTCAGACGCCGGTCTTCTGCGGGAGTATGATACTTCCCTGAGCCACCCGGGCGATTCATGCTACAGACAAATAATATACCATTCTTGACAGTCTTCGTCTGCAGTGTGGCTCTACCAATATAAATCAATAATAAATGAAGAAGAAAAATCGTGTTAATTCATTCCGTTTAGGCTATAAATTAAAGTAGCTTTAAACTCCAATCATTAAACAACTTAATTAGTCACACGTTCAACAAATTATATAGTCAATTGATAATAAATTTGACTCTAGTTAAGCAATAAACTGCTCGAAATCGTTTGTTTAAACTAATTAATGTTTCCGTTGGAATAATGAGCTAATCTATGGAACGTTAAATTAAAATCATAATTAATTTATAGGCATTAATTAACATTCGACAAACTAATTAAGTTATATAATTGGCACATACGCGAAACACTATAGAAATTATATATATATAAAGTTATTGATATAGTGATAAATTTATATTTTTTATTGAAGTGAAAACTTTTATAGTTACACAACTCTGGTAGGGAAAAATTATTCATTAATATTATTTTATATTATATAAGTATATAAAAATATATAATATATAATAAATAAATATAGTATATTAATATTATATAAGTAAATAAAAATTGAAGTCTTATTAATATACAAATAAATTATAATATTTTTAAAAAATAAGTAATATATAAATAAATAATTTCATAATAGATGCCTTAAGCATTAGTATATTGCTGACGCGGACCCATACATTTTTCCCTATCCAGAGTCGTGTAACGCGGCTATAGAAGTTTTCGTTTCAATCTTTTTCTAAGAGTGTCTCTCCGACTTGCGAAGGTTGGCAGCTAATTCAGCACAACTTTCCACCTCCTTCGCGAGGTGCAGCAGTTCTCGAGCACCCGCTATCCCGGTCAACTCCCTGATATTACTTGGCCACGTAATATCAGGGAGTTGACTTTCTTTGTCGACCAACTTGTCCTTTGCCCGCGAAATATTTCAATTAACTAAATTTATAAAAAAGTTTTAAACAATAACTGGAAATATATGGACAGTCAAAAGTTTTACTTAGCTAAGATCCGCGATAAGCAAAACAATAACAGAAAATTAATAATGTCTTCCGTAGAGTCTACTATACCTGAAGATGCCTCGTGTTGGGGCGAAACACGTGTCGTGTACAAGATGGAAAAGTGATAGTGTGTGTTTGGCGTTGTGTATAGTGGTTGGTGGGTGGAGAGTTGATGGCCGTTTTTCGGTAAGTTTTTGGTTTAAGTTCCAAATAAATCCACTAAACCCAACGGAAAAACACACATTATTAATTTTCTGTTATTGTTTTGCTTGTCGCGGATCTTAGCTAAGTAAAACTTTTGACTGTCCATATAGTGATGGATTTCCGCAAAGTCACGCCTGACTCCATTAATAATAACTGAAAAGTCTAGTCTTAGTATTATATAAAATTCGGAAGCTCCAAAAGTAAAATAGTCCAAATAAAATGTCAAACAACATAATGGCGCTATAAGTCGGGCGTAACCGGCGCTTTTAACTTTTCATTCCAAAGTGGAACTCTTTTAACTTCGCCTTTTGAATTGTCTTAATGGATTCTTTAGTGAGTTTTTTTATTTGTGTTTCTCGCATCGCGCAGTAACACGAGAGTTGTGGGGGTAATTAAGGAGAGTAATATAAATTTAGAAGAAAATAATTAATAATATATTATATATTACTTAATTATCTAAAACATAGGCCAGGGAGTATCTTTGCTTAGCTGCCTGTCTGGTAGTTATGGTATTGGTACACGGGTACGCGACCTTCTATAGTCTATAGTCTTCTGTTGCTTTCCTTTTGCCTTGCCTTTTCCTTTCTTCTGTATCCTTTCCCTTCCTCTCCGCCAATCCACGGTCTGCCGTGCCAATGGATGCATGGCTAGGGTCGAACTTAGTCGCAAGCGTGCCGATCGTCACAGGATCGGGCTTCCATGGGTGCTAGTGCTTTATCTCTATCCTTCCTTGCAGCTCATGGGATTCACTATGACGAATTTTAATAAACGTTATTTTTCACTTTAATAAACCTTATTCACTTTTCGGTTGTCTTCCATAGAGTCTACTATACCTGAAGATGCCTCGTGTTGGGGCGAACAC
This sequence comes from Baronia brevicornis, assembly GCA_031353405.1. Lineage (NCBI taxonomy): Eukaryota > Metazoa > Arthropoda > Insecta > Lepidoptera > Papilionidae > Baronia > Baronia brevicornis. Next base: position 849,718 of record JASFAT010002469.1, on the reverse strand, counting down.
GTGTCGTTTACAAGATGGAAAAGTGATAATGTGTGTTTGGTGTTGTGTATAGTGGTCGGTGGGTGGAGAATTGATGGCCGATTTTCGGTAAGTTTTTGGTTTAAGTTCCAAATAAATCCACTTCATCCGGCAGGAAAACAAACATACATTATTAATTTTCTGTTATTGTTTTGCTTGTCGCGGATCTTAGCTAAGTAAAACTTTTGACTGTCCATAAACCTTATTTGTTAAAAAATGACGGCGACGTGATTCGCCACTCGTCACGTCCTGATTGAAAATCGAGGGCGAGAAGCGACTAACGGAGAGCCGTTTCGCTACAATAAATGTGAGAGGAAGAATGGATGAGTGTGGAGGAAGCAAAGAAGATGTGCCTGAATCGTAACGGATGGAGATCTGTGGTCTCTTCCTACCCCTACGGGAAGCGATATGTATGTAAAATTTCAACACTTTCGGCATTTAAATCGTGTACATTCAAATAAATTGCTACAACAAATAGTTTTGGATGCGTTCCAAATATTTTCGCATGTTCTAGTTCTCTTAAAACTTGCACGATAAAAAGATAAACGACTCGGACGGGAAGTGTTTATACAAACTAAACGCCTTCAGAATTTGAGAACAGCAGATGTGGATGCACTGGTTCTTGATGAAAACCAGCGCCATACGTTTTAATAGAGTTCCTGGGTTACGTTGAGCAAGAACAATTTTGTGGCACATGTTAGGTTTTTCTCTTTTCTGTTAACTTTAATTATTATTAAGGCTTCTTAGTATTAAATCGAAGATACGTATGTGTTCACAAAAGGCTGGCAAGGTATTTGTGATATCTCACCATGACTTGATCCATTGATCGCTTGCTTGCTTCGCTATAAAAAACAACTAACGTTGCAGTATGCGCTAGTGCTGAAGTGAAGACCGTCCCCTGAAAACAGAATATAAGACGCCCCGGGGGGCATCAGAATGATGTTTTATACAGGGTGGCTAGCGGAAACTACATATTTTAGTGTGTTACTAAAACCGTTGAAATTAAAAGTTTTCTGTATCTTTTTTTATTTTCTAGTTTTAGTTACTTTTTATTTATTTATTTATTCTTAATGTACACTGTAAGATGCCCCGGGGGTGTCAGGATGACGTTTTATGTAGGATGGCTAGCAGAAATTACATATTTTAGTGTGTTACTAAAACCGTTGAACTTAAAAGTATTTTTTCCTATTTTCTTTTTTCCGGTTTTTAGTTAGTTTTCATTTATTTATTCTTCATTTACATTTTTTTATGGGATAGGACGAGCAAGCGTGTCGCTAAAATGGAAAGCAATCAACGCCGCCCATAGACAACCGCGACACCGCAGGAGTCGCGGAAGCGTTGCCGGCCTTTTAGGTATGTATAGGCTTGTTTTTCGAAGGTTCCAATGTCGTATCGGTTCCGGAAGTATACCGAGATCGTAGCAGATGGAGATCTGTGGTCTCTGCCTACCCCTACGGGAAACAGGTGTGACGATATGTATGCATGTATAAAGTAAACGGACAGTAACAAAGCGTAACTTATGAATACTTCAAATAAATTATTTATTTAATGCTAGCAACATTATACACGCTTTGTTCTGAATTTTTATTACGGGCTATAATTATGAACGCTAAATTCATAATTCTTATAATTATGTTGAGTACAAAGGAATGATTTAATTTATTGTTATATTCATATGTGGACAGTCAAAAGTTTTATTTAGCTAAGATCCGCGACAAGCAAACAATAACAGAAAATTAATAATGTGTGTTTTCCCGCTGGATGAAGTGGATTTATTTGGAACTCAAACCAAAAACTTAACGAACATATATGCTATCGCGGACTTTCATTTAGAACTATTCAAGACAATTCTACGCTACATCATCTTTGTGTAACTTCAAGATAGCTCTCAGAGGCCAGATTTTTCTTCCGACTTAATTGACATGTATCGATATATTACGACCAAAATTACATAAATCATTACAAATTGTAGCCTATATGTTATTCCAATGTATATCTAATATTCCTGTAAAGTTTCATCCGAATCCGTCCAGTAGTTTTTTCGTAAAAGAGTAACAAACATATATCCATACTCACAAACTTTCACATTTATAATATTAGTAGGGTTAGTAGGATTATTTAAGACTGTAACCTGTTTGTTTGCCTAATAAACAAATATATTGTCTCCACTATAGAAAACATTCTACTATAGTTAATACAGCAGGGAAAAATCTCCCAGTATGCATTGCTCTTGAATATCCTTAAAAGCTTTCACTTCAGATGTTGAGGGAAGGGTTTTTAATATTAAAGAAGGCTTCTAGTGATTGAGAATTTCACCAATAAGTCTTATTAATGGAGTCAGGCGTTACTTTGCGGAAACCCATCACTATATGGACAGTCAAAAGTTTTACTTAGCTAAGATCCGCGACAAGCAAAACAATAACAGAAAATTAATGTGTGTTTTTCCGTTGGGTTAAGTGGATTTATTTGGAACTTAAACCAAAAACTTACCGAAAATCGGCCATCAATTCTCCACCCACCAACTACTATACACAACACCAAACACACATTATCACTTTTCCATCTTGTAAACGACACGTGTTTCGCCCCAACACGACGCATCTTCAGGTATAGTAGACTCTACGGAAGACAACCGAAAAGTCACTTTTCGGTTGTTTTTCGTAGAGTCTACTCGGGGCGAAACACGTATCGTTTACAAGATGGAAAAGTGGTAATGTGTGTTTGGTGTTGTGTATAGTGGTTGGTGGGTGGAGAATTGATGGCCAATTTTCGGTAAGTTTTTGGTTTAAGTTCCAAATAAATCCACTTAACCCAACGAAAAACACACATTATTAATTTTCTGTTATTGTTTTGCTTGTCGCGGATCTTAGCTAAGTAAAACTTTTGACTGTCCATATACCAATAAGTCTGTTTAAATATACACGTATACATATTGTATTGTATATACAAACTAATCTTTAGTAATATAGTTATTAAGGTATATATTATATTTATAACACATAATTGGTATGTATATATTTTACAGTAAGTTATCATAATTAAAATATACAATAAATCCGTAATTGGCTCTCACCCCTATAGACTTTTTTCTGTGGGGGTAACTCAAAAAGAAATTTTATGAAACAAACCTGATGACTTCAGCATTAAAAGAAAATATGGCAAAAACATCAACGGCATCCCGATATCACTACTTCTGCGAGTGGAACAGAATACCGTGGCTGGATTTCAGTGTGTCTGACGTGGCGACCAACACTAAGATGAAATAATTTTTAAAAAATAAATTCCACACTTCTCTTCATCGCATAAGTTTTGAATTTTATTTATATCCTTTTTAATTATTTTTTTTTATTATTTATATGTTTGAAAACCGGCCACCAGCGATCCTATATATAATAATGTATCTATACATAAAATTTAATCTATAAAAAATCTATAAATAATTTTACCCTTATCGGTCGCTAACTTTTTATACATGGTTCTCGCTTAGTTGTAGCTATAGATACAGTTTTCATTGACTTTATTCATTTTTGGGCTCAATATATTAAAAAATAAATTTAAAAGGTAATAATGATATATAACTGGAGATGTCAATTGCACTGTTGCGGATATTTAACTAATAAGGCATGCATTTCACACAAAGCGAGTTTCAACATACCTCATCTTGTCACCTTCCACGTGACTAACGACCGCAGCGACAAAATACTGTTGTCACGCGAGAGGTGACTTACGACTGGTTAGAGTTAAATACATATGAACACGTAAAATAAATTAATACAGTACAACGTAATCTCATCCATGTAAAGAGGATTTAAAATATTCCCAGACTTCAGTTTTAAAGGGGAATTTGTTTGAGGCTTTTTAATGTCAACAGGGCTGTCTTTCCAGAGATTTATATCCGTTTTAATTAATCCTCCGCTGGCCCATTTTTTTTTATGGCATATGAAGGCAAACGAGCAGGCGTGTCACTTGATGGAAAGCAACCAACGCCGCCCATAGACATCCGCAACGTCATAGGCAGTGCGGAAGCGTTGTTAGTGAAATTATGGGAGTGGGGATAGGAGGGGAGTGTGTTGGGCTTCCGGAACTCAGACCAATCACCGTACGAAGCGCGGTAGCTAAGTTACCACTCAGACGCCGGTTTTCTGCGGGACGCCATTTATTGTAACATGGATTTATCACTATTCTCATCATATTTATCATATGATCATTCATCGCCTTTCGTAAACACTATGTTATGACAGCGATTTTTTTTTCGCAACCCATATATGTCCCACTGCTCACGGCTCCGGCACGGAATGGGTCATACATATACGTATGCTCAGCTCCCTAACCAGACTAACCAGACTCGGAATAAATATTTGTGGTTTATACATATATTTATCCCGATCAGGGCTGTCTATACCCGCAGGTTCAAGGGGTGCAGCCGCACCCGGGCGCGGGGTCCTAGGGAGCGCCGATTGCTAGAAATTGGAAATTTTATTGAAATATATAATATTAATACGAGTATATATTAAAATGTTGATTTTTGTTTGTGCATTTTTTTAAAAAATAAAATCTTATCAAATTAATAAATAAAAGATTAAAATTATATTGAGTTTTTTTACAGCAGCAGGGGCGCGGGCTGATTACCCGCACCCCGGCTCGGAATATGCTTAAGACGGCCCTGATCCCGATGCGGGTATCAAACCCGCGGCTATTCATTCTATAGACAATAACTCCCCCACTGAACTAATTGATCGTCGTCAAATAGTAGCTACAGTATTACTGGTTTTGGGATTTTTTTATGTGATAGGAAGGCAAACGAGCAGGCGTGTCACCTGATGGAAAGCAATCAACGCCGCCCAAAGACATCCACAATATCATAGGTAGTACGGAAGCGTTGCCAGCCTTTGAGGAAAGTCTCATTATTGGGAGGGGGAGGGAGAGGGTTTTGGGCCTCCGGAACTCAACCGCTCACCGGACGACGCGCGGTAGCTAAGCTACCACTCACACGCCGGTTTTCTGCGAGAGTGTGATACTACCCCGGGCGAGCCGGCCCATTCTTACTACAGACAAATAATATGCCCTTCTTGATAAAGTATTCGTTTGCAGCGTGGCTTGTGAGCGGTCTGAGTTCCGGAGACCCAACACCCTCACCTTCCCACTCCCACTCCGATTCCCACTCCCTGTCACTTTCCTTTAAGGTCGGCAACGCTTCCGCACTGCCTATGGCGTTGCGGATGTCTATGTGCGGCGTTGGTTGCTTTCTATCAGGTGACACGCCTGCTCGTTTGCCTTCCTATGCCATAAAAAAAAAGATAAAATATTTTTTTAAAGTCATATTCACTTCAGACCGTTGTCCCTCAATTCATTCGTTTACACAAGCCATTTAAGAAATGATTTAATTAGCCTTAAAATAAATTGGAAAAGACATAGAAGAAAAATTTTTCTTCTTGTCAGCGATAATATCGAATGAGTCAGTTTTTTATCAATAGGTCGACGGCTTCACGTCGGCTTCATTATTACAAAAGGATAATTTATATGAATGGGTTCACAGAGAAATTCACAAACGCTTCATCGATCTCACTAATAAACTTGATTTTCAAACGGGACCAAAAAAGACTATTGTTAAGTGAAAATTGAATGTCGTTCAACGAATTCTGTGTGTAATGGAAAACCAAATAATAAAGCAAAAACATTGATTTCTTTTAAGACTTACTTAATTGATGTTTGGTTATTAAAAAAAAATTAAATTTGTTTAGTTGTAAATATGCTTTTTTTATTTTTAACAAACTTGGCGGCGTACTGTGATGGTTGAAGTGCAGATGGCCCTATCCTGGAGCGAAGTGAAGCGTATGAACTCCGACAGGTTAAGATGGAGAAACATCGTATCTGCCCTATGCCCCACCAGGGGTACTAAGGACCCAGGGAGAGAGAGAGAGAATGCTTTTTTTAATATCCCATAAAATAGATCCTTTCCTTGGATGCATAAATCCGTCATTGGATTGGTTTATACCAACAACATTAACAATTATATATAATACATATATATGTAATATGTCTTTATAGTACTTTTTTATCGCAACGATCCAATTATTAAGAGAGATTTATGAAAATAAAGGAGATAAAAATATTATAAGAATGGTTTATTAATACCGTTCCTTTATGGAATAGGAAGGCAAGCGAGCAGGCGTGGCACCTGATGGAAAGCAACATACACCGCCCATTGACATCCGCAGCGTCACAGGCAGTGCAGAAGCGTTGCCGGCCTTTAACGAAAGTGTTATTATGGGAGTGGGAATGGAAGGCGGTAGAGGGAGGGGGGAGGGCCAAGAGTGTTAGGCCTCCGGAACTCGGCCGCTCACCGTACGAAGCGCGGTAGCTAAGCTACCACTTAGACGCCGGTTTTCTGCGGGAGTGTGGTACTTCCCCGGGCGAGCCGGCCCATTTACGCTACAGACAAATATAATGCCGTTCTTGACAAAGTATTCGTCTGCTGCGTGACTCTACCACTATAAACTTGAATATTATTTGAATATATTGAATTGAATTTTTGAATATTATTCCTTTTTCTCATTCCTATCAAAAGCCTTATTATTAAAAATATATAATGTTATTTGTAGTTGTTAGTTAGTTTTCGATACGAATCGATTGATTCGAATCAATCAAAATAATATGAATTTGTGACATTATACCCCTTATAAAAACTGCTAAAGCTGTATCCTAAATATAAATAACACAGTAAATTATTAAATATTTGAATCTAATTTTTTATCTTCTATTTTTCATATTCTCATAGTTCAGTACTTTATAACAAGGTAATAAAATAAAGTAATGTTTACCTGTCTGATTTCGAATTTCAATTGACTCTGAGATCTATCAATCTTCCATTACGTGGATAACGATCTGTTCAAATAGAGAAATAGCTCCGAGAAAATTAAATCAAGATACTGTTCATGATGCTAAATATATTTACATTAAAATAGTTCCATAAATGGAGAATAAGGTCTTTAATAAAATTTATAAGTACTTCTAGTTGGATTTTTTTATGGGATAGGAAGGCAAACGAGCAGGCGTGTATGACTTTCCTTAAAAGCCAGCAACGCTTCTGCACTGCCTATGGCACTGCGGATGTCTATGGGCGGCATTGATCGCTTTACATCAGGTGACTCGCCTGCTCGTTTGCCTTCCTAACCCATAAAAAAATCTGTTTCAGTGATCAGATACAATTTTTTCAGAAACCTTAAAAGTTTACTTAAGAACTACTACTAAGACGACCGATTGGCTCAGCGGCGGGGCCCTCCGCCCGCGGAGTCAATGGTCGCGGGTTCGATTCCCTCATCGGAATAAATATTTATATGGATTTTTAAATGTTTATTCCGAGTCTGGTAACCCCCCCAATCCACATTTCCTTTCCTGCCCCTTCCTTTCTTCTCTATCCTTTCCCTTCCTCTCCGCCAATCCACGGTCTGCCGTGCCAATGGATGTGTGGCTAGGGGCGAGCCTAGTCGTAAGCGTGCCGATCGTCCCGGGGTCGGGCTCCCCCGGGGACTATGGTGCCTTACCTCAGCATGCAAGGCTCTGCTGGGGCTGACCTCCATCCTCCCTTGCGGCTCGTGGGATTCACTAAAGACGAATTTAATATACCTAATTTGTCGAAAAATCACGGCGACGTGGTTCGCCACCCGTCACGTCTTGATTCTCACGAGGGCGAAAAGCGACCAATGACGAGCCGTTTCGCTGCGATGAATGGCAGCGGATGGAGCTTGTGGTCTCTGCCAACCCCTGCGGGGGATAGGCGTGAATATATATATAAAAAAAAAGTTTACTTGGTGGTAGCTTTTAATTTTGCGGTTTACTAAATTTTAATTTTTTTCTTGCGTCGATGTTTCTTTTTTTTTAATATTTACATGTAATTCGAGAGTGTAATTTAAAACAAAAAAAGCCTTCAAAAACCAAGCCTTTACATACCTAAAAGGCCGGCAACGCTTCCGCGACTCCTAAAGTGTCGCGGTTGTCCATGGGCGGCGTTGTTTGCATTCCATCAGGCGACACGCTTGCTCGTTTGTCCTCCTATCCCATAAAAAAAAATCGAGTGTGAAAGAAGCAAGGGAAGTATGTCGAGATCGTAGCAGATGGAGTTCTGTGGTCTCTGCCTATCCCTACGGGAGACAGTCGTGACGATATGTATGTATGTATGTAAATAAATAAACGTGTTTCATTTCATTAGTAATTTTATGTAAATAGGTATTCAAGTCAACTTGATACTTCGAAGACGCTGTTGAACGGTCGGCTTATAGTACGTCAAACTTTCGCTCTTTGTTCAGCTTATGAAGGATCAAACTTTGCTCGACTTGCGATATGTGATAAAATGCTGACGGAAAAAGGGGTATTAAAACTGAACAATCGCTGAAAGTTTCAAGTTGAGAGTTTGCGCACATATAATTAAGTCGCCCACCTCATTCTACGCGAAATCCTCCTGTCGCCGCCTGGCTTCTGCGAGGGGGAAGGGCCAATGACAGACCAAACGTATGAATAGGTTCACTCACATATCGACGAAGTAAAGTCGTCAAGGAACGAAGTAGTCCTAATGCCGCTGTTCCAAGCGGCATTTGGACTAGGACTACACCTACTACTACTCCTAGGAGAAGGACCTGGCCGCCCCTTTGAATTGCTGCGCAAGCACTGAGGTTCATTCCTGAGGCTCGATCCCACACCCCTGTCGGTGTGGATGTCCCCGTATTGTTGCCTGCCTCATCCTCAAACAAATTAATCTGAAAAGTAACAGATTTACCCCTGTCTTTTTTATATTTAGGTGGAAAGTTCTGTGTATTCGTTCTTTTTTTCTTGAAAATCACACCGACCGATCTTGACTTACGTCTTATCTACATATGTATGTAAAAATGGAAACCTATTTTGTAAGTCTCGTTAAAATTCTAAAACAGTCCGACCGATTTGAATATTTATTTTATTCGCTTCAATATATGGAAGGTTTATGAATAAATAATATAGGTAAAACATAAAAGAACAGCTTGAAAATTTTTTTCTCTTCATTTTACTTCCAATTGTTTTCAATAGATGGCGTTATTGATGATTTTATCGTCCAATGGATAGATTGTTATACAAAACTGTTGTATTTTGTGCGATTTTGAAAAGTATTACATACGTAAGTACTAACATAACAGGAGAAAAATACACGGGGAACATAAATTGTAGGTAAAATGAAGTTCACCGGGTCATTTAGTAACACTATAAAAACGTATAAAATCATTTGATATTTGGCTTTATAGGAGCATGATGTCTATATCATGAATATAAGAGTTAGGTTAGAATATTTATTTTTTATTATTATTTATTATATATATTTTTCTTTTTACATTATAAGTCATACACAAACTTGAATTAAGTTTTTCCGTATACCGTCGTGATGAAGTGTGGGTATGGGATGAAGTATGTATAGTATAGTGTTTGCGTGTGCCCAAATTGTGTATGTATTGTGGGTAGTTTTACGATGAGTTGATCAGAAACACAAGCTTTTGAAAACTATTAAACAAAGGAAAGTTGCTTGTCTAGGATACATGTTTACATATACTAGATATGAGATTCTGCAACTCATAATGATGGGAAAAGTTGTCGGGAACGGAAAGTTGGTTGTAGAAAAAAATCATGTTTAAGGACCATCCGAGAATGGACCGGGATAGCGAGTGCTGCCCAACATTTTAGCCTCAGAAGCTAGCCCGGCCTAAACCTTCTGACGATCTGTGCAGTGCACTACATGGCTTATTATACTTAGTACCGGATCCGGATCCTTATTATACTTATTACCGGGTCCGTGAACTCGTGGTAATACGGACCGTATCTAATCCGGCGTCCCTTATAGTCCGACGCGCATATCACTGTTGATTGTATATAAAAATTTCGGCATATCTTCACTAATATAATGCATGATTGGACAACTTGTAACTTGTACGCACCACCATTGTTGTTTTTGTAAGTTCTATAGCACTGATGATATTATTTTTATAATAAAATGTTAGCTCTCCATTGTGATATTTAATTTATTTAATTCCACATTCATATTATATATGTACGTAATGTAGTATGATTCGTAGTTAAAATCGATTATTTTATTTGTTATTTTGCGGATTATAAAGTACAAAAAATTCCGGACTACATATAATCCGACAAATTCGAAAATCCGACATCGCCCTGCAAATTTTGTCGGATTACCGCGGGTGAACTATGTTAGTGTTGCCAGAAATCAATAATGTATTACCAATGTAATCAGGGAGAGGCGAATACTATTTCAGAGCTGTAAGCCAGCTGGTGTTGGTAACGATCCAAATCACGTGAAACTAGCTACATTTACTATGTGATACTTTGTACAATACTGTTTTAGCAATATATAATGATACATATATGGACAGTCAAAAGTTTTACTTAGCTACGATCCGCGACAAGCAAAACAATAACAGAAAATTAATAATGTGAGTTTTTCCGTTGGGTTAAGTGAATTTATTTGGAAATTAAACCAAAAACTTACCGAAAATCGGCCATCAATTCTCCACCCACCAAGCACTATACACAACACCAAACACACATTATCACTTTTCCATCTTGTAAACGACACGTGTTTCGCCCCAACACGAGGCATCTTCAGGTATAGTAGACTCTACGGAAGACAACCAAACACTTTTCGGTTGTGATTGATGGGTGGAGAATTGATGGCCGATTTTCGGTAAGTTTTTGGTTTAAGTTCCAAATAAATCCACTTAACCCAACGGAAAAACACACATTATTAATTTTCTGTTATTGTTTTGCTTGTCGCGGATCTTAGCTAAGCAAAACTTTTGACTGTTCATATATAGTGATGGATTTTCGCAAAGTAACGCCTGACTCCATTAATAAATATAATGATACAGCTAAAAATTCTCTAATTTCTTTCTTTTACTTTTTAATTATTTACTTACATTTAACGGTATTGATTACGTACAGCCAATTATACCTGATGATGGCTGGTGTTGAGACGAAACATGTTTTTTTTTATGGGATAGGAGGGCCAACGAGCAAGCGTGTCGCCTGATGGAAAGCAATCAACGCCGCCCATAGACAACCGCGACACCGCAGGAGTCGCGGAAGCGTTGCCGGCCTTTTAGGTATGTATAGGCTTGTTTTTTGAAGGTTCCAATGTCGTAGCGGTTCGGAATGACCGCTGTGGGTAGCTGATTCCACAAACTGGTGGTGCGTGGAAAAAAGTTACGAGAGAAACGCACCGTAGTAGATCGCCACTCATCTAGATGGTGGGGATGAAATTACGTGTCGTGTACATAATGAAAAAGTGGTGGTGTGTGTTTGCTGTTGTTGGTACTGGTGACAGTGGTTGTTTGTTCTCTGTAAATTCTCTGTAAATCCACTTCCTTCAGTAAAATACACACACGTTAATATTTTTCTGCGTTTGTTTGCTTATCGCGGATCTTAGCCAAGTAAAGTAAAATTGGCGTCTGAGTGGTAGCTTAGCTACCGCTCAGGCGCCGTTTCATACGGTGAGCGGCCAAGTTCTGGAGGTCCAACACCCTTCCCCGTCCCCTCCCAATCCAATAATGAAACTTTCACCGGTGGGCAACGCTTCAGCACTGCCTATGGCACTGCGAATGTCTATGGGCGGCGTTCAAAGCAATCATGCTTTCCATCAGGTGATACGCCTGCTCGTTTGCCTTTCCATCCTATAAAAAAAAGCCGTGGACTGCCCCAGACTGTTGTTGATGATGATGATAAAGTAAAAATTAATACTTTATTGTACACAAAACAGGAAATACAAGAATTAAAAGGAAAGAAGATGTACAAGGGTGAGCTTAACTCAAAATTGAGTTTCTTCCAGCAAACCCAGGAATGAAAGAGAGATAAGATAAGCTGTGAGGATAGAAATAAGTGTACAACAACAAAAAATAATAATAATATACATAACAATACATATAATATAAAACCATACATATATAAACGTATAAATACTAATAATATATAATATAGTACTGGATAAATAAGAGGACACATATATATAATATACACATAAATATATACATATAAATATATTTTATACTGAAAGGAAATGTTCTTTAATTCTTCTCTTAAATACATCCAGTGAGAGGCTATCACGTATAGTATGTGGGAGAGAGTTCCACAAGCGCACTGTGTGTACAGTGAATGAGCCACCGTAACGGCTGGAAGAATGCGGAGGAATACGAAGGAAATTAGTAAAAGAAATGATCCGAACTTGCCGTAACAAAAGAGTTATAAGTGTCTTTGAATATTTACTGTTTTTATGCGATAGGGAGGCAAATGAGCAAGCAAAGTAGTAAAGGCTGCATATAGACATCTGAAACACTGCTATGCATTAAACAACAAATGCATTGACGGCCATTGAAGTATCAATAGGCCAGTTATAGTTTTATTAACATTAAAGCTCTCTTATTATAAATTTCCTAGAACATAAAATCCTTTATACTAAAAAGGATACAACCAACTTATTAAAATGTACTCAACGACACCTGGAACTTGCGGTTAAGCTCAAAATATCGTTTATGGTATAACTTATACAAACGGTTTTGATACTATTTGAAATTAATTAAAATGAAGAACATTATAATTTAATATTTAGATTTATTTTATAAAGAAATTTACGTTGCAGATGGTCGGTAGAGGAAGACCAAGGAAGACGAAACACATACCTTGACCAAATTACATATAGATCTCGGCATACTTTCCTTGCTTCCTCCACACTCATTACTATCCTCATCCAAGCCCGCCGGTCAAGGGTACTCTTGACCTGGCCTTTCTTAAGAACTTCGGCAATTTGGTCAAGGTATGTTTTCCGTGGCCTTCCTCTACCGACTCTTTCATACACATTCGCAACGTAAATTTCTATTACCAGTCGTCTTTCACACATCATCTCTATGTGCCCAAACCATCTAAGCATGTAGGCGATTGCGTAACATATTTCTCTCTTCATAACAATATTATCAATACAAAAACAAACACTATAAAAATATTATTACAATTAGAGTTATTAATCCATCATGACGCGATATACCAAGGCCACGAAGGATTTAGGCACCCAAAACTAACTAACTTTGTTGGCGCAGTAACCCAAAATGGATCTTGGCCTCCGATCTTACGCCACTTTGTCCTGTCCTGCGCCACCTCCTGCCAGTTACAGGCTTGAAGTTTGCGCAAGTTAACTTCAATCATATTTTTCACCGACTTCGTTGGCTGGGCCACGTGGAGAGGACCTATCCTCTGAGGAGGATCGCGCAGTCAAGAGAACGTATGTGGGGCGCCCCAGGTACCGCTGGAGAGACATTTAAGCATCCAAGGAAAGGAATCTTCTCACGATCTCAGCTGTGCTCAATATGGCTGATTTCTGAGTTTGGAATTAAACCCCCACTTACGTAAACCTAACAAACAGATGGACGTCTAAATTTAGACCAATAAACATAGCTTTAAATAAATAAATAAAAACTATTTGACCACTATAGTACCCGGGGCTCCCCGGGTACTATGGTGCCTTACCTCAGTATGCAGGGCTCTGCTGGGGCTGACCTCCATCCTCCCTTGCGGCACGTGGGATTCACTAAGACGAATTTAATATACCATAATTTGTTGAAAACGTCACGTCCTGATTCTCACGAGGGCGAAAAGCGACTAATGGAGAGCCGTTTCGCTGCGATAAATGGTAGCGGATGGAGCTCTGTGGTCTCTGCCAACCCCTGCGGGGGATAGGCGCGAATATATAAATAAAAACAAACTATTTATTGCCGAAAATCTTACAATTTGAAATATGTAAAGAACAATCAAAAATTACAATTTTCCAGCAACAGGTAATGGCTCAGTAATATGCTGTTCGAGACTAAAGTCTCAGAGAGCGCTAGTTTTCAGCCATTCCTTAAACCTTAAGACGGAGAAGGGAGAAAAGGGACATATTGTCACTTTAATGACCAAAAATAAAAAAGAAACTATAATTTAACTCAAATTGAAATTGAAATTAATTAAATATTAAATTATATTAGTACGAGTTACGATAAATTAATCTAACAATGATTGAAGAAATCCTTAAGCTTGAAATTTTACCATTAAAATATAACCATAACATACATACATATATAACTTCACGCCTATCTCTCGTAGGGGTTGGCAGAGACCATAGAACTCCATTCGCTATGATCCCGGCACACCCTCCCTGCTTCCTCCACACTCCTCCATCTTTTCATCCATCCTTCCTCTCACATTCATCGTAGAGAAACGGCTCTCCATTAGTCGCTTCTCACCTTCATGGGAATCAGGACGTGACGTGTGGCGAACCACGTATAACTATAATGATATAACTTTAAATTTATAGTTCCTGTGAAAATTTCGTTTCGATATACCGAATTGTATGTAATTTTGAATATCGGATTAAACATGAAAGTAATAGAGCCTATAATCTATTAGCGTTGCGAGTTACGCAAATCGATTCCATGTTTACAGATATAGCGGCTATTCGGTTTGCCAATCTGCGATAGCGAAAGCTCTGAATAGCATTTGTGTGTGAACATAAACGGAAAGCAAGCCTATATTTGTATATGATATGTACATTTAGTAATAATTTTCGTTTATTAATGGAGTAAGGCGTTACTTTGTGGAAATCTATCACTATATGGACGGTCAAAAGTTTTACTTAGCTAAGATCCGCGACAAGCAAAACAATAACAGAAAATTAATAATGTGTGTTTTTCTGCCGGATAAAGTGGATTTATTTGGAATTTAAACCAAAAACTTACAGGAAATCGGCCATCAATTCTCCACCCACCAACCACTATACACAACACCAAACACACACTACCACTTTTCCATCTTGTAAACGACACGTGTTTCGCCCCAACACGAGGCATCTTCAGGTATAGTAGACTCTACCGAAGACAACCGAAAAGCTTATAATTTTCGTTTTCACCACCTCTATATGTACCGCTAAACACATTTCTCTCCGTTTTTGGAGAGCAACATACATTAACCCACCAAGCTTATGCAAGGGTTTAATTAATTAATAGAAATTATAATAACATAAGCGTGATCCTATTAAACCTTACTGGTTTTAATTAGGCCCAGATTCCTCTTACATCAACTTGATAATTTAATAAGCTTATAAATAATGTAACATTTAAAATGTATGTTTCCTTTTTTCTGTAGGTATGTGAATAGTATAGATAGATTAATAAGTCAATGCTGAAGACTATTATGAATATAATATATATACCGTATCACTCCTTATCTACCGTTGCGGTATCCCTATCATCCTGTCTAAATACATCTTTCCTTTACCCTGCCCTTCCCTTGCTTCTCTATCCTTTTCCCTTCCTCTCCGCCAATCCACAGTCTGCCGTGCCAATGGATGCGTGGCTAGGGGCGCTAGAGCTAGCTTAGTCGCAACCGTGCCAACCGTCTTGGGATTCGGCTCCCCCGGGTACTATATTACCTTACCTCAGCATGCGGGCCCTACTAAGGCTAACCTCTATCCACCCTTGGGACTCGTGAGATTCACTATGACGAATTATAATAAACTAAATTTGTTAAAAATGATGGCGACGTGGTTCACCAGCCGTCACGTCCTGGTTCTAACGAGGGCGAGAAGCGACTAACGCGGAAAAGATGGATGAGTTTGGTTTGGATTGATGGTTGGATCTCCGGAACTCAACCGCACAACGGACGAAGCGCGGTAGCTAAGCTACCACTCAGACACCGGTTTTCTGCGAGAGTGTGGTACTTCCCCGGGCGAGCCGGCCCATTCATGCTAAAGACAAATAATAGACTATTCTTGACAACATATTCGTCTGCAGCATGGCTCTACCACTACTAAATGAAATCTATTTCACACAATCCTTTATAGTTAAGTAAAGTTTTTTTAAACTCATTTTATTCGTGGTGTGCTGTCAAATTTTGAAATTAAAAGTTTTATTTAGCTAAGATCCGTGACAAGTAAAACAATAACAGAAAACTCTCTTAGCTAAATAAAGCTTTTGACTGTCCACATATTGATGGATTTCCGCAAAGTAACGCCTGACTCCATTAATAAATTTTGAAAGTGTGTAACAAAAAAATTTGAGAATCACTGCCTTAAACCATTATCTATGAAGGCGATTAATTCGCCACTAAGCTAATTAGTTCGCCAATTTCACCGTAATTGACACAAATAAACCGCAAAGTTATTCGGAACACGAAAACTAAGTTTGCGAAATGCATTTGCATTGCGCGCCCACGGTTGAGTTTCTGAGCGAGCCTGTACGGGGAACTTGTGAATACTTTAATGTTTTCAGCAATCAAGACCTCGACTGTCCGTACATTTGTGGCTACTAATATATATTTATACCAATTTCCCACCTGCACACGCTTTGTAAAATAATATTTTTACTTGATTTTCTTTGATGGCAATTAGTTATAACTATTATGCCAGTGTGAAGTAAAGTACAAAAATATCAAACCTCTTGAAATGTAACTAGACAGCTTGTTCCGTTACGTCTTGATAATATGTTAGCTATTCTACCAAAACCTTATATGGACTTTTTCAGTCAACTTAAAAAGTGACGATACACGCATTTATTTCCTCATCCTCCTGCTATTTTTTAAGGTCATCATCCCACCTCTTGTACTTGTAAGGTTCTACCTTTCTTTCTTATTTTATATATTGGGCACCATTCTGTTGCATCTTAAGCCTAATTCTCCGTTGTGTTTCTAGTTAGATATCCCGCTCATTTGCATTTTATTTGTTTTATTAGGTAGTTAATCATATAACATCTATAATTTTAGTTCGTTTCCTTATATACAAAAATATATGGCTAACAATAAAGACACATATAAAATAGCACGTACTAATTTGTAAATTTTGTCTTCTTCTAAAAGTGCCTCTTACGACGATTGCGATCCTAATTGCGAAGGTTGGCAGCCAATTCAGCACAACTCTCTTCCTCCTTCACAGTTGCAGCAGTTCTGGTGCACTCGCTAATACATTATTTATTAATATCCCATTATTTATATCCCATTATTTATATCCCATTATTTATATCCCATTATTTATATCCCATTATTTACATCCCATTAAATAAAAAATGCAATAAAAACCAATAAAATTTCGCTGTTAAAGAAATAAATTTACTTTCAAGTTTATCAGATAAACGCCACTCTCTACAAGATTAAAACAAGTTAATATATATCCGAATATAACATTGTACAAAGTCAGGAAAATATAAGACTTATAAAAGTGGACTTATCTCCCAATCTTAACTTCCTGTTTTAAGTTGAACTCTTTTAACTTTGCCTTTTAAGTGCTCCTAATAGCTACTTCAGTGTCTACTTCCTTGAATACCTTAAGAGCTGGTGCAGAAAAAATATGATTTAGGACAAAATTACGTTTGTCTGAAATGTATTTTTTTTTAAACGGGTCTGCTGATAGTAAGCGATCATCGCCGCCTGTAAACTAAAACACTTTGGATGCGTTATCTACCTTAGGGTATAGATGTAAATAATGAAAAGTATGATAGATATTAGTTGATTGCACGTTAGTTCTTCCTGAAAACCAACGCCAGGTGCTCGAATAGAACGCTTGACATATGCTGAAGAAGAACCATTTTGTGACACTAGTTAGATTTAAATTTTTTCTTTTTAATTTGTATATTATAACAGAATTAAGCTTTTAATTTTTGCTATTGTAAAAAAGGTGTCATGAATAAAGTTTTTTCTATTTTTTTAGAAAGAAATAGAAATAGGAAAAAAACATCGAAAAATGCGTAAAATTAATGGACAGATGGAATTACAAATGAAAGAGTTTTGGAATTAAAGAACAAAGATGTAGAGGTAGTTCATCAAAAGGGCGTTGTTGACAATGGTTGAAAATGGAAAGTAAGTAACGACGATTTTTCGGTAAGATTTAGATTAAGCAGAGAGCTAAAATCCACTTCCTCTGGTATAAAATACACATTATTATTTTTCAGGTGATGTTTGCTTATGGCGGATTGTGGCCAAGTAAAATTCTAACTGCCCACATTAATTTTTATTTTATTTATTTATCATTAAGATTACGTGCATACGTAAATAAAGAGTCAGTGGACTCAAAACATGGCGATTGCCTCTATCTCGGAGCCAAAAGTATCATGCATAATTATTCAAAAAAAATGAGCGTATTTTTAAATGAGTTTTTAAATAAATTAAAAATAAAACGATATAATAAAATCTTTTACAAAGGCTTACTTAGCATTAACACGGCGTATCTCATGAATACTTAAAACATATTAATTCCAGTAGAATTATACACGGTGCGCTCTGAATTTTTATTAGTCTGTGATTATCATGAATGTATGGCTCTTTTAATGCAGGAACTTTTGTTATGTTGAATGAATATTTTATAATTTTTTTTATTATTTTTTTAACAGGAAGAAAACCCAGGAAGCGGGTGACCTGATAGTCTTACCACCCTCACCCATGAGCATCTGCTATATTAGGGGAACTGCAGATACGTTACTTATCCCCAAGGTAGGAAAAGGTTGAGCCACATCTAAGACGACGCGAAGTCAACGCGAGCCTTAGGGATGAACCCCACTAGTATTAGTGGGGTTCATCCCTGAGGCTCGATGTCTCTGTTTCGTTCGTTTCGCTCGTTTTGTTCGTTCGTCTCGTAGGATGCTCCAAAAGCCGCCATCAAAGACCGGGGGGCGGAAGCCACTGGATTTCTTAATTCCGTATAATAATGTTTTTTTTTTTATATGTATTCACGCCTATCCCCCGCAGGGGTTGGCAGAGACCACAGAGCTCCTTCCGCTACCATTCATCGTAGCGAAACGGCTCTCCATTGGTCGCTTCTCGCCCTCGTAAGAATCAGGATGTGACGGGTGGCGAACCACGTCGCCGTCATTTTTCAACAAATTAGGTATATTAAATCCGTCTTATTGAATCCCACGAGCCGCAAGGGAGGATAGAGGTTAGCCCAAGCAGAGCCCTGCATGCTGAGGTAAGGCACCATAGTACTCGGGGTAGCAAGCGTACCCTTAGCCACGCATCCTTTGGCAGGGCAGACTGTGGATTGGCGGAGAGGAAGGGAAAGGATAGAGAAGAAAGGGAAGGGCAAGAACGGAAATGCGGGTTGGGGAGGTTACCAGACTCGGAATAAATATTTATAAATCCATATATATATATATATATATATATATATATATATGTATATATATATATATATATATATATGTATATATATGTATATATATATATATATATATATATATATATATATATATATATATATTTATTCCGATAAGGGGATCGAACCCGAAACCATTGACTCGGTGGGCGAAGGGCCACTGAGCCAATCGGTCGTCGGTATAATAATATCCAGCCATTATTTATTATAATTTAATTGAAATCTTTTCTATAATATAATTCAATTTCTATTTTGATGTCGTGAGTAGAAGAGAAAGATTTCCCTAGACACTAATTAAACAACACACTCTAGCTGATACTTAACTGCAGCAAATTAGAATATGAAACGTAATTGCTTCTTAAGTCGCAGTATAGAAGCAAATAACGTCTGTTTTACCCGTTAGCACACGATCTCTAAAGCGCTTTAGTGTACATCCTCGGTTTATATGTAATTTTATGAGGGGTCTAATTATTCAATGTAATCTTGTCTCGTATTCAAAAGAACATCACATAGTTCATGCTAAAAGTAATAACGTTTGTCCTACATCATTCATATTTAAAAACCTTTCTTTACATCTTTTGATTAGAATTAAAAATTCATTCCTAAATATAAAGGTGAGTCAATGATCTACTCATCAAATCGAACGTATGACGTAAAGGGGTTAACGATCGCTTGAAAAGCAAAGGGGTCAACGACCTTTTTAAAAAACAGCAGCACGACGCGCTTCATTGACACGCGCCCACTTGACAGATAATCCACACGTTTGTAGTTTTTGGAAAAAGTTATTTTATAATATAATAGTTAATTTCGTTTGTTAAAATATATAGGATAAAAACGATATATTGTAAAATAAAAGACATTAATTTTGGAAGTCTAGACTAGTGGTTATTTTTATACTGGTAGAAGAACACCTGAATACACTCTGGTGTCAGTTTTGTTCATAGTTAGATACTTTTAAAGCATTACTCTCGTACGTTCACACAAAACTTTTACATATACCGTTTATACTTACGTATAGCGTAAGAACTTCATTAATTATGGTATCAGCTTTTTGAATACAGTACTCAAGGCCTTTGTATTACGGCGCTATTTTAAAAGAATACTATAAAATTTCCCACACACACACACACACACACACACACACAAATCTGACTGCGCGGAATTACCTGTTCTTCAATTTAACTACCTTACTTTATCACACTTACAAAGGCTATTAAGTTTTAAACGTACATAACTCAGATGATAAGAAACAAGAACTACTTTTAAGTTTACATTAAGTTTTGTTATCGCTGTAAGAATAACTATTTTCGTTCAAGTTGGATTATATTTTCCACTTTGTAAAACTTTGTCTTAACATTCAGTGTATAATTAAAAGGTAAGAAGCTATTTATTATATGTATAATGGCGGGACCACCCACCCACGGAGTCAATGATCGCGGGTTCGATCCGGAATAAATATATGTACGGCCTACATTTATTTATTCCGAGTCTCTTAACCCCACCAATCCGCATTGGCCAACTGTGGTGTATTAACGTACGTTCCTCCAGGAATGGGAATTCCCGTATTCAGCAGTGGGACATATGTATTGAATATGGAGTGTGAAAAAAGGCTATAATATATATAAAGAAAATATAATTTTTTTATTTATATATTTATTTATTTATTTTTATATATTCATGCCTATCCCCCGCAGGGGTTGGCACAGAGCTCTATACGCTACCATTTCATGGCAGCAAAACCGCTCACCATTGGTCGCTTCTCGCCCTCGTGAGAATCAGGTCGTGACGGGTGGCGGACCATGTCTGCCATTTTTCAACAAGTTAGGTATATTAAATTCGTAAAAATCCCACGAGCCGCAAGGGAGGATGGAGGTCAGCCCCAGCAGAGCCCTGTATGCTGAGGTAAGGCACCATACTATCCGGGGGAGCCCGATCCCGAGACAGTCAGCACGCTTGCGACTAAGCTCGCCCTTAGCCACGCATCCTTTGGCACGGCAGACCGTGGATTGGCGGAGAGGAAGGGAAAGGATAGAAAAAACATATATATATATATATATATATATATATATATATATATATATATATATATATATATATATATATGTATGTATTCCTGCCCCAGAATTCCACTTCCATATTACTAGCTTACAATATATATGTATAAGTAGCGGTTCAGTACGGTACGTTCGTACTCCCGTCATTTAAAAAAAACCGTGAATAAAGTGAAATAGAAGTCAAAGACAATGATGATGAACTAGGATAGCATCATATAAAACAGTTTAGGGCAGTATTTATGACTGCTCAACTTGATTTATCCTAATCTTAAAGTAAAATCCATTTTCAGCCTCCACAAGTTATTTCTGCTGTGATAGGACCGGCGGATAAAAATTTGATAAACGAGCGAATACTGACATTCATTAATTTTTCACGACACTGATTTCGTAAAAACACATCTTTTTAACGTCTTTTTCATGATAGTAAAAATTTCAATATTGGGGGTATGTCTTATCGTTTATTATATTTTTTATGGGACAGGATAGGCAAGTAACCAAGTGAGGTGACCATGGTAAGGTAACATAGTCGCTCATAATCTACATCACTACGGGTCTCCTACTTTATAGGATGTGAACTTTATAGGATTTTATGAATGTGAATCAAAGGAAGAAAATAAAGAAATAGAGGAAGAAAAAATATGATCTATAAAAACATGACTTTAGTTTTGTCCAAATGCACGGTCAAACCATCCCATCGAGAGGTGTACTACTATGGAATGCTTGCCGTACTGCTTACAGCGATACCCGAGATCTTTAAGGGGTTTTCTTCAAATAAAATCCTTTAAAACGTTATTAAATTATTCGTGCGTTTCATTGTACATTTATATAATATCTTATACTTTATTAACACTCTTCATTATATCTTAATATATATATATATATATATATAATACTAGCTTTTACCCGCAGCTTCGCTCGCGTGGAATTTGGTCTGCCACATTAAGTTTCGTGACTTCATTTAAAATAAATATATTTTTTTTTACTCAATTTATGGTTACCAATTTTGGTCATAGTGGCTTCCACATAAAAGGTAGATATATGCTGTCGCGGACTTTTATTTAAAACTATTCAAGACAAACAATCCTACGGTACATCTTCTTTGTGTAACTCCAATGGTTTTGGCAGCGTACGCAAATATAGCTCTCAGAGATTTTTTTCCGACTTAATTAACGTGTATCGTTATATTACTACCAAAATTACATAAAATCATTACAAATTGTAGTCTATATGTTATTCCGATGTATAAGCTATATTACTGTACAGTTTTATACAAATCCGTCCAGTTGTTTTTTCGTGAAAGAGTAACAAACATATTAGTAGGAAAGTAGGATAGGGTAATTTCATTGTTTTGTGCCAGACGGATGACATGTCTATCAAATGAAGTCAGCCGAGCTATTGCATTTTGTTTTATAACAATTTATTTCTTTCTCATTTAAAATTTGATTATTACGAATGTAAAAAAAGTATTATAATATAAAAGGTTTTAATGCATTAGTGATACATTTATGAATGTATCACTACAGTACATAAATCATTTCTTTTTTCATAATACAATACACATAATAAAATACAACATAATTTCATCATAAATAATCCTGTAAAAATTGATACAAAGCAATGAAATGTGTTTATGAAAATATAGCATTTCAGCGCTTTATAAATTTTTATGTTTGTCTAAAATTTGCATGAGTTAGTTTTGCGAGCGCTTGCAGTATAAGCCTCCACTTGTTAGCTTAGCCTGACACAGCTAGTATTATATGTGTACCGCAGTATGTTAATTCTTCTGAAAATGCAACGATCCGCAACACTACTCTCATATTTCGCATGCTTTTAATTTATATATTTATAGTCGTTTAGGTGTCATGTGCAAAGATACTAATTTTATAAATCTACTAAATCAATCAGTATCAAAAAAAATCAGTAAGCATGTGTATGCGTAATTCTGCCATCGGACACCCTATATTTCCTTTTTATGGCACAGGAAGGCAAACAAGTAAGCTTGGGACTTTTCCCACCACCTTACATCAGTGACGATGTGTTTTTATTTTATTTTCATAATCTTGTATTATAATCAGTTATATTGTTTAATTATGGTGGCGTATTATACAATATAGTTCGATTAAAGCGTATAAGTGAAGTGATATGAAATAAATGCGTGTATCGTGATTTTTTAAGTTGGCCGAAATAGTCCGTAGAAGGTTTTGGTAGAATAGCCACCATTTTATCAAGACATAACGTGACAAGCTGACTAGTTACATTTCAAAAGATTTGATATTATTGTATTTTACTTGACACTGGCATAATAGTTATAACTAATTGCAATCAAAGAAAAGAAAAGTAAACGTGTAACTGGATTAAAATTGAAATTAAAAAACCGGCAACGCATTTTTGATACCTCTAGCGTTGCGAATTTCTATGGACGATGTTGATAACTTCATCAGATGCCCGCAGGCTTGTTGCTTGCTCTGTTTCAATGAAGTAAAGACAAAAGAATTTTAATTATAATGGTATAATAGAATATTACATAATTAATTAGTATATTTCAAACAAAGAAATAAATTTTACAATATTTTTTTAATTTTATATTTCAAAGAAAGAAAGAAACAAAGAAATTCGCCGGAGAACCAGAGTCACCGACGTAGCTTTTCTTGTTAGCAGATGAAGTGTTAATATTCTGATCACGTTTGTCGGAGAACCGACAATCTTTGGAGAAGACGAGTGCTGGAGTGGAGACCGCGTCACGGCAAACGTGGTGTGGGAGATCCCCCTGTTAGATGGAGTGACGATGTGCGCAAGGCGGCTGGTAGAGACTGGATAGACTAGCCGAAGAAGGATAGGAGGTGCGCCTTGGGTGAGGAATAATGATGATGAAGATACATATTTGGGAGGAAAACTTCATTGCATTAAACATTTACAACACCAGCCTACTCAAAGGTTATCAACGCATCTGAAATGCTTATGTTATTGGAGTGTCTATGGGCGGCGTTTATTGCTTTCCGAAACGAAACGGGGACATCCACACCCCGCGGGAGTAGGATCGAGCCTCGGGGATGAACCCCACTACTCGCGCAGCAACTCAATGGAGCGACCGCCCCACGGTCCTCGGTAGCGCTGTTCCCAACGGCTTTTGGGCGTCCTTTAACGACTTCGCGTCGTCGAGATATGGCCGAACCTATTCCTACGTTGGGTCCGTCGCTGGCCCTCCCCCCTACGGGGATCCAGGCAGCGACAGGAAGATTTCGGACGTCCCTCAGGTGGGCGAGCGTGAAGGAGAGTAAAAGTTTTTGAGGTGTGAGTGGTCCATGGCCATAAAAAGTCGAATATCGATTTTGTACATGTCATGAATACTTCCGTTATCCTGGTTAACACCTGCACAGCTCTTATTTGAATATTTTAAGTTTATTTTAACTGCAAAACTACTAATCAGGATAAACTCATCCTAAGCGACTACGTTCTGCTTGCAGAAGTTACGTACCTGTAAAGTTTTAAGCTATATCTTCATAAAGCAGAGATACATGAAAGTTTCTATATTAATTATAAATTCATGACATTTATGTTTGTTTGTTAAAATATCTTCCGTATATTAAATAAAAAATAAATAATTTAAATATACTGAAAAAAGTAAAACAATGGTGGACTAGTTTTTTCGCAGCCGATATTTTGTTTATTTTTATATATTCAGATCGTACAGTTTTTGGTATAAAGGCAAATTAAATACCGGAAGGCATTATGTATTAGTTAACCTTTGAGTTGACGGAAAAGATTTTTCAATTGTAGATTTATTTCGAAAGACATTCTTTATTAATCAGTTTTGATTATTTTTTTTTGAATAATATCTAAAAATATTAATGGAGTCAAGCGTTACTTTGCGGAAATCCATCACTATATGGACAGTCAAAAGTTTTACTTAGCTAAGATCCGCGACAAGCAAAACAATAGTGGTTGGTGAGTGGTGAATTGATGGCCGATTTTCGGTAAGTTTTTGGTTTAAGTTCCAAATAAATCCACTTAACCCAACGGAAAAACACACATTATTAATTTTCTGTTATTGTTTTGCTTGTCGCGGATCTTAGCTAAGTAAAACTTTTGACTGTCCATATAAATCTAAAAAATAGATAACAAGTCAGATACTTTGTCTTAACCTTGCTGTAAAATGAAGAAGTTCAAACAGAAGAAGAAAGAAAACCTTTTGATTGCGTTAATAGGGGTCCAAATAACACATTATTATTACTAGCATTTTTTTGTTTTAAATTTGATTAAACATTAGTTAATATTTAAAAACAACAGACTAAAATAAGATTATCCTAAAAATTACGTTTGCTTATATAACCGTGTTTTTAAACAAATCTCATATATAAGAACTTCATGATAAACCAGGTAAAACATTAAATTTGTATCATCTGATGTTTTTAATTAAAATTCTCCCATAATGAAAAGTTTCCAACGGTCTAACGAAAAGTTTCGGTACTTACGATTTGCGAGGAAGCTTAAAATTAAGCTTGCGGTGTAACGTAGTTAAAAATATAACAACGCAATTAAAAAAGTTTAAAGCAACTTTTTTATCTTTCCTTACATAACAAGAGAAATATTTCATTATAACATTTAATGGTTCTGAACTTAATACTGACCGCAAATAATTGTTTTAAACAAAAAAAAAATAATAATTTCGGGTTTTTTTGGTGAAATTTTCGAATATCCGCACTTTTTTTTTATTTTTTATGGGATTGGAGGGCAAACGAGCAAGCGTGTCGCCTGATAGAAAGCAATCAACGCCGCCCACGGACAACCGCGACACCGCAGGAGTCGCGGAAGCGTTGCCGGCCTTTTAGGTATGTATAGGCTTGTTTTTTGAAGGTTCCAATGTCGTAGCGGTTCGGAAAGACCGCAGAGGGTAGCTGATTCCACAAACTGGTGGTGCGTGGAAAGAAGTTACGAGAGAAACGCACCGTAGTAGATCGCCAGTCATCCAGACTTATATGACATACACATATTTATTTTTTATTTTTATGTTTCTGGTATAGGGACGCAAACAAGCAAGCGTATCACCTGATGGAAAGCTATCAACGTCGCTCATAGATATCTGCAACACACAGAGGCATCACAGTTGCGTTGCTGGCCTTTAAAATATTAGTAGACTTAACGGTTGTCTTCCGTAAAGTCTACTATACCTGATGATGCCTCGTGTTGAGGCGAAACACGTGTAGTTTGCAATGTGGAAAAGTGGTAGCGTGTGTTTGGTGTTGTGTATAGTGGTTGGTAGGTGGAGAGTTGTTGATGGCCGTTCTTCGGTAATATTTAGTTCAAGTCTCCTGTAAATCCACTTCATCCAGCAGGGAAACACACATTCTTAATGTTCTATTGTTGTTTGTTTGTCGCGGATCTTAGCCAAGTAAAAGTTCTAACTGTCCACATATTTGTAGACTTGTTTCTTTAGGGTTTCAATGTCGTATATTCTCGGGAATAACTCTGAAGTCAGCTGATTCCATACAGTGACGGTGATTATTTTTACCCAGATACCGGAATAAAACCTGCGATTGACTCCAAAAAACGTAATTTCGCCACTTAGCCATTTAAGTCACAATTAAATATCAGTCACCGTGTTTGGTGATGGTGAAATGCTCTGGTCTTTATAAATAATGTAAGTCAAACTTTTACTCAACAGACGCTTTGAAATTCAGTGTCACTGAGCAAGTTTCGATATGAATCCATCAAAACTTGCGAATTCCAATCATTTCCTTACAAAACTTTAATGGAAGTTCCCATCCAACAACTTTGTGATGTGAAAGTATCACATTTTTCATATCTGTACCAATAACGTCTGTGGTTATTTCTTAAAAAAAATAGAAAAAGAAATTTCTCTCTATTTCTCTATCTCTAGTTGATCCTTCATGACTGAAGATCGCGATCACCAGACTTCACCCAGCGGTTCGTTAGGCTCTTCCATTTGTCGCGGTCGGTAGCCAATCGGACCACTACCACGAAACTAGTGGTCTTCTTCTGCTTCAGTTGAGCAGGCAATCTCATCGGTGATCTACCCCTGGACCTTTTCCCCCCAACGTTTGCACAGATGATCGATTTCTCCAAGTTTTTATCTTCGCCGCAGATAATGTTTCCGAAATAACTGAGGATACGGCGTCGGCATATCACGTTTGCTGGTTTGCCCCCCCCCCCCATCCCATATAAAAATGTAAGCACTACTATGTTCTACGCTCTTTTTATACAAACACAAGCCGCGTTCTTTGTTAAAAAATTTCGTTTTGGCATGAAAGGCTTGAATTGGAATAAACCTTACTGCTTTATTTCTGTACACTACTTCATACACTAAAGAACAATAAGTTTTTTGTTCTTCTTCGCTTTGTACTCGAAGCAATATATTATTGTTAGACAAAAGTAGAAAATTAATGTGAATAATCTATGTATAGGTGAAGCTATAGCGAATAAGAGTGCTTAGCTACCTTTCTCCTTTTAGTTTCAAATTCAAGACAGAACACATTAAAGCTTTATTTATTTGTAAGCCCTTTGAAAGGAAACCGAGTTGAATATCTATACTGCTTGATTTAGAAACAGGTCAGAGAGTATCTTTGCTTAGCAGCCTGCCGCCTGGTAGTTAAGGTATTGGTACACGAGTACGCGATCCTGGCCTCCCGAGCTACTACCGTATCACTCATTGTCTTTCTTTGCTGCAGTATCATCCCTATCATCCTGTCTAAAACCATCTTTCCTGTACCGTGCCCTTTCCATTCTTCTCTATTCTTTTCGCTACTTCTCCACTAATTCACGGTCTGCTGTGCCAATGGATGCGTGGCTAGGGGCGAGCTTAGTCGCAAGCGTACCGACCGTCCCGGGATCGGGATCTTCCAGGCATTATAGTGCCTTAATCTGCTGAGATTGACCTCCAATCTCTCTAGCGGCTCGTGGGATTCACTATGACGAATTTGAATAAACCTAATTTGTTAATATCGGGCCAGAAAATATTCTGATCTTTATAAAGGAGTGCAGGGCTCCATTGTTCTGATTACCAGCTTTTCTACACTTTTCTTTAAATCCGGCAACGCTTTTGCAGTGCCTATATTACTGCGGATATTTATGAGCGGCGTTGATTGCCTTCCATCAGGTGGCACGCCTGCTTGTTTGTCTTTCCATTCTATAAAAAAAAATATGGCGACCGATTGGCTCAGTGGCGGGGCCCTCCGCCTAAGGAGTCGCGGTTCGATACCCGCATCGGAATAAATATATGTATGGATTTATAAATATTTATTTCGAGTCTGGTAACCTCCCCCAATCCGCATTTCCATTCCTGCCTTTTCCTTTCTTCTCTATCCTTTCCCTGCCTCTCCGCCAATCCACGGTCTGCCGTGCCAATGGATGCGTGGCTAAGGGCGAGCTTAGTCGCAAGCGTGCCGATGGTCCCAGGATCGGGCTCCCCCGGGTACTATGATGCCTTACCTCAGCATGCAGAGCTCTGCTGGAGTAGACCTCCCTTGCGGCTCGTGGGATTTAATAAGACGAATTTGATATACCTAATTTGTTGAAATACGGCGACGTTGGTCGCCACCCGTCACGTCCTAATTACACGAGGGCGAAAAGCCACGAATGGGGAGCCGTTTCGCTGCGATGAATGGTAGCGGATCGAGCTCTGTGGTCTCTGCCAACCCCTGCTGGGGATAGGCGTGATATATATATATATATATATATATATATATATATATATATATATATATATATATATATATATATATATATATATATATATATATATATATATATATATATAATGTCATGTAAGTGAACGCACCCAAAGAGAGCCACGTACAAGAATAACTTATTACTGATGTAATTTAGCTTATTCACGTGGAACAGACATCGACTCCAATAAATTTTCGTTACGCGCGCGCGACGACAAAAGCAGGGCTAATTTGGAACAGAGGGAATAAGAGTAATTTATTGGGGGCACATTGTAACATTTTTACATTAAATTTATTCTTTTGTATGTGAAACGCGAAAGGAAACGAACTGATATTACAATCAATACATAAGTCGCGTATACATTGTTTCCTTTTATTCCCCTATTAGTCCCATAGACCCTAAGGTCTAGGGGGTCGGTTCTCACCCCCTAGACCTTAGGGTCTTTGGGACTAATAGGGACTATAGTTACTAAAGTTCAATCCTCCCCTACATGTTTAACGTAGAATCATGACGAGTTTAAAATCAGCACATACACATATGTGTACCTCCGACACGGTGTCAGGCCAATGGAGTCTGCGATTTGCGCAGATTCCCAATTATATTTTACTTGCCCGCGGGCTGTCAGCCCGCGGGCCCTGAATACGATAAAGCTGTTAAAGCCAATAGGCTACCAGCATTAACATCTTCGAATCCAACAATTGTTTCCTTTTTATGTGAAAGCGAACAAGTCTAGGGGTCTCTGAGGTGTGCTAGTGTAAATGCGATGGATCAGGTTGCGTGCTAAATAAATTAGAACTCAGATTCACCAATAGTTATTTAATAATTGTTGTTAGAATTATTTTTTTATATATATATTCACGTCTATCCCCCGCAGGGATTGGCTGTGACCACAGAGCTCCTTCCGCTGCCATTCATCTCAGCGAAACGGCTCTCCATTGGTCGCTTCTCACCCTCGTGAGAATCAGGATGTGACGGGTGGCGAACCGCGTCGCCGTCATTTTTCAACAAATTAGGTATATTAAATTCGTCTTAGTGAATCTCACGAGCCGCGAGGGAGGATCAGCCTCAGCAGAGCCCTACATGGTGAGGTAAGGCACCATAGCACCCGGGGGAGTCGGGAGTCTAATCCCGGGACGGTCGGCACGCTTGCGAGTAAGCTCGCCCCTAGCCACGCATCCTTTGGCACGGCAAACTGTGGATTGGCGGAGAGGAAGGGAAAGGATAGAGAAGAAAGGAAAGGGCAGGAATGGAAATGCGGATTGTGGTCTGGCAAGCAAGCCGTTACAACTGATTAAAAATAATTGACAAGATATCCGTCAAATCGTGACAAGAACAGTTAATGGAATATGTGCGCGAGAAAGCGACAGGACGATGTCTAGGAAGGACTACACATTGCTGGAACATTTTCGAATTTTGGAATGCTAGAACTTTCGATCGTTTCACCTATATAAAGGGGCGACAGAAGAAAATAGTAGAAGAGAAGAAGTGGAAGTAAAGTGAAAAGAAGTAAAACTAGTGGCCGATTTAATTTTTTCAATCCCCGAACCCCAGATCGTTGCAATATATATAGTTTAGGTCACTAGGGTCCTTGTAAGGGCCTTCGAGATATGAAAAGGTTTTTTACATATTTTTCAGGAGGTTTTTTTTTATGGAGAAAGAAGACACTCGTGTAGACTTGGTTTTTGAAGGCTACAATGTTGTATCGGTTCGAAAATATCTCTGAATATGATCGGTTCATAGGGCGAAAATGACACAGTATTTTAATCGCCGCTAATTCAGTGATTCGGGGTTAGGGATGAAACGTTTCTTTGTGGTGAATAGTGCGGTAATGAAATTCAACAATAATAAGAAGTAAGTAAGTAAGATAATAAATCTTATATAATATAGTAGGAATTTTTCCGAGCTATTTCTCGAAGAACTCCATAAATAAAACGCCTCCATAAACTCAAAGAACGTTACCGTTCAGTGAGTGAAACGAACCATGGTCTGCCCCTTAATTGACATAAACAGCCAAAACTTTATAAATAAGATATTTAATAAATTCGAAATGTTAAGGGGAAGTCCGAAATTAAGTAAAAATGTGCTGATTCCCACGAGGGCGAGAAGCGACTAACGGAGAGCCGTTTCGCTACGATAAATATGAGAAGAAGGATAGAAGAAAAAATGGATGAGTGTGAGCAAAGAAGGTGTGCCGGGATCGTTGCGAATGGAGAGCTGTTGTCTCTGCCTACGCCTACGGGAAACAGGCGTGATGATATGTATGTATGTAGGTATGAAATCAAAACTCAAGAACTTATTTTTTCATGAATTTGACTAGTAATTGTTTTAAATATAGTATATATTTTTTAAAATATAGCATGTGTATTAGTATTGTATATATATATAGAATTTGACAAGTAATTAAAGGCAAAGTATATACATATATATTATAGTAAGTGAAACTGAGTCTCAAAACTCACAATCAATCTTTGGCCAGTATAAGAACATGGGGATGTAATTTTTTTTAATGATAAATAAAATACAAAATAATTTACACGAAAATCTATGATTATTTCTCAAACAAATCGAATTGCTCGTAAAATTTCCCACTATTTAAAACGTCAGCATAATCCGGTCTAATGGGATAAACTTCGGTCGTTAGACTAAAATGTGGGTACTTTAAGTGGATTGTGGATTTTTTTAATTCTACTTACGTTATGATGGAGGTACGATACATTATTATTAATAACTATTTTATGTATATACTTTTATAATAATTTTATTTATAGTCGTATAGATATATAATAATTATTTTTGTCATATTATTTGTCTGTAGCATGAATGGACCGGTTAACCCGGGGAAGTACCACACTCCCGCAGAAAACCGGCGTCTGAGTGGTAGCTTAGCTACCGCGTTCTGAGTTCCGAAAGCCCAACCCCCCCTTCTCCTCCCTCTTCCCTTAATGACACTTTCCTTAAAGGCCGGCAACGCTGATGCACTGCGTATGACACTGCGGATGTCTATGGGCGGTGTTGATTGCTTTCCATCAGGTGACACGCCTGCCCGTTTGCTTTCTTATCCCATAAAAAAAATACTATCGTCATCATCAATACAACAGCCTGTGATAGATCACTGCGGAACACAAGTCTCCCGCAAGATGAGACACGTAGCTCGAACTTTGGCTGCGCGCATCTAGTTTCTGCCAGCCACCTAGTTTATCTATAGCATCTATAGTATGAGTATATATATATATATATATATATATATATATATATATATATATATATATATATATATATATATATATATATATATATATATATATATATATATATATATATATATATATATATATATATATATATATATATATATATATATATATCATCAGTGTGATCCGCGACCTGACCACGTTGGTTCTTGCTGAAAACCAGCGCCAGGTGCTCCAATGGAGCGCCCGGCATATGCTAAGCCGTTATATGACACTTGTTTGTTGAAAATTATTTTCGTTTTTTTTGTATATTATAATATTATTACGGTTTTAATCAAAAATTAATCACCGTAAATAAAAAGTAGTCTTAAAAAAAAAAAATTTCTATTTCTATATTATGAACAACGAACACAACTTGAATTTCTCAGTACAGATCGTTTCAGCCGAATAATTTCTGTATCTTATATTTGTATAGTTCGATTCAATATGTTCGGATTGACAACTCTGTAGCTCTAGAGCATTTCAAATTTAGTTTTCAAAAGTTTCACATAAAATTCCATTATAATAAGCTCAGGGATTTATAACGTACCTAGAACTTTTGCATTGAATCAGTTAGAAAATCCGCAAGCCGAATTAGGGGAGAAGATTTATTTTATGTTAAACTTTCAGCATTAACTGCACGAGTTTAATAAATAAATCCGTTTCACAACTTGATTTTGAATATAATTGAATGACGACCGATTGGCTCAGTGGCGGGACCCTCCGCCCGTGGAGTCAATGGTCGCGGGTTCGATTCCCGCATCGGAATATATATATATATATATATATATATATATATATATATATATATATATATATATATATATATATATATATATGGATTTATAAATATTTATTCCGAGTCCTTCCTATCCGCCAATCCGTGCCAAAGGATGCGTGGCTCCCCCGGGAACTATGGTGCCTTAGCTCAGCATGTAGGGCTCTGCTGGGGCTGACCTCCATCCTCCCTTGCAGCTCGTGAGATTCACTAACACGAATTAAATATACCTAATTTGTTGAAAAATGACGGCGACGTAGTTCGCCACCCGTCATGTCCTGAGTCTCACGAGGGCGAGAAGCAACCTATGGTGAGTCGATTCACTGCGATGAATGGTAGCGGATGGAGCTCTGTGGTCTCTGCCCAACCCCTGCGGGGGATAGGCGTGAATATATAAAGAAGAAAATATATAATTGAATCGAATAAAATATTTCTTTCAGACTAATTGAGATCTGAATTGTAGAGTGATGAAGTGCTTATTTTCTTAAATGGTCGTGAGTTTCATCCCCGCCATCATTGATGAGTGGCGATCCAGTACGGTGCGTTTTCCTTCTCTCCACGCATCACCACTTGCGCGCCACCGGGGTAACCAGCCACATTCAGCGGTATTTCCAAACTGAAATAATATAGGAACCAAAAAAATACCTAAACATGTCGGAAAGGCCGGCAACTTTTCTCTAATACGTAATGGCAGATGTCCACGGGCGGCGTTGATTTATTTCCATTAGGCCACAAAATACTTCTTTGTGGATTTCTGAAACGACTTCCGTTTTACCAAGATGTGCTACATCAATACTGTAATGATACATTAATAAATGTATCACTGATGCAATGACTTTTTATATTATTTCTTTTTAAATTCGTTATTTTAAATGAAAAAGAAATAGTTTTCTATTGAAACAAAATATTAGTTCGACTGACGTCCGACGACGACGACGACGTATATATAGACATGTCATCCGTTCGGCATATATATAAAATGTAAATTGAAAAGTGTAAAATATAATATAGTATTAACATGAATAAGATATAATTGTCAATGAAATCGAAGAATAAATTAATATAATTTTGAAGAATTTTATTAGAAGATAAAAACTAAAGATCCCCTAAAGAGCCTGGGTGTCGCCGTGAAGCAGAATGCAGGCACGCCACAATACCTAGGGTGACTGACCGGGCGATACTGCCATATATATGCTGGCTGCACAATTCTCTCCCATACTCTCCAATTGACCAAGCCAACGGAGTCTATGCGTCTTTGCCTTTCTGATTATGTTGGCTTCGGACACAGGATCTTCTGTTTCGACATTCTATCAAAAGCTGCTGTTACAATCAATTGCGAGGTAGCAATATTTTTTTCTAGAAATCTCCTCCATCAGACTCGAGTACATTTGACTATAAATAACGTCGAAAGGGTCTTTGATTCGCTAGTCACGTAGGAGACGTCAAGCCGGCGACGGCGTCTGTCCCCCGAAATGGTTGGGGGTATAAATCCCGCAGTAGCGAGCTGGTAGGTTAAACGATTTACATTGTATGACTTCAAACAAAATATCGTCTCATTTTTTTTTGCCCGAATAAATAAAATACACTTGTGATGAATTTCTTTAAAATGAAACCTTACGCAGGCGATTCTCAATTTATCAAAATATTGTTTTATAACTGATTCTTATCGAAATAGTGATGAATTTTTCTTTTGTTATATGACCTGTTGCTATTTCTTTTTACTTCTTTTTTAATATGTCTCACAGAAAATCGACGACGGATTATCGGTCCAGATCATTACGGACTATGTTGTAACAGAGACTTTTAGTGATATCACACCACACACATATAGTATCGTGATGAGCAGCAGACATATGTTTGTTTTCGACACAGACAACGCTCGCTTTGTAGTTGACTAAAATGACTCATTCTTTGTCGTTGACTAAAATGACTCATTCTTTGTCGTTGACAAAGACAAATCATTCTCGTCAAATATATTAATAATATTCTTTTTATAAAAATAAACAACGAAAAGCTTTGACAAGCTTCGACAAACTATCGCTTGTCAAAGTTTCGATACAGTATAAACTAAATCAGTTTACCCTTGAGATATTAGTTCTAACTAATGCGTATCTACACCACACACAGTTTCTCCAAACTATTATACAGGATTAAGTGATGTTACGCATGAGCTTACTGGTAATAGCTACTGTAATCTATCAATGTCACCGTAGAAATTAACTGGATTGTTTAACAACAAGTTTAAATGGCTTTAAAAAGTTGTTAGCCGCGCCTCAGGACAGATTGTAAATGACATGTTTGGTAAATATACGCCTGAGAATTTTTAACAGAAGAAAAATTATTTATTTTAATTTTTTTATAAGATAAGAAGGCGACAACTTCTTTCCATGCACCACCAGCTACCTTCGGCGGTCTTTCCGAACCGATACGAGATTGGCACCCTCAAAAAACAAGCCGACACATATCTAAAAGGCCGGCAACGCTTCCACGACTACTGCGGTGTCGCGGTTGTCTATGGGCGGCGTTGATTGCTTTCCATCAGGCGACACGCTTGCTCGTGTGCCCTCCTATCCCATAAAAAAACATACGAGCACATAGAGAGGATGGAGGAAAGACGACTGGTAAAAGAAATTTACGGTTGCGGATGTGGGTGGAAGGGTCGAGAGGGGAAGAATAAGACGAAAATATCTTGACCAAATGAAGAGTGATGAGTGAGGATAAAGCAAAAAAGTGTTTTTTTTTTTAAAGAACACTAGCAATGGTTTCAAATACTACTAGAATTCTTGTTAACCATTCCAACTTAGCTTATAATACTTGTGCTAGGAAATGGCCTACATCAATAGTCCAGTGGAGGAGACGAACTCACAATGTACAGATCGTAAGCCCGAGTCTAACCAACTGAGCTATTGGTTTCTGCTTTGCCTATCTATTCCATGAAATGTTAATTCCTACGGGGTCCTATATACATTATAGATAGGCCCTAAGGACTGGGCCATTACATGTCGATGCTTGATATAATCCACAGTTAATGTGATATAGAAGCAGTTAATAATTAATTGATACGAAACTTAATGCTTCATTAGTATACAACAAGCTCTTATATAATACCCCTTAAAGAGAGATTAATTTAATTGCCTTAAATACCTATATATGCCTTAATGTATTACCGCATATATATATATATATATATATATATATATATATATATATATATATATATATATATATATATATATATATATATATATATATATATATATATATATATATATATATATATATATATATATATATATATATATATATATATATATATATATATCGGAAGGTCTCAGCACGGACTTGCCTACTGAGACCTACTATGCTTCATTCAACTTCACCTGTACATTGTCATAAATTAAATAAAATAAAATAAACTCTAAAGTTATTTTAACATTTCTTCTTTATTTTTTATATTTCTTTTTATACACGACTCATATTCGTCCCGTTACTAAGCAACGCACCTCCCCTTTTGACAAAGGATAAATAAGATATAGAAATATATAGTAAGTTAAAGAATTTTTGAGAATAACAATTCACATAATGCCAGGGGCTTAAAACGTCACTTTTCTACTTAAAAAGCCTCGTAAGATAGAATGCTTAGTGACAAATCCTCAGAAAATGAGATAGATTAGAAACATTTAAGTCGACTTATACCGTACTTTTTATGAATTCTGTTCTGGCTTTTTTCTACCTTTCAATATAACTATATTGAAAGGTACATTACATGGGATCACTTAAAGAAACTAAGTTTTTTACGCTGTACTAGTTGATTGGAATTCAGCGGTAGGAATATTCCGAACAATTCTTCGTAGCAATTCCTATGGCAAAAATGGTAAAAGATGCTGAAAAATGAAATATCTCT
This sequence comes from Baronia brevicornis, assembly GCA_031353405.1. Classification (NCBI taxonomy): domain Eukaryota; kingdom Metazoa; phylum Arthropoda; class Insecta; order Lepidoptera; family Papilionidae; genus Baronia; species Baronia brevicornis. The sequence goes on along the minus strand of JASFAT010002469.1, from coordinate 812,856 downwards.
CAACGATGCCAAAAGATCTTACTGAAAAGAAATATTTATGCATCATCACAATTATGTTTAAATACTTCTTTTTTCTCGAATTACCTATAAATATAAACACTTTAAACTCCTAACGGTATAGCTAGCCACAGATCGAAAGTCTTGCCACCCAAAATCTATTTATCCCTACATGGAAAATTAAACATATATGATAATTTAAAAGTATCGAAAGTAATTAAAAAAATGTCTTTAAACCAACTTCCCTATGAACAGAGTCACTATACAACGCTTGCGTTACATAAAATAATTCTATTCGTGAATTTGTAGAACCCATATCACGGGCGGGTGAAGTTTCAGGCGCCGAAATGGCGCCGGAATAATGATACACAAAATTAATTTGTATATACCAAAACTCTATGGCGTAATTGACGATCATGTGATTCAGTAATGAATGTACGTCAACCCATCAGAACAGATTGGAGTTCAAAATCTTTATAACATGCATATTTTTGGACACTAACAAAGTGAAAACTGTTTTGCAACCACATAAGATAAGTGAAGGTGAATGAAACAATTTTTTTTATATAACTGAGTAGGCAAACGAGAATGCTGGTCGCCTGGTGGTAAGTGGTGACTGTCGCGCATAGACATCCGACACACCGGAGGCGTCTCAGATGCGTTGTCTGCTTATCGCGAACACGTACGCTTGCTTTTCATTCATATCTCTACACTAGGATTCTTTATGTCATGGGTGCCATTCATCATCATCATCATACACCTAATATAGTTCACTGTTGGACATTATCTAACCCAAGAAAACTAGTGGATCTCCTACTCGCCGCTCACACGCGAAATCCTCCTGTCACCGCCTGGCTTCCTCGAGGCGGGAGGGCCAGCGAAGGACCCAACGTAGGAATATGTTCAGCCACATCTGACGACACGAAGTCGTTTAAGGACGCTAGGAACTGGCATCTAGGCCCAGGGGGCGGTCGCCCCTTTTAGTTGCTGCGCGAAGAGAGGGATGCATCCCCAAGACTTGATCCCACGCTCCTGTGCGTATTTAAAAAATTGTAATAAAAAAATTTGCCATCCGTGTAATTTTTTGCGTCGAATGATAATAACATTTTACCCTATTAAGCGAAGTATAACTTAAAACAATAACGCTGGTTGAATATCACGCGGCTCGAATGTAAATTCCATTGTACTATTGTTGTATTATTGTCCGAAATATTTAATTTAACTTGAAGTTTTGTATGCTAACTGTCTGCCTGTTTTAGATAAATTTAATTGCGATTTGCAAAGTCGCTTTGTGCGTGAACTGTTTCGGTGGTGCTTTTGTCGAGTTTTATATGATTAAACGTACGATTTGGTACGAATTGTACTATGACCAATTGGCTCAGTGGCGGGGCCATCTGCCCGCGGAATCAATGGGCGCGGGTTCAATCCCCGCATCGAAATAAATATACATATGTATGGACTACAAATATTTATTCCCAGTTTGGTAATCCCGCCAATCTGCATTGGACAAGCGTGGTGGGTTAACGTCCGTTTCGCCAGAAATGGAGAGGCCCGTGCTCAGCAGTGGGACATATATGGGTTGTCAAAAAAAGAAATTAGGTACGTAAATTACGTTCGAATGAAGGAATGAATGTATGAATCAATATATGAATGAATGAATTACTATAAATAAAACAATTAATGAATAGTATTATAGTATATTTTTTAATGTTATAGGAGGGCAAGCGAGCAAGCGTGTCACCTGATGGAAAGCAATCAACGCCGCCCATCCACATTCTCGACACCGCAGAAGTCACGGAAGCGTTGCCGGCCTTCTACGTATGTGTAGCCTTGTTTTTTGAAGGTGCCAATGTCGCATCGGTTCGGGAAAACCGCCGAAGGTAGCCGGTTCTACAGAGTGGTGGTGCGCGGAGAGAAGTTTTGAAAGAAGCGCACCGTACTGGATCACAACGATTTACGCAGGGCGGCTGGTAAAATCTGAATGTGTTAATTCGAAACCGACTACCGCAGGCTTTAGAGGCTAATAATTTGTTGTTCACAGCCCATATTTGCCCACTGCTGAGCACGGGCCTCCCCATTTTTATGGGATACGAAGGCAAACGAGCATGCGTGTCACCTGATGGAATGCAATCAACACCACCAATAGACTTCCGCAGCGCTATAAGCAGTGCGGAAGCGTTGTCAACCTTTAAGGAAAGTGTCATGGAATTGGAAACGGGTGTTGAGCCTCCGGAACGCGACCGCTCAGACGCCGGTTTTCTGCGGGAGTGTGGTACTTCCCCGGGCAAATCGGCCCATTCATGCTACAGACAAATATTATGCCATTATTGACAAAGCATTCGTCTGCAGCGTGGCTCTATTCTACTGGTTACTATTGGTTCAGGGGCGGCCCCCCGCCACTGAATCAGTTGTTCATCTGATGCTAATAATACACAAAGGGAAAACTGATATTTTCATATATCCACTCTTCTGATGATACTCGTATACATAAAATTCATTTTGTATTAACTGTCAACACTACACGAGAAATTTATTACTGACACATTTGGAGTGACACTCAGACACTTATGATATCTCATATTACACTTCAACCGACACTAGTGTTTTCATAATTGAGAGTGTCAGCTTGTATTGTATTGCTTTTAGCTGGAAGCTTGAGAGTTTTCAACTAACCTCACTCACATGTTTCAAAGTGTACCAAATTAATCAATGCTTTTAATTTGAAACATATTTATTTTCAGTTCGTTATCAGCTAATGTGTGTTCACCTCTTCGTCATGATTTGATAATAGTATGTGATTTGTTTTCGTTGTATATTTCCTAACATAAGAATTTTATAATGGGATAAGAAGGCAAACAAGCAAGCGTGTCTTCCGATAGATATTAGTGTACTGATTTTATGAATGGTAGAGCCACGCTGCAGACGAATACTTTGTCAAGAATGGCATATTATTTGCCTGTAGCATGAATGGACCGGCTCGCTCGCGTCTAAGTGGTAGCTTAGTCACCGCGCTTCGTACGTTGAGCGGCCTGAGTTCCGGAAGCCCAACACCCTCCCCCTCCCCCTCCCCTCCCCTCCTGCCTCCCACTCCCATAATGTCATTTTCGTTAAAGATCGGCAACGCTTCCGCACTGCCTATGGCGCAGTGGAGGTCTATCGGCGGCGTTGATTGCTTTCCATCAGGTGACACGCCTGCTCGTTTCCTATCCTTCCCTACCCTTCCTATCCCATAAAAAAAGATAGACATGAGCTGTCCATAAATATTACCAGACATTGCAGAAGTGTTGCCGGCCTTTGAGAAATAATATGTAGGTTTGTTGACAAGGACGCAAAACTTTACTGGTTCTATAGAGATGCATGGAAAAAAGTTTAAAAATATATCTTATTTATTATTATATAAGATTTATTATCATTATGAGATATTATATATATAATCCCCCCAATCCACATTTCCGTCCTGCCCTTTCCTTTCCTTTCTTCTCTATCCTTTCCCTTCCTCTCCGCCAATCCTGACGTGCCGTGCCAATGGTTGCGTGGCTAGGGGCGAGCTTAGTCGCAAGCGTGCCGACCGTCCCGGGATCGGGCTCCCCCGGGTACTATGGTGCCTTACCTCAGCATGCGGGGCTCTGCTGGGGCTGACCACCATCCTCCCTTGCGGCTCGTGATTCACTAACACGAATTTAATACACCTAATTTGTTGAAAAATGATGGCGACGTGGTTCGCCACCCGTCACGTCCTGATTCTCACGTGGGCGAGAAGCGACCAATGAAGATGAATTCGCTGCGATGAATGGTAGCGGATGGAGCTCTGTGGTCTCTGCCAACCCCTGCGTGGGATAGGCGTGAGTATATAAAAAAAAAATGAGATTTTACCCTATTAAGTGAAGTATTATTTAAAATAATAACACTCGTTGAATATCAGGATGCTCGAATATAAATTCAATTGTACTATTGTTGTATCATGGTCCGGAATATTTAAATTAACAGGAAGTTTTGTGTGCTAACTGTCTGCCTCTTTTCGCAAAATTTAATTACGATTTGGAAAGTTTCCCTAATCTTTAATTGTTTTCAATGCTGCTTTTGCCGCATTTTATACGACTAAATGAACGAATGAAAGAATGAATGTATGAATCAGTTACGAATGAATGAATGACTTAATTAAAATAACAAATAAATTTGCCAATGGTAGTCACTTACTGGATAAAAGCCTCATCCAAGTCCAAACTTCTGCTACACACATCCAGTCTCTGCCAGGCGCCTTGCGTAGATCGTCACTCCATCTAGCAGGGGGACGTCCCACACTACGTTTGCTGAGACGCAATCTCCACTCCAGCACTCGTCCGCTCCAACGGTTGTCGGATCTCCGATAAACAAGTCCAACACATTGCCACTTCAGTCTGCTAACTTGATGAGATATATCGATGACTTTGATTCTCTATATATTATATATGTATGTATAAATAGTTTCAAATCGATTCATCTAGATGGTAGTGATGAAATTACTGTTTATGGCGAGCTGTACGTTGGTGTGATTATAATTGTTTTAATTGATTAATTTGTTTGTTTGTTTTAGTTTTGTCTTTACGTACATTTCTGAAAAACTATCTTTTTTTATTTTTTAGTTAATACATTTTATTTATTTTTGATATATTATAAATAAACATGCTACTATATACTAAAATACTTGACATTAAAAAATTGAGTTCAGTTTTAGTTACACAAGTGATTTAAGCCCGATGTAATATTTTATATTTATTTACAACGGTATGTATACAATTTTTTTTTATGGCATAGAAAGGTAAACGAGCAGGCGTGTCACCTGATGGAAAGCAATCAACGCCGCCCATAGACATCCAGAGCGCCATAGGCAGTGCCGCGTTGCCGACCTTTAAGCATAGGGACATAAGAGTACGAGGAGGATTGGAAGGGGAGTAGTATGGGAGGGAGAATGTGAGGGAGGTACTCCAGAAACTCAGGCCGCTCACCGTACGAAGCGCGGTAGCTACGCTACCACTCAGACGTTGGGTTTTCTGCGCGAGTGTAGCACTTCCCCGAGCGAGCCGGCCCATTTACGCTACAGAAAAATAATATGCCATTCTTGACAAAGTATTCGTCTGCAGCGTGGCTCTACCCCAAAGTAAGTAATAAATGGAGTAAGATTATGCATCAAATGGCATAGGTATGCGTTGCGAGATCGGCTCTGTCTAACACGTAACTGATGTACGTCATCAATCTGACACATGGCTGCCAAATTCATATTGATGGTCCACGCGACAACGTGTGAGACTTCCAACATAGTGTCTCCATTGTACCGGGCTTACAAACTGATATAAATGACCCCCTCCATGAACGCATAATCCGGTTCATACATCATATACAGGGTGTTCCTGGTCTAAGTGTAAAAAAATGTAACCACTTGTAGATTATACCAGAAGCGATAACTTTTGTTTGTGTACTTACTTACTCCACTGGCTCAGTGATCTGAAGTGGATCTCGGTCTCCGAAACAAGAGTCTTCCATTTTTTTCGATAATAATAATAATAATTAAAATGTTGTTTTTTTGTAAAAACTAAACTTCCAACGTACACAGATTATAATACATATTAACACGTTCACTGTGATGCGGTGCTTGAATTCGAATTGAATTACGGGGTATTTTAAACTCTCTCCCACCTTCTTTTACAAAGTGCATAACGTGGTTCGCCACCCGTCACGTCCTGATTCCCACGAGGGCGAGAAGCTACTAACAGAGAGCCTTTTACGCCCGTTACGATGCATATGCGAGGAAGGATGAATGAAAACTTGGATGAGTGTGGAAGTAAGGAAGGTGTGCCAGGATCGTAGCGGATAGAGATTTGTGGTCTCTACCTACCCCTACGGGAAACAAGCTTGATAATATATAATATGTATGTTGTTATTGTACGAGCATATATACATAAACGACGACGACCAATTGGCTCAGTGGCGGGGCACTTCGCGTAGTCAATGGTCGCGGGTTCGATTCCTGCATCGGAATAAATATATGTATGGATTACAAATATTTATTCCGAGTCTGGTAACCCCGCCAATCCGCATTGGACAAGCGTGGTGGGTTAACGTCCGTTCCTCCAGAAATGGAGAGGCCTGTGCTCAGCAGTGAGACATATATGGGCTTTTGTACTGTATATGTATTTATGTGTATATGGGTATGAGGGTATGAGTGAGTGAGGTGTATGTGTATGTACGAGTGTGTCAGTATGAATGTCGTCACTGTGGTCCGCGATCTGACGACGTTGGTTCTTACTGAAAACCAGCGCAAAGTGCTCCAATAGTGCGCCCGGCATATGCTGAGCAAGAACCATTTTATGACATACGTTAGATTAAATTTTTTTTCTTTTGTTTTGTGTATTTATTTGTATATACAATATTATTTAGGATATAATTTTAGTTATTGTAAAAAAAGGTGTCATAAATAAAGTTTTTCTATTCTATTCTATTCTAAAAAAAATACACATAAACAGACAGCTTTTTGTATATATGCTTAGTCTCGAATAGTAATTATTTACTTAAAAAAATAACTGATATAACAATGTAAGGCTAGATTGAAGTTTGGCGCCTCGCCGAGGTTTGTACACGGCTGCAGCGCCGACAGTTGGAGGCATTCCAGAATTTTAATTAATTTTACACGGTGTACACGGCCCCGCTGACTGCGGGCATTAGAATACACGCAGGTCAAACGTTGAAGCTCGGAGAATTCAAATTACTACGGCAATTGACTGGTGACAATTAGTGTCCTTTCTTGCAGATGAATATTTTGTCAAGAATAGCATAATATTTGTCAAGAATAGCATAATAGCATAATATTTGTAGCATAAATGGGCCGGCTCATCCGGGGAAGTACCACACTCCAGCTGAAAACCGGCGTCTGAGTGGCACCTTAGTTGCCGCGCTTCGTACGGTGAGCGAGAGTTCCGAAGGTCCAACACCCTCCCTCTCCACCTTCCCCCTCTCACTCCAATAATGACTTTCCTTAAAGGACGGCAACACTTCCGCACTCCCTATGGCGCTGCGAATGTCTATGGGCGGCGTTGATTGCTTTCCATCAGATGACACGCCTCCTCGTTTGCCTTCCTATCCCATAAAAAATATTCTTTGTAGTTTTTTAATTATTTGTGTTTGAAAAATATTTGAATTCTCTTGGACTATTTGTATCAATAGTTATCTTGTTCGCACAAGGGGAAAAATGCTAACCCTAGTATACATATATATTGCCAAGCACAAAGCATATTATATTATAATAAAATTAAGCTGTTGTAATTAAATAAATCAATTAAGCGGTTAGCACTTCTGTTATTAAATCTTGATCCAATAATGGGAAAATATAAACGAGAGAAATAACACAATGGGATAAAAGGCTCAATTAAGACAATCGCGAGCATGACTGCTCAATATCATCTGTTCGTATCTGACACACGGGTAGAAATTTTGGCCAACATCTTTCGATACATAATTTTTTTTTTATCTCCGGGTAGAGTAATCATATTTTATGAATAAACAAGCGGCACTTTATCTACTGTCATCATCATCATCAACAGCCTGCGGTAGTCCACTGCTGGATATAGGCCTCGTCCAAAAAGCGCTATCTAGCCCGATCTTTGGCTTCACGCATTTAATCTTTGCCAGTTGCTCTGCGCAGATCTAGCCACACCATGCACCATCTATCTAGGGAGTGTTCCACATTAAGTTTGCCAAGATGCTGACTCCACTCCAGTAATCGTCTGCTCCAGCAGCTCTCGGATCTCCGACAAACGTGACCAGCCCATTGCCACTTAAGTTTACTAATTTGGAAGACTATGTCGGTTACTTTGATTCTCTGGCGGATTTCTTAATTCTGAATCATATCTACCAGAGAAACTCAGAGCATAGCTCTCTCTATAGCTCAGGATGACTCTAAGCTTGTGAAGCAGACGGACCACGTTTCAACGGCGTAAGAGATATAGGAAGGACACACTGGTCGAAGACTAGAGACTGTTTTCAGGCTCTGAGGTGACGAGAAGACTTCACGAATTTTCCTTAATGTTACCCAGCCTAGCTGAATCCCTCTATCGGCTTCTTTCTCAAAGTTGTCTCCACCCAGTTATATGACCTGACCGAGGAAGACAAGTGTTTTACTACTTTCACTGTCATCTTCACACTCTAATCTGCATTCACTTTTAATGCCCTCCGATTAGAAGTGAATGCAGACTAGAGCGCAGTATAGTAGTTTTTCTGTTTTAATGGCCTTGCGATCGAGCGCCATATTGTGCTTGAGAAGAACACATTTTTTTTATGGATGTGATAAGCAATCTATCTAAGCTATCTGGTATATAAACCTTATGGTAAATGACCACCGTCACCCATGGGCATCCTCAAACTCAAGGGATGCAAATGCATTACAGTGGGAAGCCCTTAAAAAGAGAAGAAGAAAGAGTAATAAGGAAGAAGGAAAAAAGGAAAGGGATAATAAAAATATCACTTTTATCTATCCGTCAATTCACTTTAGACAAGCGTGGTGGACCAATGTCAAAACTCTTCAGAAATGGGAAAAACCGGGCCTAGCAGTGGTAGATATATACAAATATGAGTTGTATAATAAAATACTTGCGAATAAGCAACAGAAACATAATCATGTTTTATTTTTTTTTTTATTAACGAAGTTAGTCGTTTTCAGTTGCCAGTGTGTCAGCATTGTTCGTTACGCGATGCCTATAGGCCCGGTAACGAGTAACGACTAACAAACAAAGTTATTCACGGTACGGGACGTTCAGTGAAAAAAAATCAAGGGGCTAATTATGAGAGGTATATCGCCCTACGTATTTTTCTTACTTCGAGATTTTCCTTGATATTCAATTATTAACACACAATACATTGAACGTTATAATCTGTTTATAGTTAGCAGTTCTTTCTTTTTCTCGATGCAAATTTTTGGAAGGAAGGTTACACTGTCGTGTCTCATTATATGACCCAGATAGGCAACTTTTCTACTTTTGAAGATTTGCAAAAGTTCACGTTTTTGTTTGACTTATCGAAGAACCTCGTCATTGTCATTAATTATTAACATAGAATTAGGAGTAGGCAGAGAACACAGATCTTCATTTGCTACGACCTCAGCATATTTCCCTTGCTTCCTCCACACGCATTACTCTCCTCTTGCAAGCCCGCCGGTTAAGTGTACTCTTGATCTGATCTTTCTTAAAAACTTCAACAATTTGGTCAAGGTATGTTTTCCGTGGTCTTCCTCTACCGACCCTTCCATCCACATTCGCAGCGTAAATTTCTTTTGCCAGTCGTCTTTGATCCATCCTCTCTGTATGCCCAAACCATCTAAGCATTCCTTTTTCAACTTTTGTCAGAACACCTTCTTTCACTCCAAATCGCTCTCTTATATCTTCGTTTCTTATTCTATCTTCATTTCTTATTCTTATATCTTGATTTCTTATTATATCTTTTTTTCTATTATTATCTTAATCTATTATTATATCTTCATTTTTTATTCTATCATTCAAAGTTACTTCTTAGCTCTCTCATTTTCTTTATTACTGCAAATAATTATATATCCTTGTAACAATATACTCTTTTAGTAATTACCGGTCATAAAAATTCAGAGCGGTACGTGTATAATGAAAGTTAATAAATATTAAGTATTCGGGCCCAACGCCCCGGAAATATTACGGCTTTGCGGTCGGTGGTTTGCCTTTATGAAAGAATTTATTCATATAGGAATATTAGGGGAGTGTCTGACAGTCCGCGAATTTTTACGTTGGCGAAAATTGTGATACAGACGATGGGGACCATACTAACCTACTAAGCGTTTGCATTTGTTTTGACGTCAGTAGATTTTTGTTATGTTAGAGACGAGGTATTATTTTTGTAACGTTAGGTTAATGGTATTATTTTTATGTTAGAGACATGGTATTATTTTTGTAATGTTAGATACATGGTATAATTTTTGTAATGTTAGATATATGGTATAATTTTTGTAATGTTAGATACATGGTATAATTTTTGTAATGTTAGATATATGGTATTATTTTTGTAATGTTAGATACATGGTATTATTTTTGTAATGTTAGATACATGGTATTATTTTTGTAATGTTAGATACATGGTATAATTTTTGTAATGTTAGATATATGGTATTATTTTTGTAATGTTAGATATATGGTATTATTTTTGTAATATTAGATACATGATATTATTTTTGTTGTGTTAGAGACATGGAATTACTATTGAGCTGTTCACATGATAGATTGTTGTGGTTAAACCAGCGCTGACAGCATTACTGTGTTAACGCGTTTCATACGATGAATTCAGGAAACCGATAGCCTATTTCATTTCTCCCTCCTTTATTTTCTCCTTCCCCTCCCATTATTCACATCCTTTCCAACACATCTGCAGTGTCTTTAGCATTCAGGATATCTGTGGCTAACTTGCTTGCTCCTTTGTCTATCTGCTCTATTAATATAAGCAAGAGATCGTTTTTTACATTTGGAATTATTCCAAAATTGTGAAGCACTAACTGCTTGTACTCACTTACGGTGTGAATCTTGGACATTACTGACAGATGAACTATCTGCTCCTAAACCCAAGAGATATTAAGTATTTTAAAAATTTATTATAATTTTTTTTTGCAGTAATTTCATTTGAATGTTGAAAAACATATTTTTAACATTCAAATTTGCTTTAGTATAGCAATACTAAAGCAAATCTATTTTTACATTTATTTCTAGATTCTTCTCGCATTCTAGATTTGTTATATATTGTGTATAAAAACGAAACTCGGTTGGGGTGAGATTCATTCTAATTCGCCGTCGCCAATTAAATGAAATAAAAACAACTAAAATGTGGACTGAAAAGAGATGATAATATAATTATTCAAATGTAACAACAATAAATAAATAACGTATTATTGGCTATCATTCTTAAATACAAGGGCGTGAAATATTCCCTCATTTCAGATATCCTTCGGATTCTGAGATCATTGGGATGAAATCAAAGACGTGACTAGAGAGCTAATATGCGATATGAGATTATTTCTTACTATTCAAAAGCTATGACAATTTATAAGTAGTTGGTTTATTTCACTATTAGAATGGGGTATTATTATATACATACATATCATTATGCCTGTTTCCCGTAGAGGAAGCAGAGACCACAGATCTCCATCCGCTACGATTCCGGCACACCTTCCTTGCTTCCTCCACACTCATCCATCTTTTCATACATCCATCCTTTTACATTCATCGTAGCGAAACAACTTTCTGTTAGTCACTTCTCGCCCTTGTGGGAATCAGGACGTGACGGGTAGGGAACCACGTCGCCGTCATTTTTTAACAAATTAGGTTTTTTTAAATTCGTCATTGTGGATCCAACGAGCCGCAAGGGAGGTTGGAGGTCAGCCCCTGCAGACCCCGCATGCTGAGGTAAGACACCCAGGAGAGCACGATCCGGTAACTGTCGGCACGCTTGCTTCTAAGCTCGCCTATTAGTAATTAAATAAAAATAACAATAAAAATTACTGGACGCCTGATCCTCATCCCTCGTCGCACCATCTAGCCGGGGGGGGGGGGGGTCCCACACTACATTTACCGAGACGCGATCTCCACTCCAGCACTCTTCTGCTCCAACGATTGTCGGATCTCCGATAAACGTCACCAACCCATTACCAATTTAGTTTGCTAATTCGAAAGACTATGTCGGTGACTTGTCTTGTGAATGATATCTACCAGAGAAACTCTTAGCATAGCTCTCTGAGCGACTCCGAGCGACTCTTTTAATCGTAAGTAAATATTATATACTCACCATTTATTTATTTATGGACCATGAACTGGAGTTACATTCATTATACGATATTCTACATAGTTCTAAAAACATCCAATATCCAATATCAGCCCGCGGCAGTCCACTGCTGGACATAGGCCTCACCCAAGGCGCGCCACCTAACCCGATCTTCGGCTACACGCATACAGTCTCTGCCAGCCGCCTTGCGCAGATCGTTGCTCCATCTAGCAGGAGGGCGTCCCACACATAAAAACATACTTAAATGTAATCCTGATTTTAGATGGACAGAACATTTAAATAAAGTGAAAGCAGTCAAATCTAATAATTATACAGACTTAAATATATTAAAGGACATCATGATAAGTATTGTAACCATCAATGAATGGAAAATTGCAATAAGAATAATAATTTCAAATTGTCGTTTTAAATAACCGAGATATTTTAATTAAAATATGGATTTTAAGATTATTAATGGAGTCAGGCGTTACTTTGCGGAAATCCATCACTATATGGACAGTCAAAAGTTTTACTTAGCTAAGATCCGCGACAAGCAAAGTTGTCTTCCGTAGAGTCTACTATACCTGAAGATGCCTCGTGTTGGGGCGAAACACGTGTCGTTTACAAGATGGAAAAGTGATAATGTATGTTTGGTGTTGTGTATAGTGGTTGGTGGGTGGAGAGTTGAGTCGATTTTCGGTAAGTTTTTGGTTTAAGTTCCAAATAAATCCACTAAACCCAACGGAAAAACACATATTATTAATTTTCTGTTATTGTTTTGCTTGTCGCGGATCTTAGCTAAGTAAAACTTTTGACTGTCCATTTATATGGATTTTATTTTAACGTGTTTGGATTTAGTTCTACGTACAGAAATTAATTACATAAACATTATCTAATTTTGCTTATTTTCTCGCCCGCGTAAAATAGGCTCAAATTACACTAATTACAATGTTACACGTAATTTGGGAAAGTCGTACAAATGATTTACACAGAGTAATTAAAAGATAGAGATTTCGAATTTTTTATAACCTTCAAGTAATTTTTAGTTTTTAATGGCAAATTTTAATTTTAAATTTTAATCGTTGATCCGCTTATTCGTTTTAGCAAAAGCTCTAGACTAGAGAGCATACTTTCCTACAAAAATGTGTAATGATTATTACACTTTTTTTATGGGATAGGAAGGCAAACGAGGAGGTGTGGCAAAGGTTGGCAACGGATGGCCGAATATCAGAAAAAAAGCACGCCTCGAAGGAGGCCTATGCCCAGCTGTGAACAGCCATAGGCTGATGATAATAATATAAAATAAAGCGTATGTGGGAGTATTTGAATTAATATCGTTATTTATGTATTTTATGCAATAGACAACACTTAATATTATATGTTTTGTGACGCCTCCTGCTGCTCATAGATATCCACAGTGTATGACACTGCAGAAACGTTGCCGGCCTTTGAGATGTGAAAGTTTGAAGGTTCCAATATCATATCGGTTTGGAACCACCGCTGAAGATAGCTGGTTTCTCGTGGTAGTGGTGCGTGGAAAGAAGATTCTAGAAAAACTCGTACTATATCGCCATTCGTCTAGATGGTGGGGATGATCTTCCTTGTGGCGAGTACGGTAGTGGAATTCGGCTGCCAGGATTATTCAGATGAAAGACTGTGAGACATTTTAACCCAAAGATTAAAATAATATACATTATTTTATTTTTTACTAAAAATAGAGTTTGAATAATAAAATATTAGATTCCTAACTCATGTTCGATGCATCACGGTATAAAAGTACACTTTTTTTTTGTAATATTCTATTCTTTAGCCTTTATTTTATAACTTATGGATGGTCTGATTATGGGGGCGTTTCTTGAAGTAATGATGGTGGGTGAAAACTAATAGTGTCATGCAACGATTTAGAGAAAACCGTGTATTTGAAATATTCAATACATGCTATAGCAAAACAATAGTGATGGAACCAAATCGTGTTTTAAGTTTTAAAAGTGACATTTGCCATTTGCAATTTTTAGTTACAATTTTTGGATTTTTTTTTTAACAGCCCATATATGTCCCACTGCTGAGCACGAGCCTCCCCATCTCTGGAGGAACTGACGCTAACCCACTACATTTGTCCAATGAAGATTGGCGGGGTTACGAGACTCGAAATAAATATTTGTAATCCATACATATGTTTATTCCGATGCGGGGATCGAACCCGCAATCATTGACTTCGCGAGCGGAGGACCCCACCACTTAGCCAGTTGGTCGTCTCAATTTTCACATGGAACATGGTAAAAAGACTTAATCCCAAGAGGCATTCTCTATCAGTCCACTTTTCGTAGTAACACAAAAGTATTTGATATTATTTGAATATTTTGTACTTATCATAAATATTATGAACCCGCTGATTCAGAAGTCATGCTCTGTAATCCCTTCGCTAATGGGTCTTCTTACTTTATGATTCCCTAAATTAGTAAAGTTTTGCAGTTTGTTATAAGCTTTGTAGAGCCTCTATAGTTTCTTTAATCTATGTATGTCCGATTGTTAAATTTTTCGTTTTTATTATAGGGAGAATATAATAAGCACATCGCATAGGGATGTGGTTGGTTTTTATCGACAAAAATAAAAAAATTCAAAAACGAAATCTTTATTTTTTCTGTTTAATATAGACATGACTAATATTAAAATGACACTGGTTATAAGAAACGATTCTTTCTTATAACCAGCACTTTGACTTTTGACTGCACTTCTATCCTCTCGAGGTGACGAAGCTAACAGCATCACTATGCCTTTGTTTCTCCGATTATGATGGTATCTGACACGAGCTCCTCGAGTTCGACATTGTTACGATACCGAGAAGAGAACAAAAGCAAGAAAATATTCCATAAAAGAAAACTTTCGTGATCTTTGGATCTGATACTGCCTCATCGTAAGTATGACTGTTGCCTTGGGCAGGAATATAGGGACAGTCGTGAGTTGGGAGCCATGTTTCAAAGATTGTAATTAATAAGGTATTTGACTCTAGAATATCCTTTGACATCTGGATATCTCGATATAAACTAATTACAAATATATAATATTTAAGTCACAGTTAATCTTATCATATTTGTATAAGTCTTATTTTACTAAGTGAACGTAATCTGATAATTAATTTTGAAAGGATTTCGAGTTAGGTATTTATTTAAAGAATGATAGCTGTCGTTGTAATTTCAAGTAGAATTTATTTGATAAAACTAAGACAGCTTTAACCACCTACTGTAGGGAGTGGACCACCCTCAGAAATGGGGATGCTGCTGAAATCCAAAGATTGATAGGTGAGTTGGAGATTGCAGATTGGTTTTTATAATTTAGGAAAACTCTGTTGCCCTATTCTATAATGATATTTGCTCCAATAGTCACCATGGGAAGAAGTTGGATGACCTTATGCTTTACCGAAAACTACATAGGGGTAAGTTACAGCTTATTGCTAGCGAATGGTGTGTCCAGGTAGAGTAGTTAAGCGTGTCATCGGAAGTTCTAAATCATCACAGAAAATTATAAATAGTCAGGTGTTACTTTGCAGAAATACATTCTTAAGATGGACACTCTCTCTCGCTCTGTATTTTTGCCATCCTACAGACTTCCTGAGAGACTATGCGACTGGATTACCAATTTCCTCGCAGGGCGAATCATCAAGGTCATAATTGACGGTGCAAGCTCCGATCCCATGCCTGTGAATGCTGGTGTCCCACAAGGCTGTGTGTTGTCTCCCACTATGTTTCTTCTGCATATCAATGATATATTGCAAATTATAAGCTGTAATCTGCATGGCATTCACTACTATGCAGATGACAGCACGGTAGATGCACTTTATTCCGGAAAAGCGAACACCTCCACACAGTCCGCAGAAGAATGTCGAAATATACTTAAGTCCAAAATTGAAACCACACTCTAGCGGTTATCAGATATATCCAGCGGTGATTATGACATGGGAGCATTCAAGAAATGAGCGTATGTGTTCGTTAGAGGCACGCAAGGCATCTGCGATGACTTCGGCGTTGCGAAAAAGAAAAAAACCTGCATGCTCGTTTGCCCGCTGTTATAAAAATAAAAAAAAAATCGTCTTCCAAAAAAAACTAATAATAAATTTACAACAGTCACATCACTATTGAGGTGTGAATAATGATTATATTAAGGTACAACACAATGTAAAATATCTTATTTGTAAAGTAATATCGGACATTGTTAAATAGGTAGGTTAAGATTTATAACTTCCAAATATGTTAAAAAAGATTCTAGAAAAGTTAGAGAACCCAAATCAACCTTTGTTGGGTCCAAATTTGAAATCGCTAAAATTTTGGGGGCTACTACTACCCGATCGTGACAAAATGAAATATTTATATATTATACTACATATATCGGTAATTATATTCACATTGACAGAGTATGTCGATATTTGGTTCATAAAATCCAACATGAATTTGCTTTTGAATAATTTGAAAATCACAATGCTAGCCACAGTCAGCGTCATAAAGGTATCGACGTTCTTAATATGGCAGAAGAAGTGGAAGAGCATAATCAAATACGTCTCCGATTCTGATCGAAACCAAAGAAACATCAAGAACAAGAGCAAACGCGACATCATCTACAGATACACAAACTACTGCAGAAGAATCACATACCTCTATTGGATGCTTATGTACACAACTTCTATAATAGTGATTGTTCAACCTATTTTCATGCTTGTCTCTTCACCTGCGTACAGAGAGAGCGTCAGTAATGGTACAGCGTCTTACATACAAGTCGTAAGTTCTTGGGTGCCGTTTGACAAGAACGAAATTCCCGGCTACGTAACAGCCTCGGTTTACCAAAGCTATGCTGCTATATATGGAGCCGGGTGGATAACATCGTTTGATACAAACGCAATGGTTATAATGGTTTTCTTCAGAGGCGAGTTGGAATTGCTAAAAGTTGATTGCGCCAACATATTTGGTATTGAAGGTAATCCTGCTACGGATAGAACAGCGATGAGCCGTATAAGGGATTGTCACGAGCGTCATATAAAATTGGCGAAGTAAGTTTTAGACATTATTAATGGAGTCAGGCGTTACTTTGCGGAAATCCATCACTAT
Organism: Baronia brevicornis; assembly: GCA_031353405.1. Taxonomy (NCBI): domain Eukaryota; kingdom Metazoa; phylum Arthropoda; class Insecta; order Lepidoptera; family Papilionidae; genus Baronia; species Baronia brevicornis. The sequence continues at coordinate 795,967 of JASFAT010002469.1, read as the reverse complement.
ATGGACAGTCAAAAGTTTTACTTAGCTAAGATCCGCGACAAGCAAAACAATAACAGAAAATTAATAATGTGAGTTTTTCCGTTGGGTTAAGTGGATTTATTTGGAACTTAAACCAAAAACTTACCGAAAATCGGCCATCAATTCTCCACCCACCAACCACTATACACAACACCAAACACACATTATCACTTTTCCATCTTGTAAACGACACGTGTTTCGCCCCAACACGAGGCATCTTCAGGTATAGTAGACTCTACGGAAGACAACCCAAAAGTGCGTGCAAGTCTTCCAACAACCCAACCCTTCAAGTAACCCAACGGAAAAACACACATTATTAATTTTCTGTTATTGTTTTGCTTGTCGCGGATCTTAGCTAAGTAAAACTTTTGACTGTCCATAAAATTTTAGACATTAAATAAACTATAGGATATTTTTTAAAAGATGACTAATATAACCGCGATCTAAGCACGTTGGTTCTTGCTGGAAACCTGCGCCAGGTGCTCCAATAGAACGGCATATGCTGAGCAAGAAACATTTTATGACACTTGTTTAAAATTATATATATTATTAATAATATTTTTTTTTTGTATATAATATTATAATAATATTAAGGTTTTAAGCAAAAATTAATTGTTGTAAAAAAGGTGTCATAAATAAAGATTTCTATTTCAATTTTTTTTTAAAAACTTAAACAGAATTCTTTTATAAACATCAAGTTTTATGTTGATGCTAAGAATTGTTTTTGTAATGAAAATATGTAGAAAGGTATGTATGACACATTTTTTTTTGGTTTTCCAATGCGGATTGGGAAAACAAAACGACGATATAATCAGACTCGTAATAAATATCTGTGGGTCATACAATGTATATGTATGACCCACATATATAAGGTCATATAATGTGGGTCATGCAAGTAATAAATACTTTTAAGTAAAACATAAAAATAGGTTTTCGTTTTGGTTAATTTAATTTTTGACGGATTCGGGTTTATCACATTATTTTATATTTATTTTAAAATAATAATAATTAGGTCTAATCACCAACAAAAGTTATGTGAAAAAAGATGAATGAAAATATGAAAAGAAATCTGATTTATCAATTAATCTTTTTTTATTTTGGTTTCATAAATATAATTAAAGTACACAGAGATCTGAAAAGTAATATGTTTTTATATAAATTTTTGGCTTTCGACCGAACATTGAACCGACTTCCTTGATTAAATATTATTTTTTTTTTGAATTTAAAATTATAATTATGTCACTAATTTAATTGATTGCAGATTTGCTCGCTTGTTTGATGCGTGTTTGTCTCCAATCATGTTGCTCTACATGTTTGTATGCTCAGTTATGCTCTGTGTCACTGCTTATCAGATAACAGTAAGTAATATATATTATTAGTATTTTGCATAGAATAGGAAGGCAAACGAGCAGGCGTATCGCCTGATGGAAAGCAATCAACGCTGCCTATAGACATCCGCAGCGCCATAGGCAGTGCAGAAACGTAGTCGACGTTTAAGGAAAGTGTTATTATGGTAGGGAGAGAAGAGGGGAGGAGATGGAGGGGAGGGGAGGGGAGGTTAGGGATGTGGGATGGAGGGATCAGACCTCCAGAACTCAGCCGCTCATCGTACGAAGCGCGGTAGCTAAGCTACCGTTCAGACGCCGGTTTTCTGCGGGAGTGTGGTACTTCCCCGGGCGAGCCAGCCCATTCATGCTACAGACAAATATTATGACATTCTTTTCTTTATTTAATTAGTATGAAAACCGACTTTTTGTACAAATTCTAACTATCCATACATACCTACGTACAGATAAAAAAACGAGCCTATGGGAAATCCTGCAGTCCTCACAGTGATTGTAGATTAAAACGCTGACTAAGAGGAGAAATGTATTTGGTCTTTATTTTGTGTGTGCTCGTGCAATAGATATAATAAAGTGATGGCGAGAAGAATTAGTTTAAAATTTATTATTTTAGATCGAGACGAATACAATGCAGCGATTTCTTACGACGGAGTATTTGATCTTCGGTGTCGCCCAACTATTTATGTATTGCTGGCACAGCAACGACGTTCTTTATGCGGTAAATATATTTCTTTCTTCTTGCCCCTACGATCCATACATATGTGGCGACCGGTTTCAGAAAGCTCACTGTCGCAGTTTGATGTGTGACACAGAGAAATGCGTTCGCGTTTAGGCTTGCTTCTTTTCCTCAGTTTATATAACTTGAGCTCCAGCAGTCTTGATAGCTATCCGCCTCGCGTCTCGCCGATATTCGCGTTTATTGTACTCATAGCGAAATAAAAGACCACAGACCTCATGTGCTACTATCGCGGCACACTTTCTTTGCTCTATCCACACTTCTATTCGCCGAAAGGAAAAGTTTCAACCCCACCATCTTGATAAGTCATTCATTGGATTCGAAGATTAATAACTATAGTCCCTATTAGTCCCATAGACCTTCAGGTCTAGGGGGTGAGAACCGACCGGGTACGTGAGAGAATTTTGTGTAAACGGCCGGTGTAGAAGTGTTCCCTACTCTACGTGCTCGGCTAGAGCCGGGGTGCGTGTGAGTGTTGGTGTCGTGAGTGGATCCGAATGACGCTGTTTAGTTGTCCGGATCGTGTAACACGTTACGCGGGCGTCGTCTTTTCGGCCGTGCGTTTAAATCGGGCATCTTGATAAGTGGCGATTCAGTATGGTGCGATTTTTCCAAAATTTCATTCCACGCACCACCATTCTATCGAACCTGCTCTGCCTTCAGCGATATATCAGATTCGATACGACATTGAAATCTTCAAAAAACAAGCCTTCTCATAGTTTAAAATTCGATAAACGTATCTGTGATGGATCTCATGTTGCGGCGGATGGCGTTAATCGCTTTCCATCAGGTACGCTTGCTCATTTGCCTAACCTGGTCTTGCTTTGATCTGGCCTTTCTTAAGAACTTCAGCAATTTGGTCAAGGTACGTTACTACAGTGTAATGATCAGATTTATCTATATTAAGTAATTGTTTAGTTTTTAATATACAATAATTCTAAACGTATCTCTTTGAAATCTTGTATTTGTTTCAGAGCAAAGACGTCATGTTGAGTCCATACTTCAGTTATTGGTGGAAACAAGATAGACTGCGGCAAAAGGATGTGCTCATATTAATTTCCCAGTTGAACAAAACAATTGTTTTCTCAGCTGGGCCATTCACTAAACTGACTGTTGCTACTTTTATCAATGTAAGTAATATAGGGTTCCGGTGGCAAAAGAAACTTATAGGTCGAATAATCAATTAATGCTTGCTGATTCAATATCAGCCCGCGGCAGCCCACTGCTGGACATAGGCCTCTGATCTTCGGGTACACGCATCCAGTCTCTGCCAGTCCCCTTGCGCAAATCGTCGCTCCATCTAGCAGGAGGGTTGGGACACCCTCTACGTTTGTCGAGTCGCGGTCTTCACTCCAGCACTCGTCTACTCCAACGGTTATCGGTTCTCTGACAAACGTGTCCAGCCCATTGCCACTTCAGTCTGCTAACTTGAAAGGCTATGTCGGTCACTCTGGTTCTCTGGCGAATTACTTCATTTCGATTCTATCCACCGGAGAAACTCCGAGCACAGCCCTCTAAGTGACTTTGAGCTTCCTAACCCATAAAAAAGGCCATGAATCTACAGTGCCTTTTTTAGTTACTGCAGGTGTGCTTAATTTCTTACCATTGGCGGATGGTTTCTTATCATAAGATGACTCCTTTGTCTTTTTTTCCATAAAACAAAGATTAATGGAGATTTACACATTTATTTAATTAAATACGCCCTCAATATTCCATATCAATACATGGTGTTGTAGCATTCTAACTGTAAATTTGTTTCTTTTTTAATGGAATACGAGCAAGCATGTCTTCTGATGGACGTCCTCCATAGACGGCACGCTTGCTCGTTTGCCCTCCTATCCCATAAAAAATATAATGAAAGGTATATAAAGGAATATATGGTTGGTCCAATCTCCACACAAAAAACATTTTCTCTTTGTTATTTAGGTTAAGATGATCTAATGTATTGATCTTCTACTTGTTACCTTTCAGATATTAAAAGGAGCGTACAGTTATTATACTTTACTTCGTCAGTCACAGGAAAAGATTGAACATTGAAATGATCAAAAGATATTTGAAGCACCTCACATCTTATATAGGACAAGTGCACCAAATACACGATGATAAATGACGTGAAGAATTGTGGAGGAGGAGAAAAATTGATTCTACGTTGTAATGTATGATGCAAATAAAATTATTTATGAGATATATTTGTTTTAATTGCCATTCCTACCAATTTAAATCACCGTGGGGTTTCCAGGATAGAAAGTGAATCTTTCAAAATAATGATAGAAAGATTTCAAGATAATGATAAATTCAATTCGTCATAACCTTAGGGAACCTTAATTTTCTCAAGACAAAGGAAAAAATTATGTGAAATGAATTAACTCTTGACATCTGACAAGTGTTTGATCTAGTTGTAACCTGAAAATAACATTCAAATAAAGACGAATAAGGACTTTTCTCTCCAACTTACATCAGTGACGTTGTGTTTTTTATTTCATTTTCATAATCTTACAGTATTATCAGTTATATTGTTTAATTGCGTATTATACAATATACTTCGATTAAGGCGTATAAGTGAAGCGATATGAAATAAATGCGTGTATCGGCTGAAACAGTACATAGAAGGTTTTGGTAGAATAGCTATCATTTTATCAAGACGTATCATGATAATCCGACCAGTTACATTTCAAGAGATTTGATATTATTGTACTTTACTTGACACTGGCATAATAGTTATAACTAATTGCAATCAAAAGAAATAAAAGAAAAAAGACAGATAAATCTGTAACAAAGATAATTACATCTAAAGTATACATTTACGACAACAAACTAAAAGATTAACTACAATTCTCACTAAAGCTAATATTTCTTCGAATAAATCCTGCTAAAACTAAATTTATTTCTCAATGTAATTCCTGTTAAAGCTAAATTTATTTCTCTTCAAGATGTTTGCCTGAATGTTTGTTTTGTATGTCACCTCCGAGAGACTCAAGTTAAACTTTAACTATGTTTAAAGCATAAATAATGCAAGAGCTTCCGAGATAGTTTGTAAAGAAAACGTAAAAATGCGACAAGCAGACGGAATTCTAAATGAGTCTAGAAATGTAATAGACGTTATAGCTGGTAGGTACGATAGTAACTTTGTTTGGGGTCAGAGGGTAGTAACCCACTATCTGAAGTTGTGGATTCGATTCCATGTATTAATTAAATTATGAGAAGAAATGTATTTTCTGAAGAAAACGTTATAAGCTTATTTGGATTAGTTAACAAAAAACAATAAGGCAATTGACTGAGTGGCGGGCCCTTGCCACGCCCACGGAGACAATGATCGCGGGTTCGATTCCCGCATCGGAATAAAAATATATATGAATTTATAAATATTTATTCCGAGTCTGGTAACTCTCCCAATCCGCATTTCCGTTCCTGCTGTTTCCTTTCTTCTCTACCCTTTCCCTTCCTCTCCGCCAATCCTCGGTCTGCCGTACCAAAGGATGCGTCACTAAGGGCGAGCTTAGTCGCAAGCGTGCCGACCGTCCCGGGCTTAGGCTCCCCCGGGTACTATGGTGCCTTACCTCAGTATGCAGGGCCCTGCTGGGGCTGACCTCCATCCTCCCTTGCGGCTCGTGGGATTCACTAACACGAATTAATATATCTAATTTGTTGAAAAATGACGGTGACGTGGTTCGCCACCCGTCACGTCCTGACTCTCACGAGGGCGAGAAGCGACCAACGGAGAGCCGTTTCGCTGCGATGAATGGTAGCGGATGGAGTTCTGTGGTCTCTGCCAACCGCTGTAGGGGACAGGCGTGAATAAATAAATAAAAAAAAAACAAAAATTTAGTAATGTTACAAACATGACCTTTAGAGTTCATCATCTTTAATCTTTCTACAATAATCATCTTAATAAGAAAAGTTCAGAAAAAGTTTCTAAGTAGTTTCAAATGCACGGAATCAATTGCTGCCAGCTCCCCGCAGATTTTAAGGGGTACCTAACGATATAAGAATTCCTCCGTCCACCTCCTGACACACCCTCGTTACCAAGTTGAAATTATCTTAATAGAAAGAAAGAAAGAATTTTCTTTCTTTATTCGACAATCCAAATAACAGTACAGAAATTGTAAACAAAAATATACACATACAAGAAAGAGGATAATAAAAATGGTTAAGCTTATAATACTAAGTGTTAAAGAAAAGACAGATATTAAAGACTAAAACCATACAAACAAAAATACAAAGCATAAAAATAGTGTTTTATGTTACCTATACCGCAGTATGGATTATGAAATGGTCCACGCTCAGCAAAAAGCAGCGGCAAGCCATACTGCTGATTTTCAGTGTGGCCTAATTTTTTTCCAAAGATTATATTATTTAATTTACTAACATATATTAAGTAATTATATAAATATAGATTTAGAATCCATGCAATATTAATAAATTACGATGAGGTATTTATATACATATATGTACAGATATAATAAATAAATATTAATTCGTATGCAAAAATGAATAAATAATAAAAAAACAGATCCATTGCTGCCACCAAGCGAAAAGCAAAAAGTGTAATAGAATAAAGTAATAACAAGAATAAAATTAAAAAATAATGTTTAACAGAATAAAGTAATACATACATACATATCGTCACGCCTGTCTCCCGTAGGGGTAGGCAGAGACCACAGATCTCCATCTGCTACGATCTCGGCATACTTTCCTTGCTTCCTCCACACTCATTACTCTCCTCATGCAAGCCCGCCGGTTAAGGGTACTCTTGACCTGGTCTTTCATAAAAACTTCAGCAATTTGGTCAAGGTGTTTTCCGTGTAATAAAACAAGAATAAAAGAGGAAAAAGTATAATAGAATAAAGTAATAACAAGAATAAAAAGTTAATGTTGTATTTTTACGGAAACTCACTGTGAGTGCAAAGCTTTACAAAAAATCGCTTTAGTAGAAGTTGTATAAGGGTCGCCCGTACTTATACGGAAACCCGGAATCTACACGGGACTTCTCTTCAAATAAAACTCTTCCAATATTATTAATTTATTTCTTGGTCTCCCATAGACATATATCACAACTTTACATTTTATTCATTTGTACACAGGAAGGCGACACGTTCTATCTTCTATGTCATCAGATCAGATCATAATCAATAAAATAATTATTTCTTTTTTTCAAATTTTAAAATTACGAATGTTTAAAAAAAGTGATATAATAAGAAATGTTTAATTATATTCAAAAAAAAATTATTTTATGAATTAGTATTAATCAATCAATCTCTAAAGTTGGCAAAACCATCGCAAGATTTCAAACATAAAAAAATACGGGATCAAGCTAAATAAAGTCGTTTAACAAAAAACTAGCACGCACGCATTCTGTGTATATATGGGTATGTGTAAATTTATTGATATGTGTGTGGATGATTATGTATGTGGATCGTGTGTGTGGATGTGGGTGTGGATGTGTGTGTGAAAGTGTGTATGGATGTGTGTGTGGATATGTGTGTAGATGTGTGTCTGGATGTGTGTATATGTGGATGTATTAAAATAAGTGTTGCTCTTTATCTATCGAACCGATACTACATTGTAACCTTCGAAAAACATGCCTACGCTTTCCTCAAAGGCTGGTAACGTTTCCGCGATCCCACTGGTACTGAGGATGTCTATCGGCGGCGTGGATTGCTTTCCATCAGATGACACGCCAGCTTGTTTGCTTGTTTTGCCAATATGATAAAAAATATTATAAATTTAAACTCATGGAGCAGGCGATAGGAAAATATGAAAATATTTATTCCTTTAAAGTTTCCAAGTTATTTTTTTTTCGGAATGAAATGACACGAAGCGCAAAACTCATGTTCCTTTGATAATCAGTGGCCATAAAAAATCTGAGCGCAACGTATGTAATGCTCGGGAAATTAGTGAATATTAAGTATTCGTGGTAACCAAGCCGTAAATATTGAGGTCTCGTGGCGGTTTGCTTCTGAAAAAGAATTTATTCGAGTGAGCGTTTTAAGTGAATACGCACGCATTTTATTGCCGAATTAAGTCTTTATTTTTTTCTAAATACACCAAAAAAATATTTTTCACATAAATATTAAACTAATTAACGATCATAAACGGAAAAAAGTTATGGTATGAGAGAGAAGAAACGACGCGAGAAACTCTCATCCAATTTTGGTTTTCTCTTAATAATGACGTATTTTTATGGGATAGGGAGGGAAATGTAAAAACGTGTTACCTGGTAGAAAGTCACCGCCTATCAACACAAACCATGGATATCTGCAACACTATAAACATTGCGAATGCGTTGCTAGCCTTTGATAAGAGTAAACTTGTGTTTTAAAGGTTCAAAAATACCGTTGAATGTCGTTGTTTATAATGGACTAGACATTTTTTTATAGGTAGGAGGGTAAACGAGCAAACGTATCGCCTGATGGAAAGCAAACAACGCAGCCCATAGATCGCAAGAGTCACGGAAGCGTTAATGGCCTTTAAGGTATATGTAGGCTTGTTCTTTGAAGGTGCTAATGTCGTATCGGTTCGCAAACACCTCTGAATGTAGTTGGTTCCACAGGGTATTGGTGCGCGGAAAGAAGTTTCTTGAAAAAACCACCGTACTGGATCGCCACTCAACCAGATGGCGTGGATGAAATTTTAGCGTTTTCATCTTACCATGAAGTGTTACGTGACATCATATGCGTCAGGTGCTCTCTGAATAATGGTGCCCGTGTTGGCTGACGTCCAGTGAGTTACACATTTAGTAGGAAACGGTACAATGTAATCTGAATTATTCGAAACCAAGTGTGGTCTGTACGTGTTCGGTGCGTGGTGGCACGTTGCCATTAAACCTTCTTGGTATTTTGTTGCCTTTCCTTTGATTTTCTTTTTTTTATGAGATAGGAGGGCAAACGAGCAAGCGTGTCGCCTGAGGGAAAGCAATCAACGCCGTCCATGGACAACCGCGACACCGCAGGAGTCGCGGAAGCGTTGCCAGCCTTTTAGGTATGTATAGGCTTGTTTTTTAAAGTTCTAATGTCGTAACGGTTCGGAAAGACCGCCGAGGGTAGCTGATTCTACAAACTGGTGGTGCGTGGAAAGAAGTTACGAGAGAAACGCACCGTAGTAGATCTATACTTATTGTAAAATATAGTAGCTATTTATAGTCCTAACATGATACAACTTATTTATTACATACATACATACATATAGACACGCCTCTCTCTCTGTAGGGTTAGGCGGAGACCACAGATCTCCATCCGCTACGATGCCCACACACCTTCCTTGCTTCCTCTCACGTTCATCATAGCGAAACGGCTCTCCGTTCGCCGGGAATCAGGACGTGACGGGTGGCGAACCACGTCGCCGTCATTTTTTAACGAATTAGTTATGATTATCGGAGTCAGGCGTTACTTTGTGGACATCCATTACTATGTGGACATTGAAAACTTTTACTTATCTAAGATCTAATGTTCGATGTCTTCATATGAGTGGAACTGCCGATCAGCCAGATCATGACCCATTAAACGAAACAAGTTATAATCAGATGGCGCCATATTTGAGGAATATAACGGATGGGGAAGGACTTCCCATTTGAGCGTTTCCACGTTGGTTTTATCGGGTCTGGCAACATGAGGCCGAGCGTTATTATGCAGTAGAATCACTTTTTCGTGCCTTTGCTCGTATTGTGGCCGATTTACGCGCAGTTCTCGGCTCAGTTGCATCAATTGATGTTGATACCATTCCCCAGTGGTAGTTTTTTTTGGTTTCAACAGCTCATAATAAGCTACACCGACCTGGATCCCAACAATTACACAACAAAACCTTCGCAGCGTGTATATTTGGCCGAGCCGACGACGTAGAAGCATGACCGGGTAGTCCCTATGACTTTCTTTTCTTTGGATTGCTGTAATGAATCCATTTTTCATCAACCATCACGATGAGATGATGGGATCCCTTCCTCTTTTGCCGCTTGAGCAGTTGTTCACAGGCGAAAAAACGACGCTTAACGTCCCTTGGTTTCAAATCATAAGGAACCCAAGTACGTTGGTTTTGAATCATTTCCAACGCATGCAATCGCTTGGCGGGTAACTCCTAATACTGAAGAAAGCTGTTCTTGCGTTTGGCATTGAGCATCATCAAGCAATTTCTGCAATTCGTCGAAATGTTTTGGACCTCCTTCGCCCCGACAATTGATTCCAACATCGAAATCACCGTCTTTAAAGTGATGGAACCATTTATGCATATTTGGCACGTTGTTTCACTTAGAGCAGCATTTCCGTAAACTTTTTTAAACTCGCGATGCGCTTCAGCCGCCGTTTTCTTTGAATGAAACAAGATAAGTAACACTTCCCGCAATTGACGATTATTTAGCACAAAATTAGACATTTTCACACAACTAAAAGTATATGATGCCACATTAAAATCATTAACATATATGGACAGTCAAAAGTTTTACTTAGCTAAGATCCGCGACAAGCAAAACTATAACAGAAAAATAATAATGTGTGTATTTCTGTTGGATTAAGTGGATTTATTTGGAACTTAAACCAATAACTTACCGAACATCGGCCATCAATTCTCCACCCACCAACCACTATACACAACACCAAACACACATTACCACTTTTCCATCTAGTAAACGACACGTGTTTCGCCCCAACACGAGGCATCTTCAGGTATAGTAGACTCTACGGAAGACAACCGAAAAGTAATCGATCGAACCGAAGATGCCTCGTGCCTCTTAGCCAAATCGATGCCTCTTAGCTAAGTAAAACTTTTGAGTGTCCATATAGTGATGAATTTCCGCAAAGTAACGCCTGACTCCATTGAAAATCACAAACATGTCAGAGCGGTTTATTTACCATATGTATAAGCTTGGTTCACGACGTTTTGGATATGTCAAAATCGACCAACCCTTACTGCTGGAGTCATCTAATGACAAACAGCGAGAACTAAACATATAGCAGCCTACCACCAGCAGTGGAATATTATTATATGGGCTATGAAAAAAAATTCGTTGACGTTAATAACTTATCAGTTTAGAAAATTGCAAATATAAACTATTTCGTAGAATATCAAAATAAATGAATTGTCGAATTCGTTATAAAATCCCTTAGCGACATCGAACGTATTTGATTAGCAAACTAATTAGAATGAAACGTAATTTGAAAACGACTCGAAGGTCAGATAATCAGGGATATATCTTAATTGGAATTTAAAATCATGTTATAATATGATCTCAAAAGTATGAAGTAGTCACGCCTGTCTCCCTGTAGGGTTAGGCACAGACCACAGATCTCCATCCGCTACGATCTCAACACACCCTCCTTACTCATTCACACTCATCCATCTTTTCATCCATTCTTCATCTCAAATACATCGTAGCGAAACGGCTCTCCGTTCGTCACTTCTCGCCGTCGTAGGAATCAGGACGTGACGGGTGGCGAACCACTTCGCCATCATTTTTTAACTGATATTAAGATTCGTTATAATAAATTAACTAAATAACTCAGTTATGTAGTATTTGTTTTGATAGCCAATGATCGCTGGCTCATTTCACGTATCGGAAAAATATTTATATATTATTATAGTTTTTTATGAGATTGGAAGGCAAACGAGCAGGCGTGTCATTTCGTAGAAAGCAATGAACGCCGCCCATAGCATTAGCAGTGTCACATGAGATGCAGAAGCTTTGTCGGTCTTTAAAAAATGTTTAGGCTTTATGGACAGTCAAAAGTTTTACTTAGATAAGATCCGCGACAAACAAAACAATAACAGAAAATTAATAATGTATGTTTTTCCGTTGGGTTAAGTGGATTTATTTGGAACTTAAACCAAAAACTAACCGAAAATCGGCCATCAAACCCACCAACAAAAACCCACCAACAAAAACCCACCAACCACTATACACATCACCAAACACACATTATCACTTTTCCATCTTGTAAACGACACGTGTTTCGCCCCAACACGAGGCATCTTCAGGTATAGTAGACTCTACCGAAGACAACCTAAAAGTCACTTTTCAGTTGTCTTCCGTAGAGTCTACTGTCTTCCGTAGAGTCCGTATGCCTCGTGTTGGGGCGAAACACGTGTCGTTTACAAGATGGAAAAGTGATAATGTGTGTTTGGTGTTGTGTATAGTGGTTGGTGGGTGGAGAATTGATGGCCGATTTTCGGTAAGTTATTGGTTTAAGTTCCAAATAAATCCACTTAACCCAACGGAAAAACACACATTATTAATTTTCTGTTATTGTTTTGCTTGTCGCGGATCTTAGCTAAGTAAAACTTTTGACTGTCCATATAGTGATGGATTTCCGCAAAGTAACGCCTGACTCCATTAATGTTTAGGCTTGTTTTTTGAAGGTTCCAATGAAATTTGTCCCGCTTGGCTTGGTCGGGAAAGAAAGCCACCCCTGTACCACAAGAGGCACTGAAGTGGCGTTATCAGGCCTTTGAATGAGGCTTGTTTGTCATACATTCCCAATTCGTATCGGTTCGAATATACCAAAGAAAATAAGTGGCTTCACGGAGTTGCGGCGTGTGGACGAAAGTTACAAGAGAAACCGATGAATATTTATTTGATAACATAGAGAATGTATTAAAGGCATTTCGAATTCTGTTTCAACTATATGTAGTAGCATATTTTTCAAGTCTTCTCAGAAAGCTATCTCTCCGGCGTTTGAATTATTCATATTTGAAACAAAATTAAAATTTCATCGATGTTTTGCGGCTCAGATATGCGACGGGTCACAGACAAGGTGTCATCTAGCAAAGTTTTTTTTTCATAGTCTATGTATGTCCCACTGCTGAGCACGGGTCTCTCTATTTCTGGAATGACAGACATTAGATATATATATATATATATATCTCTCTCTCTCTCTCTGAGTCTTAATTCCCCTGTTGGGGCATAGGGCAGGCACGATGTTTCGTACCTGCCCTATGCCCCAACAGGGGAATTAAGACTCGACGAAGAGTGGTAGCTTACCTACCACTCTTCGTACGGTATGCAGCCGAGTTCCAGAGGCCCAATCTCATATTCCCATACTCATAATGACACTTTCCTTTAAAGGTCGGCAACGCTCCTGCACTGCCTATGGGGCTGCAGAAGTCCATAGGCGGCGTTGATTGCTTTCCATCTGGTGACACGCCTGCTCGTTTGCCTTCCTATCCCATAAAAGAAATGACCTGTGAAGGTTGAAATAAATGATTTTTAGCATTTTTCATTTAACCAAACTTGAGACTAGCGGCATCGTTGAAAGGCCACTCACTGGTTAGTTGAGTTAGAATCAAATTCACCGCCGTTTTAATAGGACGCAAGAGTGAAAAGGTTACTCGAAATGCAATCAACCTGGCCGACCGGATCGCAAAGATTAGATTTTGCTATATGAACGATGATCGGATTAGTTATTGAGTCTGCCATGAATAGAAGATTGATACGTATTGATCAAGAAAATTAAGCTTTGTGATTTGAGGTTCCTCCTTATATAGATCACACAAAAGGATGATTTATAGATCCAGGCGTTATTTTTAGCAAATCTGTTACACAACTAATTAACTTAATACAACAGAGACGTGAACTTTTACAAGTTATTTTTTTTTATGGGATAAGAAGACAAACGAGCAGGCGTGTCACCTGATGGAAAGCAAGCAACGCCGCCCATAGATATCCGCAGCACAATAGGCAGTGCAGAAGCGTTGCCGACCTTTAAGGAAAGTGTCATTATGGAGTGGGAATGGGAGGGGGTAGAGGGAGGGGGAGGATGTTGGGCATCCGGAACTCGGCCGCTCACCGCACGAAGCGCGGTAGCTAAGCTACCACTCAGACGCCGGTTTTCTGCGGGAGTGCGGTACTTCCCCGGGCGAGCCGGCCCATTCATGCTATAGACAAATAATATGCCATTCTTGAGAAAGTATTCGTCTGCAGCGTGGCTCTACCACTATTAAAAGTAGAAGTTATCTTTAAAAGTAAAAAGTTGCTTACTTGGATAATATTACGAGCCATTATAGGTACAAACTGGATCGCCAATCATCCAGAAACTTTTCATCGTGCCGAGTTGTATGGAATTTCAGTAGCGGGAATAACATGAAACAATTCCCTGCAGGACGCCTCATAGTAAAAGATGTTAGTGATGAGCCAGCTCTCCGCAATACCAAATAATCTAGCCGTTAGTGGAAATGGATGCATATTTTTTTTCTACAGGATAGGAAGGCAAACGAGCAGGCGTGTTCCTGCTGGAAAGCAATCAACGCCGCCCATAGACATCCGCGGTGCCATAAGCAGTGCCGAAGCGTTGCCGACCCTTAAGGAAACTGTTATAATGGAAGTGGGAGGGGGAGGGGGGAAGGTACCTTCGTACACACGAAGCGCTGTAGCTAAGCTACCAGTCAGACGCCGGTTTTTTGCGGCAGTGTGGTACTTCCCCGGGCGAGTCGGCCCATACACGCTACAGACAAATATTATGCCATTCATGACAAAATATTCGTCTGCAGCGCGGCTCTACCTCTTATATAAAACAAAGCGTCTTTAGACAAAGTAAACAATCTGTGCCTTCAAGAAAAACATAACAATAAATATGTTACGAGTTTCCTTATCACAACAATCGGCGGATGTTTCTGACGTCAGAGCTTCTTGTCCGCCCGACGCCCCTTGAAACAACCGAGCAAAGGTCTTCGCAATCACTCTAATTGTACCTTTTGTTTCATTTCTTTAGCCCCCTCTGTACACACCTCGTTAACCTTAGTTTCAATTATTTTACATCTACTTACATATTGATTTATATTAACTAAATATCGTTTATGCACTAAGGCAGTAGGTGCTTTTGATTTTAAGTTATTGCATTCGTGATGAAACTTGTTTTATCAAATCTATAAATAATAATAAAAAATTAATCGCTGAAATGTATATTTATTAATATTTATATGGGGTAGGAAGGCAAATGAGCTGTCGTGTTACCTGATGGAAAGCAATCAACGCCACCCATAGACATTCGCAGCGCCATGGACAGTGTGGAAGCGTTGTCGAGCTATAAGAAAAGTGTCATTTTCAATTTACATTTTATATTCAATCTCAATTTCTTATGCCGGAAAGGTGACTTGTCTATCGAAAGACGTCAGTCAATTTATTTTTTATTTTAAATTTTAATATTACGAATTTAAAAGAAGTAATATAATATAAAAAGGTTTTAATATATTCAAATAAAAAGTTATTACATTAGTGATACATTTAACAATGTATCACCATAATACACATTGTATATGTATTTTTTATTTTTTTATTTACATATTTACGCCTATCCCCCGCAGGGGTTGGCAGAGACCACAGAGCTCCAGCGAAACGGCTCTTCATTGGTCGCTTCTCGCCCCCGTGAGAATCAGGAAGTGACGGGTGGCGAACGTGGCCGTCACTTTCAACAAATTAGGTATATTAAATTCGTCTTAGTGAATCCCACGAGCCGCAAGGGAGGATGGTGGTCAGCCCCAGCAGAGCCCTGCATGCTGAGGTAAGGCACCATAGTACCCGGGGAGCCCGATTCCGGGACGTTCGGCACGCTTGCGACTAAGCTCGCCCTTAGCCGCGCATCCATTGGCACGGCTGACCGTGGATTGGCGGAGAGGAAGGGAAAGGATAGTGAAGAAAGGAGAGGGCAGGAAAAGATATATATTGTATATGTATATAGGTAGATAGATAAAAAAGTATTTAAAAATATTTCATAAATTTGTTTAAATTTATACAAATTGTCAACATAGTGGCGTGAACATGCCATAGTAGTAGTTTAGCGTAACGAAGCAGAAAATCAGCTCTCTCGCAACCGAGCCGGAGGACGGGAAGTAATGCACCGCAAACTGCATGCCCGGGTATGCGGTTATTTTCGGAGACTACCTTAGCGTCAGCGGTTCTCTTAGATACACCACAAGCACGTACGAAGACAGCCGCTTGTTGGTTTTATGTTCTTCATTTATAGTAAAATTGTTTTATCGAATATTTCATGTTTCACGTTTAAAATGTCGAATGTCACGCACAATTTTACCGGGATTATCAGTGGCGCCACGATGAATTTTCTATTTTACGATACATATATTTTTTTAAACTAAAGCTAAACACGGGCCTCTCCATTTCTGGAGGAACAGACGTTAACCCACCACGCTTGTCCAATGCGGATTGGCGGAGTTACCAGACTCGAAATAAATATTTGTAATCCATATATATATATATATATATATATATATATATATATATATATATATATATATATATATATATATATATATATATATATATATATATATATATATATATCCCCTTCCCCTCCCATAATGATATGATATGAATGATATCCCATAAAAAAATTACATATCAAACAAATCAAATCAATCTGGGCGCGCCAGTTACCGTTAGCCCCATGGCGTCACTAGTTGAGTGCCGGTCATTACTCCCGTGGCATTCAACTTATTTATAAGCCCAGCGTTGGAATGTAAATACGCTGTTAAAGGACAAACAATTTTGTGACATATATAAATATATTATATATAAATTGCATATTACTATAAACTGATTTCTTTCTAATAGTTTAAGTATATGTTCTAAACGTCAACTTGATATAAAAAGAGGTATTATATTTTTGAGGTAAATACGAAATATTCCAGCGTATATGCCTTAATATCTTTCGTTAGATGAGGAAGATATTTTTATCGTTAAAGTTACTAATTCTGATAATTAGGTCGACGATATATAACACCCTATATATGATCTAACAGAAATCAAAGTGAAAGATCACGCGTGGGGCGAAAAATATGTTAAGTCACGCCTCCTAAATGATAAACAATGACTGATGATTCTGATAAGTGGGTAAGACACGTAGCACCGCCTGATTTATCTGTTAACATGACCAGCGGTCACCAAAGTGGTGGTCCGCTGAATAATGTAGAATATATTTACTCACTTATACATACATACATACATATCGTTACGCCTGTCTCCCGTAGGGGTAGGCAGAGGCAACAGATCTCCATCTGCTACGATCTCGGCATTCCCTCCGGTTGAAGGTACTATTTACTCTTTCTTTCTTTTGAGTTTACTCAATCATCCCGTTATGTTTTAAGATGTATTGAAACATATTTTTTTTTTATTGGATAGGAATGCAAACGAGCAGGCGTATCACCTGATCGAAAGCAACCAACGCTACCTATAGATATGCGTAGCGTGATAGGCAGTACGGAAGCGTTGCCGACCTTTAAGAAAAGAGTCAGTATGGGTATGGGGGAGGGAGTGGGAATGTGAGGGGGTGGGAATGGGGGAGGGGAGAGGGAGGGGGAGGGTATTGGGCCTCCGGGACTCGACCGCTCACCGTACGCAGCGCGCTCAGACGCCGGTATTCTGCGGGAGAGTACTTCCCCGAGCAAGCCGGAGAATAAATAAAACATAATTCAATTCATAACAATACGTGAAAAGTTATAAAAACTTTCGTCGCATACTGTACACACTGGCTATTGTCTGAGCGTAATGTATAATGCTAAGTTTGATATCCTTCAATCTTCTTTTAATTGTTTTGTTTTTATACAATTTGTTTATTTTATTTATTACGGTATATTAATAAAGCTTTCATTATTTGGTTACAATGAATAGTTTCGGTAGATAATGAGATAGGAAGGCAAACGAGAAGCCGTTGGCCTGATGGAAAGCAATCAACTCCGACATCCGCAGTGCCATTGGCAGTGCAGAAGCGTGGCCTCCGGAACTCAACCGCTCAGCGGACGAAGCGCGGTAGCTAAACTACCACTCAGACGCCGGTTTTCTGCGGGAGTGTGGTACTTCCCCGAGCGAGCCGGCCCATTCAAGCTACAGACTAATAATATGCCATTCTTGACCAAGTATTCATCCGCAGCTTGCCTCTACCATCCATCTGCTACGATCTCCGCATACTTTCCTTGCTTCACACAACTCCTCACTCATCACTCTCCTCATGCCAACCCGCCGGTTAAGGGTACTCTTGACCTGGCCTTTCTTAAAAACTTAGGCAATTTGGTCGAGGTATGTTTTCCGTAGTCGTTCCCTTCCATCCACACCCGCAACTTATTTGTCAGTGGTCTTATTATTATCTCGATGAAATACACACAAGGTTTTCTTCAAAGCTTTTCGTTTAGTTATACCACACACGTAACTATTTATTCACCTTTTGTGGTGTGTTTTTGTTCTCTTTCACCAAGCCAACTGGGTCGAGTTTTTATTATTCTTACCAGCTAGGTGTGCAAAAACATTAGAGTAGCTTTTGTGCTATAACTTTAGTGTTACTTTATTAGCGACTGTTAAATATTTTAACAGCTAGTCCTCTCGTTTATTACTCCTTATTTTGATTTCTTTTCACTTATCATTTTGGTTATATAGCTATTATAACTTCTAAGTAATGTACAAGATTAACTCGAGATTGCGTTGTAAGATTGTAAAGTATGTTTAATCAATGCTCGTAAATTATGGTACATCATACTCTTTAAATACAATAAATACATTACAATAGAATGTTGTCTTTGTTGATGACATATAACTATGAAGAGAAATATTTTTTTTTCATAGCCCATATAAGTCCCACTGCTGAGCACGAGCCTACCCATTTCTAGAGGAACGGATGTTAACCTACCACGCTTGTCCAATGTGGATTGGTGGGGTAAGCAGACTTGAATAGAATTGAAGAATATCTGTATGCCACACACACACACACACATATATATATATATATATATATATATATATATATATATATATATATATATATATATATATATATATATATATATATATATATATATATATATATATATATATATATATATGTGTGTGTGTGTGTGGGAACACCCACTGCTCGCGCAGCACCTCCAGGGGGCGACCGCCCCCAGTCCTAGATACTATAATTCCCAGCGGTTTTTGGACGTCCTTTAACGACTTCGCGTCGAGATGTGGCTGATTCTATTTCTACGTTGGTTCCGTCGATGGCCCTCGCCTCTCGCGGGAGCCAGTCAGCGACAGGAGGATTTCGCATGGGAGCGGGCGTCCCTCAGATAGACGAGCGTGGAGGGAAGCAAGGTTTTGTAGGTATGAGTGTGGTCCATTGTCGGCTCGATCAAACATTTTCCGAGCCAACCGGACCTTAAACTCATGGATGCTCTTCATCCGGAGGTCCCTCGCTATAACGTCATAATGTATCTTGAAATAAGCTGTTGTTGTCAAATGAAATCAATGTAAAGAACAGTAAATGTACTCGGAAGTTTGTATTACAGAATTTCGTATGAAATTTCCGAAGCGAAATATACTTCTAATAAAGCTCAGAAAGCCTTCTTCAATCACACATTGACAGTTAATAATAAAATCGAGTTAAGGCGAGCTTTTTCTGTCAGTCATGATGTCATTGAATCATTTTCTTCGATGTGAAAATACAAGTTGTGAGCGCAGCCCTTGAATAAAATTTATTTTTTAGGGATCCGGAAATTTCTTTCGGGATTTAAAAGATGTCACAGATCAAAACGGATCTTGTTACCTCAGTAACCTGTTTCCATGTCTTGGTCTGTGTGATATGAGTTTTTTATTGAACTCTATTTTTGTCAATTTTCAGCTTATCTTTACCATAAATTGGTAACTATTACTGTATTGTAAACAGAAGAAAAAAGAGGATACCTGCGAAGTTCTTTTCTCCGTTTCTTCTCCGTCTAGTGGAATGTCATTGTGGAAAAATGTAAGAAGCTTGATTGTGACTTTTGTTTGACAAATGGAATGTTTATTCCATTTGACCACAGAGCTCCATCCGCTGCCATTCATCGCACCGAATCGGCTCGTCATTTTGGTCGCTTTTCGCCCTCGTGAGAATCAGGACGTGACCGGTGGCGAACCACGTCGCCGTCATTTTCGACAAATTAGGTATAATAAATTCGTCTTAGTGAATCCCACGAGCCGCAAGGGAGGATGGAGGTCAGCCCCAGCAGATCCCTGCATGCTGAGGTAAGGCACCATAGTCCCCGGGGGAGCCCGACCCCGGGACGATCGGCACGCTTGCGACTAAGCTCGCCCCTAGCCACGCATCCATTGGCACGGAAGACCGTGGATTGGCGGAGAGGAAGGGAAAGGATAGAGAAGAAAGGAAGGGGCAGGAAAGGAAATGCGGATTGGGGGGTTGCCAGACTCGGAATAAACATTTATAAATCCATATAAATATTTATTCCGATGCGGGAATCGAACCCGCGACCATTGACTCCGCGGGCGGAGGGCCCTGCCACTGAGCCAATCGGTTATTCTTATAATGGAAATTAAAGAATTTTAAATCTCTCCTGCTCTTTTCCCGCAGAAAACTGGGGTCTGAGTGGTAGCTTGGCTTACGTGCTTCGTCTGGTGAGCGGTTGAGTGTCCTACCCCCTGCCCTCTCCCGCAATGACCATTTAATTAAAGGTCGACAACGCCGCTGCACTCCCTATGGCACTGCGGATGTCTATGGACGGGAATGATTGCTTTCCATCAGGTGACACGCCTGCTCATTAGTAAGCTCAATTATAAATCATACTTGATAATTGAAAAGTTCTCTTATAGAGATATGATGCCACTATAATATCAACTTCAAAATTTTGTATAAAATAGCCGACGTTAGTAAAGTATGTTTGTAACTGAGCTATATTATAATTTGACGATTAACTTTTTTTAATATTTTTGCTATATTTTTGTACGATTATCGAAGTCAGGCGTTACTTTGCGGAAATCCATTACAATGTGGACAGATAGAACTTTTACTTGGCTAAAATCCGCGACAAGCATACAAAAATAGAAAAATATCCAGTAGGAAACACATTATTATTTTTCTGTTTCGGTTTGTATCTCAACCAATTTGTCTTATGCCTGCGAATTTTCCCATCATGATCAGTTGCAGTAATTTGGAAAACAAAGTCTTGGCTACGTTATATCAAGAAGTGGACCGGGGTAGCGAATGTTCCAGAAACTGCTGCACCTCGCGAAGGAGGAGGAAAGTTGTGCTGAATTGGCTGCCAAACTTTGCAGGTCGGAGAGGCACTCTTAGAAGAAGTTTGCTTCTTACAAATCAGTCGTATCGGCTGTAATCGGGTCCTGTATTCGGTAAAGCTGATAAAGCCAATAGGTATATGGACAGTCAAAAGTTTTTACTTAGCTAAGATCCGCGACAAGCAAAACAATAACAGAAAATTAATAATGTGTTTCCGTTGGGTTTAGTGGATTTATTTGGAACTTAAACCAAAAACTTACCGAAAATCGGCCATCAATTCTCCACCCACCAACCACTATACACATCACCAAACACACATTATCACTTTTCCATCTTGAAAACGACACGTGTTTCGCCCCAACACGAGGCATCCTCAGGCACAGTAGACTCTACGGAAGACAACCGAAAAGTGTTTTCTTAGTGAAAAGTTTTACTGAGCTAAGATCCGCGACAAGCAAAACAATAACAGAAAATTAATAATGTGTGTTTTTCCGTTGGGTTTAGTGGATTTATTTGGAACTTAAACCAAAAACTTACCGAAAATCGGCCATCAACTCTCCACCCACCAACCACTATACACAACGCCAAACACACACCATCACTTTTCCATCTTGTACACGACACGTGTTTCGCCCCAACACGAGGCATCCTCAGGCACAGTAGACTCTACGGAAGACAACCGAAAAGTGTTTTCGGTTCACACATTATTAATTTTCTGTTATTGTTTTGCTTGTCGCGGATCTTAGCTAAGTAAAACTTTTGACTGTCCATATAGTGATGGATTTCCGCAAAGTAACGCCTGACTCCATTAATAAGCCAATAGGCTACCAGCATTAACATCTTCGAATCAAATCTCGTGAATCTTAGCTAAGCAAAAGTTATTACATATTTTTTTGTATATAAACCCTTACCTTGTCATAAAAGCGGTCGACTGTTCAAAGCAACTTGAAGTTCGTCTTTGTATCTACTATCAAAGCCTTGTTTGGTGCAAGCACCTTTCTTTGAAAAATTTATATATTGTGACTAACACCTTTTTAAATAAACTTATGGAACAAAGCTACAGTACTGGCTATTTATATAATGTAATATATACATCAATATGTACATAATACATAATGTAATATATACATACACCATCAATCTAATTAGAGTTCTTCAAATCAAATGCAATTTCTTAAATCTACCGTCAGTTTTGAACGTAGATTCTAGTAAGAAGAAACAAAAGAATTTGTCAATGAGAAAATTTTAATGCAAAATTTTAGTTTGAAAGTTTTCGAACCAGAATTGTTCTGACATCAACTATGGTCTGATAGTTTACTTTTGAAACTGGCAGAATTTGATTTGTAAAATATCGCCAAAGGTAAAAGACTCCTTTTGCCTTCCTATTCCATAAAAAAAAATAATCCCCACTATTTGTATGAGCGACCCACTACTCTGTAGATCTCTCAAAGGATTGCAGGATTTCTGCATTACTATGAGTACTGTAGATACATTGATAAATGTACCACTAATATATTAAAAGTTTTTATTCGAATATATAAAACCTTTTATATTATATTATTTTTAAATTCGTAATTTTAAAATTTAAAATAAAAAAGAAATAAATTGTTTTATAAAAACAAGAAAGAAAGTTCGTCCGACGAATTTTGGATAGACATGTTACCCGTACGACATAAGTAATTGAAGTTATATATATATTGAGATATAAAATGTAAAGTGAAAAGTGTAAATAAATTATGAATAAAGTATTATATAATTTTACAATGAATAAAAAAATAAATTAATTTCATTTTGAAGAATTTCAATTACATTGAAGATAAAACCCCCTAAAGATCCTGTCTGTCGCCGTACCAGTAGGGCTGGCACGCTAAAGTACTGTAAATGCAGTTAGTTTGCTATCAATTAGTCGACATGCAACCTTGTTTGCCTCCATGTTCCACGGAAAAAATAGTCATATGATACGTGCGCAAGGCAATATATACACTGTGACTTATTAATTACCCGAGAAAACTAAAATTCGCGTTTGTAAAAATATGTGTCAGTAAGTAACATACAAATATCATAGCGTTCATATAAAAATATTGTTTTATGGGACTTCAAAGAAATCCTGTAAATATTACGCGACCAAATTAGGTTGGTTTGGGTGCAGTTCATATTGGAATGATAATGATGTCTATTTGAATGAGCAAGATTTTTTGTTGTATAATTTTTGGTGTATATTAAGGACATTTTTAATAAATATTTCATAAAAATAAAAATTTTTGTTCTTCACCAAATTTAATGTATATCGATAACTGAATATGTTACTTAATTTTCTCGGGTAATTAAAAAGTCACGGTGTATAAACACATTAAAATATATATACTGACGCACAATAATATGAATCAAACGCGAGCGTGGATCGACCGCCAATCTCTATAGGAGAGAAATTGAGAAAAATTGCTTAACGATCTGTAGGGCCGGGTGGAAGACAATTTATTAAGATCAACTTTGAAGTCAACGATCCAGAAGATAAAACCACCCTTGTCAGTCTCAAACCATAAATTTAGAAAATGATCGTGTTGACAATATGTAGCGTGTTCCGTGGCAGAATTAGGTTTTTAAAACATAAATAATAAAAATATAGTTCAATAAATTTTACGAAAGAAAGTATAGTGCGATGCTTATTTTCTATTGATTGATGGGCCGGCTCGCCCGGGGAAGTACCACACTCCCGCAGAAAATCGGAGTCTGAGTGATAGCTTAGCTACCGCGCTACTTACGGTGAGCGGCCGGAGTTCTGGAGGCCCAACAACCTCCCCTCCCACTCCCCTTCCCCTCCCACTCCCCTTCCCCTCCCGCTCCCCTTCCCCCTCCCACTCCCTTAATGTCACTCACCTTGACACGCCTGCTCGTTTGCCCTCCATCGCATAAAAAAAATACTTACGGTGAGCGGCCTGAGTTCTGGAGGCCCAACATCCTCCCCCTCCCACCACAATTAAACAATATAACTGATAATAATATAAGATTATGTAAATAAAATAAAAACACATCATCACTGATGTAAGTTGGCAGGAAAAGACTTAATTAATTCTGACAATATATTAGAATGTAACCCTCATAACAGAAGGACACAATATTATATAATACATGTAATGAAGCCAAACTGGACAATATTAGAAGTTATATGACAGGTTACATGCTAGATATAATATATTATGTTACGTGAATAATTGTACCACACTATCGTAATGTATGTCTAAATTAATATTGAATTTCGCATAACAAACGATTGCATGCATTAGAACCAAACATGCTTATGACTTGAAGATGACTACGTAGTACAAATTGCGCTAACCTGGAGCAAAAAGAATATAAAGAGAGACCAGGTCAAATATAAAGAGTAGACATCAAGAAAGCCCAATTGCCAGAACCGACAACCCAAGATTACTTTGGCGCAAAAAAAAAGACCTGACCCCGAATAACAGGATGAGGGTCGAAAGAAGAAGACAAATTCCACGCGAGACATAAATGAGTTAATTTTAAAGTATAACGATAATACCAATACAAAATTGGGATACCATTAAATACTAAAACATTCTAATTTTTTCATATTTGAACAATCACTGTATGTAGTTTTCTAAGAACTCCCAGGCAGTTAATCTGAGAACTATTAAAACTCTTAGCCGAACTTTACTGTAGTGCGTGAATCAATTTCCCAGAAAACTATTTCTTAAATAACATACATATATTATATACCTAATTTGATTGAATGGATGGAATTGTCGCGGATCTTAGCTAAGTAAAACTTTTGACTGTCCATATACCTAATTTGTTGAAAATGACGGCGATATGGTTCGCCACCCGTCACGTCTTAATTCTCACGAGGGTGAAAAGCGACTAATGGAGAGCCGTTTCGCTGCGATGAATAGGTAGCGGATGGAGCTCTGTGGTCTCTGCCAACCCTTACGAGGGATAGGCGTGAATATATAAAAAAGAAATAACATACATATATCCCGCTAAAAAATTAATTCATTTATATATTTGCTGTGATATATATAGTATATATAATTCATTATTTTTTCTTTAGGTGGTTTCCCATGCATTTATAGCATACAAACAAAAAATAAATAGTAGAAAATTAGGTATTAATTGTATTGTTACAATTTAGACGCTATGGCTCCTCGCACAGAGCTATTATAGACGCTGCACTAAATAAGATTCCGCAGTCTCTTTCGCCTATCTCTTCTATATAAAAAAACATATTTCACAATTGGGTAATATATATGTGTTATGGATATACTAGTTAATAATGAAGTTTTATTTTCGTCTTATCTAAGACTCATTTTTTTATTACGAAACCAAATTGAAATCATCGACATAAAATATAATATATTAATAAAAAACTAAAAAGAAGTTCACAGGCTATCTGATAAGGAGCAAGAGGACAAATAGGCCAAATTTATTACAGAAAGTTGCCCTGGAGAAAATAAAAGGGAAAATCGCAGATAACTTCGTAGATTGCTGAACGATATTAAAAACAGCAGTGCTGACGTGGATGGGAAATGCGCAAGAATGTGCTATGTGGAATATTCTTGGGGAGGCATATGCTATTGAAAGCAAAACAATCTTACCAGAGTCGTAAAACCAGACATTAATTTATTAGTTATAATATAAGATTGTTAATAAAAGCTATTGCTATTATTACGGGGCTCTGCTGGGACTGACCTCCATTCTTCCTTGCGGCTCGTGGGATTCACTGTGACGAATCTTAATATATCTAATTCGTTAACAATTGACGGCGACGTGGTTCGCCACCCGTAACGTCCTGATTCCCACGAGGGCGAGAAGCGACGAACGGAGAGCCGTTTCGCTACGATGAATGTGAAAGAAAGTATGGACGAAAAGATGGATAAGTGTGAAGGAAGCATGGCAGGTGTGTAAGGATCGTAGCTGATAGAGATCTGTGGTCTCTGCCTACAAGGAGACAGGCGTGACTATATGTATGTATTATTATTATTAATTAGAAAATTTACTGAAACTTTCTTCAATATTCTATAGTAACAGAGCCACGTGAGTACGAGTGAGTCTGGTCACGTCCTGATTCTCACGAGGGCGAGAAGCGACCAATGGAGAGCCGTTTCGCTCCGATGAATGGTAGCGGATGGAGTCAGGTTCCACAGAGACACAGGAACCACAGAACAAATATCTTTATTTATTTTTTAATATATATTCACGTCTTTCCCCTGCAGGGGAAAGGCGTGAATATATATAAAAAAATATATTAAACTATTGTAACAAACAACTTTTGACAATGATTTTTGTACATGATCTGACAGAAACTATCTGAAATCGTTACATCCGCCCTTTTGTAACCATTAAGTTAATCTATAACATAAAGTTTTTAAAAAACAAATTAATAATATAAATGTAACAACGTGACTTGGCGACAATCATTCTAATGTAAAATCTATTTAAATCATTCTTATTAGCAATATCTACAAAGAAAATGTTGCTATTATATTTTATCAGGCTTTAGCATGTAATTTACTCATAACATAAAATGTAATATTCATGACTCTAAAACCTCAATTTTCAACTAACAATGCATTAAACAGAAATGTATTTCAAAATACGAGAACTATATTTGATTCTCTGTTTATATGTGCAGCCTAATGCTCACACACCTTCCTCATACATTGTGCGGCATATCTGGAAATTTAAATTATGATTTAAACGTTAACCGAAAGTGTTCGATTTTTTTTTCTTTTCTTCTTTGATGGCAATTAGTTATAAGAATTATGCCAGTGTCAAGTACAAAATAATAATATCAAATCACTTGTAATATCTAGTCAGCTTGTGACTGATAAAATGGTGGCTACTCCACCAAAACCTTCTATGGATTTTTTCTCTCAACTTAAAAAGTCACGATACACGCATTTATTTCATATCACTTCACTTATAAGCCTTAATCAAACTATATTGTATAAGCCACCACACTTAAACAATATAACTGATAATAATATACGATTATGAAGATGCAACAAAAACACAACTTCACTGATGTAAGTTGACGGGAAAAGTCTTTCTTCTTCGAGTTCGATTGTTCTTTTATACTGTGGCATTAGACACGGGGGGGAGGGGTAAGGGACATAACATCTTTCCGATCCCAGTTGTCAGCGTTATCTACACGCGCAGATTTAATCGTTAATTCTGCGGTGGTAGTCTCTGGGCTATTGTGGCCCCCCTGCTGGATAAAGGACGAGGCTGACGACGGCTCTGGAACCGTTGTCGGATAACTGATAAACGTGATCACTCATTCCCGCTTCAGGTGTCGTTTAAATGCTGTAAAAGCTTAGTCACGGGAGGGGGAGGGGAGGAAAAGGGACATAACATCTTTCCAACACCACTTGTCACCGTCATCTACACGCGCAGAGTTAGTCGTTAACTCTGTGGTGGCAATCTCTGGGCTATGGTGGTCCCCCTGCTGGATAAAAGTCGAGACTGGCGACGGCTCTCACTTATTACCACTTTAGTTGTCATTTCAACGCTGTAAAAGCTGTTATTACAGCTATGAAAACTGTAAAATGGTGTAAGAGTGTTTTACACGATCGAAAATTTTACAACTCAGCCGTTAAAAACTTTACCAATCATAAAAATATCTTTAAACGTATTTCATTTTTGATGGCTTCATAATTCAATTTAGTTAGAGGTATATTTTACATATACTATATAGCAGTGTATGTTTTTCGGTACAAAAATAATAATAATTTTTTTATTTCAATCAAATACGACAGCGGTACTTCAAAAAACAAGCCTTCACATTTCTGTACTGACACGTCTGTTCGTTTGCGTTCCTATCCCATAAAAAAGTTAAAAATGGATAGCAAGTTTTAAAGGTAAAATTAAAGACTCTTACTTCAAATGTCTGCCTACAAAAAAGAAACAAAATGGCGGAAAACAAGATGGCCGCCATACATAGCTAAAATCGTCATTTATGAAAATTTATGGAACAATATATGTGAAGTGACGTTTCAATGATAAATGATAGAGATAGCTTCACTAAGCCTAAATGACTCAGTTCATCTCAGGAACTAAAAGTTCATGTGGGTTGAAGCTTTGAAATAAAACGTCACAAGAACGCGCGTATTGTATTATCTGTTGTGATTTATGGTTACGTTCCGTATTTGACAGACAGCTAGAAGAACACTTTAACTCAATTTTATCATTCATCGTCGGTGCGATGTCGAATGGAGCTTCGAGAGCTTTACTTGGGAATTCTTTCGCAATATAAGCCGGTAATAAATCCAATCGGAAGAATGTGTGAAGTGAAATTCATGCGAATTTAAGTGTCAAGAGTTTTGTCAATATGTTTGATTAAATTATTTGAATAAATCTTAAATAAGTGTTTAGGTGGTTTCTTATTAATCTTATTGTTTGTACAATTTGACACACACACACACACATATATATATATATATATATATATATATATATACCGGCATAGGCCTCACCCAAGGCGCGCCACCTAGCCCGATCTTCGGCTACACGCATCCAGTCTCTGCCAGCCGCCTTGCGCAGATCGTAGCAGATAGGGGATAGGATCTGTGATCTCTGCCTACCCCTGCGGGAGACAGGTGTGACGATATGTATGTATGCATGTATATATAATAAACATACTTCCATATAATCTAATAAGTCACGCACTGCTAAACCAATTTTGATGAAATTTACCATGGTGATAATTGAAGATCCGAGGTCAAACATAGGCTACCTTTTTATCCCCAAACAATAGTTCTTACAGGAAACACGATAGTTTTCACACAATAAACTGAATCGACACGGGCGTAGCCGCTGGCAGAAGCTAGTGGGTCTATATACAACAGTTAGCAAGTTAAGAATGAAAATAAACGCAACTTTTATATTTCAGTCGCGGGTTCCATCTCCGCATCGAAATAAATATGTGTATGGTCTAACCTTGGTGAGGTTACCAGACTTGGAATAAATATCCGCATTGGACAAGCACTGGTGGATAAACGTCCGTTCCTCCAGATATGGAGAGGCCCGTGCTCAGCAGTGGGTCACATATGGATACAGAAACAACATTATGATAATTTCAACTTGGTAGAGAGAGTATGTCAGGAGGTGGACAGTGGGGCTCTTTAGCCTTTACATTAGTAAAGGCTAAAGAGCTCCATATTGTGGTGGTTATTAAACCACCTCGGTTTTGGGCTCATTTGATTGGTTTTGATGATTCCCACACGATATACTTGGTGAAAAAAACTAACATAAAAACTAGAAAATAGAAAAAATACTTTTAAGTTAAACGATTTTTCGTTGACACACTAAAGTAAAAAGGTGAAACACTTAAAAATATGTATACGTATACATCACACAATCACATTTAGATTCTTAAAGAATATTTCTTCTATGTCGTCATGCTCTTGGCAGAGCAGTCGTGGTCGTTATTAATAGTTTTAGCCTGTTCAACCAGACGCTGCCATTCCTCCCTCACGGCTGCCTTCTTCATGCATTCATGTAGGGTATATGGACAGTCAAAAGTTTTACTTAGCTAAGATCCGCGACAAGCAAAAATATAACAGAAAATTAACAATGTGTGTTTTTCCGTTGGGTTAAGTGGATTTATTTGGAACATAAACCAAAAAACTTACCAAAAATCGGCCATCAATTCTCCACCCACCAACCACTACACATAACACCAAACACACATTATCACTTTTCCATCTTGTAAACGACACGTGTTTCGCCCTAACACGAGGCATTTTCAGGTATAGTAGACTCTACGGAAGACAACCGAAAAGTGATTTG
Organism: Baronia brevicornis; assembly: GCA_031353405.1. NCBI lineage: Eukaryota > Metazoa > Arthropoda > Insecta > Lepidoptera > Papilionidae > Baronia > Baronia brevicornis. The sequence goes on along the minus strand of JASFAT010002469.1, from coordinate 766,094 downwards.
TCTTTTTTTAATTTTCTGTTATTGTTTTGCTTGTCGCGGATCTTAGCTAAGTAAAACTTTTGACTGTCCATATAGTGATGGATTTCCGCAAAGTAACTCCTGACTCCATTAATAATTCATGTAGGGGGCTATTGAGAGCGGTCTTCATCTGGTCAGTCCACCGCATCGGAAATCTGCCACGCGCTCGGGTCCCTTCCACTTTTCCCTGCACTACTACTAGCCGCTTGATGGAGGTGTTATCACACTACACTCACTACACTTATTTTAGTGTGTTAATAAAACCGTTTATATCAAAGATGTTTTTACCTATTTTTGTCTACAAAACATTTATTTTTTTTAATTCTTTATTTTATTTATTCTAGTAATGAAATAGGGTTTTACAAAATGCTTGTTTACATAATATGACAGCAAGGATAATAAATAGGCCTGTCTACTTAACTCCCAAAGCATCCTCTTATGCCACTCACGAAAAGTATCAAACGAGTTCTTGATAAACGATAACTAATAATTCTTTTGTTAATTTATTAGAAGACTGTACGTTGTTTTATTGCTAGAAAGTCATATATACAAATGATGTTTAGAATTTGTCGGTCAAAGTAATATCATCTTCATCAAGGCATTACAGCCGCGGGTAAGCCTTAGCCTGATTCAGTAAATTTTTCCAGTCGGATCTCAGTTTGGCTTTTTCTCTCCAGCTCATCACACCGATTGCTTATTCGTCGTCCTCGACTCCATCTAGTCATCTGAGCTTAGGCCTTCCGCGGCTTCTACGACGACTAAGGCGTACAATTTTAATGGTTTTAACTATTCAGAGCTTTAATTTGATTGGTCAAAGCAATGCTCTACTTTAAAAAGTCTAGCCGCTGTATCAAATACTCAGAATTCTAGATAAACAGAATATATAATACTTAAACATAAAATGTAGGAACGATCTGCATTACAAATTCTCACTGGAAAATAAAGAATCCTAAGTCAAAGTTAGGGACTGTCAGAGGTAGTTCAGTCGATGGTTTATATATTACTTTTGGTTAGAAATATAAATAGAAAAAACTTTATTCATGACACCTTTTTTTTAGAAAAGCTTAATAATATTATAATATGCAAATGAACAAAACAAAAAGAAAATGATTTTAATCAAACAACTGTTAAAAAATGTTCAGTATATCCCAGGCGTTCCATTGGAGCACCTGGCGGTTTTCAGCAAGAACCAAGGTTAAGGGTATTCTGAAAAAAAATACGCACATTCCGAATTAATGATTCGATTGATTCAGTGGTGAAACTGGTCGAGTCAATGGATATGTGTTTGATTTAGGCATCGGGATAAATATATAAATACACACATATATACATACATATCATTACGCCTGTTTTCTGTAGGGATAGGCACAGACCACAGATCTCCATCTGCTATGATATCGTCACACTTTCATTGCTTTACCCACATTCATTACTCTCTTCGTACAAGCTAGCTGGTTAAGAATACTTTTGACCCGGCCTCTCGTAAGAACTTCAGCAAGCTTTCACTTCAAAAAGAATATGTAACCAAAATATTACAAGTATAAAAAATTGACATGTATAAAAATGTTTTTTTTTATTATTATATATTCACGCCTATCCCCCGCAGGGGTTGGCAGAGACCACAGAGCTCCATCCACTACTATTCATCGCAGCGAAACGGCTCTCCATTGGTCGCTTCTCGCCCTCGTGAGAATCAGGACGTGACGAGTGGCGAACCACGTCGCCGTCATTTTCAACAATTTAGGTATATTAAATTTGTCTTCGTGAATCCCAAGAGCCGCAAGGGAGGATGGAGGTCAGCCCCAGCAGAGCCCTACATGCTGAGCAAAGGCACCATAGTACCCAGGGGAGCCTGATCCCGGGACGGTCGGCACGCTTGCGACTAAGCTCGTCCTTAGCCACGTACCCTTTGGCACGGCAGACCGTGGATTGGCGGAGAGGAAGGGAAAGGATAAAGAAGAAAGGAAAGGGCACGAACGGAGATGCGGATTGGGGCGGTTACCAGACTCGGAATAAATATTTATAAATCCATAAATATATTTATTCCGATGCGGGGATCGAACCCCCGACCATTGACTTCGTGAGCGGTGAGCCCAGCGACAATCGGTCAATCCAATCCAGAGCCAATCAGTCGTTTAAAAAAGTCGGTATAAAAAAATGACGTGTATTAAAAAATTAAGATTTCTAAAATATTTCGAAAATTTGATTTCGCCGAGTACAAACGACAAAAAACTCGACAATCACTCTTTACCGCTACAGAACAGACAGAATTTGTGTCATTCAAATCAATCAGCATTATTTATATTCCCATTATACAAGCCGTAAGATACAGAAGAATTGTTGAAGGGCTGTAACACGTGTTATAGGATTAAATCGTTCATTAGTTTTATCCGAGTTTAACGAAAGGTCAGTTTTGTTAGCGCCACGCTATTCAATTAAAGCCGCTCCCCAGCCGACCCCAACTGATTAATAGGGATTATAGTGGCTCGAAGAATTACTGAGCGCCACGATGAAATATAAACGTTATTTATTTTAGGAACATATCGACGCAAAAAAGCGAAAACGTAGTAAACCGCAAAATGTAAACTTACCACCAGAGCTCGAAAGAGCTTGATATTTCTGAAAAAAATGTATCAGATCACTCAAAAATAGTCAATTTCAATCATTTATGGTATAGACACAGCGTAGAGTTAACCACTAGACAATGACGGTCACTCAGATCGACGAACACGATCAGAGCTTTATGAGCTATACAATGAGCCGAACATCATCAACACCATTAATATTGGAGGCGTTCGTTTGGCTGGGCACGTGGTACGGATGGATGAGGCTAGAGTACCCAAACGCCTACTCGACGGCGAACCAGATGGTCCTAGAAGCCGCGGAAGGCCTAAGCTCAGATGGCTAGATGAAGTCGAGGACGACTTAAAGGCAATCGGTGTGAGGGGCTGGAGAGAAAAATCTAAACGAAGATCCGACTAGAAAAATTTACTGAACCAGGCTAAGGCCCACCCGCAGCTGTAATGCCTTGATGATCATGATGATACAAACAAATATTATGCCATTCTTGACAAAATATTCGTCCGCAGCGTGGCTCTACCACTACAATCTGAATGTGATGAATACTTATTTATTGAAGGTTTTAATGTCGTATCACTACGAAGACACCGTTAATGATAACTTACCATCGTGATGGATGGTCATTCATACAAAATTGAAACTTTCGTACATATTTACACGGATATAAGTTTTTTTCATATCCACTACAACGTTGGTTTCATTTCCTATATTGATAAAAATAAATTGGAATAACCAATCTACGCGATATTTATTTAAACATCGCTGCGTTTAACCAAAAGTTATATGTATATCGGTTGATTCAATCAAAAATTCACTTCGTATTTTTTTGTTTCTATTTTTTTATTCCAGCTAGATAGACGGATTAATTTATATCCTTCTGCACGCACACATAAGTACATATTAAATTATTATATATTAATTAATACTACAAACAGATAGAAATGGACTGTCTCAGTCAAGACCTCCACTTACTGAGCAGAGAAACTGATTTTCTTCCACCGTCCGACCTTCACGAAGATGCAGCGCAGCGTAGCTTGAGAAATACGAGTCTTATGATCTCTCGTCTGTGTTGCCACCGCGACGCGAGCAAGGTCATCTGACCGCCAATTGTGCCACGCTCGCAGCGCGGTTTTTATGATTTGGTTACCATTTTCCAAAGCTACTTTCTAACGATATTACGTCCTGAGCGCAATTGTAACAAATAATGCCAATAAATTAGTGTTTCTAGATTCAATATCTAATTAGCTTTAGCTTATTTTAATAGTTTTATTGAAAAATAAGATAGATTCAACAAGAACTTCACGCCCCGCGATCATATTCTGTGGGATGCTCGCGGCGCGGTGACACAGATGTGGGTTTTTCTCGAGTGGCGAAGCAACAAATCAGAGGACATAATTTGTGACATAAATCTATAATCAAGCCTTATATACAAAATGCATAAGGCATATTTGTGTCAATACCAAAACTACTGAAATCTATTTTTTCCTATACATTTATTACATCATCATTATACACCGATGCTGAAATTTTGGTGTAAAACATATTTACATAAATATCAACGGCTCGACTTTACTCGTATTCCATTCGAATCGATTGCCAACCTCTATATATACATATAAAACTAAAGTAGAGGTGGAACGACTGTATAGAAGAGGATGTGGCGTCTGGACACACCACATTGTTTTTAGTATGGCAACATTTTACACCAAACGCCCCGTCCCCGCTTCGAGACACTCTCAGCCAACGACATTTGTCTTCAAAGACCTGTCTTCGGCGACTCACGTGTTTCTGAGGGACGATACAGGGCGACGGCAACTTCAAGCACCATACACAGGACCATACAAAATCCTGGCTCGAAATCCTAGGACGCTAACGGTTGATATTGGTTGCAAGAAGCATGAGGTGAGCATTGACCGCGTCAAGCCAGCGCATCTGGAGGTGCAGCAACAGGCTCCCTCCACCATGGCACACGCATCAATACCTGCTTCGTAGCCTTCGTCTCCTCTCGCAAAAGCGCAGAGGATCGTGCACCTGAGCCATTATCATCTTCATCATCAACCACCCCTCTCACTCCTGTCCCCGTCATCACTCGCTCCGGTCGCAGAGTTAGATTCCGCGACGTTCTAGATATATAAGTTAGTGATAAATTGTAAATATTAGTAAGGCAGGTCACTAAAGCACTCTGTATTTTTTTTATATAGCTTTATTTTCTACCCAGGGGGGTGATATTTCTATCCAGGTGGCGTCTGGACACACCACATTGTTTTTAGTGTGGCAACATTTTACACCCAATGCCACGTCCACTTCTCCGTCCGCTCGAATAGCGACGACACGCGCTGTATTGTTCCGCATAATTTTAATCTGTATTGGTTGCAATTTATATTACTGTGTTATATAATTTTAATGCTGGAGTGGAGACCGCGACTCGGCAAACGTAGTGTGGGACGCCCTTCTGCTAGATGGAGCGACGATCTGCGCAAGGCGGCTGGCAGAGACTGGATGCGTGTAGCCGAAGATCGGGCTAGGTGGCGCGCCTTGGGTGAGGCCTATGTCCAGCAGTGGACTGCCGCGGGCTGATATTGATATTGATAATTTTAATTACTGTATTCGTGTAAAACATACTGTGTGTACAGGCAATAAATAGAAAGTTTTCAAGTGAATCTGGATTACTTGTAATATCAACTCGAAGCACAACGCGTCTTCAAGGACATAATGACAATGGAAAGATTTTGGAAAGAATAAGGATTTATGGGGAAGAATTCTAGAGGCTAAAACTCATACTGAGTTGCACGGAAAAAGAAAAGAAACATTAATATATACCGACTATCGGACGGAAATATAAAAAATAAATAAAACGGTAGGCATAAATTTCTTACTTTCAATTTTCTTTCACAGCTCTTTTTTTTTCTATTTCACACATTCACTATAATCACGAGCTAAAACTCATCCTGAGTTATAGTGCCAATGGAAGAAAAAAATAAATATTGGTATATACCGACTATAGGATGGAAATTAAAAATTAAATAATACGGTGGGCATAAATGTTTTTGCTTTTTTTTACTTTCACTGCTTTTTTTTATTCTATATCATCCTACATATTTATTATATCACAAATAATAATTTTAGAGAATAATTGTACAGGCTAAAACTCATCCTCATTTATAGTGCCGACGAAAGAAAAAAAGAAATGTTGGTATATACCGACTATAGGATGGAAATAAAAAGTTAAATAAAACGTTGGGCATAAATGTTTTTGCTTTCTTTTTACTTTCACTGCTTCTTTTTATTCTATTTCATCCTATACATTTATTACATCAATATAAACGTGGAGGAGAATTGTAGAGGCTAAAATGCGTCCTGAGTTATAGTGCCTAGGGAAGAAAAAAAGAAATATGTGCATGTACCGACTATAGGATGGAAATAAAAAATTAAATAAAACGGTGGGCATGAATGTCCTTGCTTTCTTTTTACATTCACTGCTTCTTTTAGAAGAATTGTAGAGGCTAAAACTCATCCTGAGTTATAGTGCCGAGGGAAGAAAAAAGAAATATTGGCATGTACCGACTATAGGATGGAAATAAAAAATTAAATAAAACGGTGGGCATGAATGTCCTTGCTTTCTTTTTACATTCACTGCTTCTTTTAGAAGAATTGTAGAGGCTAAAACTCATCCTGAGTTATAGTGCCTAGGGAAGAAAAAGAGAAATATTGGTATGTACCGACTATAGGATGGAAATAAAAAGTTAAATAAAACGGTGGGCATAAATGTCCTTGCTTTCTTTTTACATTCACTGCTTCTTTTAGAAGAATTGTAGAGGCTAAAACTCATCCTGAGTTATAGTGCCTAGGGAAGAAACAAAGAAATATTGGTATGTACCGACTATAGGATGGAAATAAAAAATTAAATAAAACTGTGAGCATGAATGTCCTTCCTTTCTTTTTACTTTCACGGGTAGCGCAAGAAACAAGTTGCGAATACATAAACGAAGGATGAATCTTACCGGATTTCCTTAGTCTTCCGCGTTTCTTGGTGAGGTCGCGTTGAAAACAAAGTTCTGAATGAAAAGTTAACGATCTGCAAACAAGTGAAGGCAAGGAATTCAGTGAATAGTAAGAAAGTGAAGTTCAATTTGTTGTCTGTTGACAAAAATGAACATATTAGACGTATAATGTTCGAAGTTTCTGTACGCCTTTGTAAAACCAGCTTGTTTCAGCGATATTTCTGAATCTTCAAACAAAAAAAATCCAAGAACTTTTTTTATCGACATAATAAATTACATTTCATGTATCAAATGTCACTCTGTTATAAAGCTATTACCGCAATTTCGCAAAGTTACACTAAATGGAAAAGAAACGGCAAAAGAAACTCCCTGGGTATGCTCTTTTTTGTTTTACCCTTCCGGTGAGAAATAATAAACGCCTCCCTTAGACATCCGCAACACCATTAGTAATGCAAAAGCGTGGCTGGACTTAGAGAAATATGGAGGCTTGTGTTTCGTAATTCCCAATATTGTATTGTTTCCTACAAAACACAACGTTATTTAAAACGGAGAGCATACTTACGTAAAAGTGTACAGGCAGGGAACGTACGAGCATACACACACACACACACACACACACATACACACACACGCGCGCACACACACATACACACACACAATCACATTCACAGACGCACACGTGCACAGACACACAATCACACATAAAAATGGCTTTTATTCCACTTTTTTGTCTTTCATAATTATAATATAATTATTAGAAATAAGCTAAGACACATTACCAAGATTGATAATTAATGTTTGGGTCCTGAGATCGCACAGGAGTCTATATATATATATTTTTTTTATGGGATAGGAGGGCAAACGAGCAAGCGTGACGCCTGATAGAAAGCAATCAACGCCGCCCATAAACAACCGGGACACTACAGGAGTCACGGAAGCGTTGCCGGCCTTTTATGTATGTGTAGGCTTGTTTCTCGAAGGTGCCAATGTCGTATCGGTTCGGAAAGACCGCCGTAGATAGCTGGTTCCACAGAGTGGTGCACACTCACAACGGAATGGAACAAACAAGAAACAGCAAAAGATTTTTTTTGTGTGAAATGTCACCTTGACAACGAGCATAAGCTTGAAATTGTATAATCAATACTTTACGAGATATCGATCACTACACCCATCTAGTGAAAAAATAATGTATTTCTTTTTTTATATATATGTGAAGAGATGCGGTGATCATCTTTGATAGCCAGCTTTGATCCGGGAGAAGTAAGTAAGTAAGTAAAAGTACGTTAATTGCCAATTACCGGTTAGCTGGTGTATCAAAGGCACGTTCCTACTGAGGAAGCATTTTCCTACAAATGGCCGCCTCAGCGTAAATGAAGACGAATTAATCGCAGCCATCACTCGTACCAATCCCCTCCAGCGTACAAAGCGTTTAGATACCGCTCCAGGAGTTTATTTAACAAGATAATAAATTGTAAATGTATTAGGCGGAAACAATATCCGCAGGTTATTGTTGGTGGAAGGAAAATGTCTTACAGGAATATGTATGTAGTCGTATCTTGCCTGTTATATAAGATATTTCTGTGCCATATTTATTATTTATTACAGATATCAATAGTAGTAGATCCACGCTGCAGACGACTTTGTCAAGAATGGCATATTATTTGTCTGTAGCATGAATGGGCCGGCTCGCCCGGGGAAGTACCACACTCCCGCAGAAAACCGGCGTCTGGGTGGTAGCTTAGATACGCTTCGTATGGTGAGCGGCCGAGTTCCGAATGCCAAACACCCTCCCCTCTCCCTCTACCACTCCCATTCCTACTCCCATAATGACTTCTTCCTTAAAACTCGGCACTTCTGTACTGCCTATGGCGCTGCGGAGGTCCATGGGCAGCTTTGATTGCTTTTCTATCCCATAAAAAAGATAAAGTTATGGAATGTCATTCCTCTACACATTAAAATGCTCTAAACAAATTTATTTTTAAACTCAAAATTCGACAATTTTTGAATTCTACATAAGGATGAGAGTACTTACTGCAAGGTGAATATTTCCTTTTTTTCATTTTCTGTGTATTTATATGTATATATACATATGTGTATGTGTGTATGTGTGTATGTATCTATATAATTATGTGTTTACGTACATATTAGGTCGGGGCAAAAGTAGTTTCGTATTGTTCATATAAAGGAAAATATTTTTTTAGGTATAATTTTTTATTTATTTATAATATGTTTGTGCCGTTTTGATCGTTGACTTGTTGCCATTTTGTGGGTAATGCCATGATCCCATTCTTGTGTAAATTTTGAGATATTTGATTAAAAAAATCTGACAGGTATTGTTCACAGTGTTCTTTTGAGGTTAGCTTTATGCTTCCTAAAGAGTTCTGCAATGACCGAAACAGATGGAAATCTGATGGAGCAAGCTCAGGGCTATACGGAGGATGCATCAACACATTCCAGCCAAGCTCTCAAGTTTTGCTGCGTGGCTATAGATGAGTGCGGTCTGGCGTTGTCATGGTTTCTCTCAGTGAGATCATGTGGTACCCAAATGTCAAGTTTTTTCTTGTACCCAGTCTTTCGTAAATGACGTAAAACTGTTTTATAATCAACATCCAGTTTTTCAGTAATGTCGTAGCTACTAATATGTCGATCTTGTTCCACTTTCTCAAAGATCGCACTAATTTTATCTGTGACAGGACGTCCAGAGCGAACCTCATCTTTCACACTAAAATTTCCAGACTTGAAACACTTGAACCACATTTGTGCTACGCTTATTGATACCGCATCAGGTCCATAATCCGCACAAATGTTATTCGCGGCGTTCATCGCATTTTTACCTTTTTTGTAATAAAACTTTAAAATGTACCGAATTTCTTTGTCACATACGTTCATTTTGCTTGCTCAAGCAACAATTGAAAAATGGCGGGAGCTAGTTTTTTTTTTATTTATTGCATCTTCAGAATGTCACATTTAATGGTATTTAAACCAGCCAGTTACATTCAGTACAGCCAAAGAGGTTTGATTACTAATATAATAATACATTCAAAATATAAAAATACTTTTGCCCCGACCACATATATAATCTAGATGTCTCGATACAAATCCGCCGTGTGTCGCGTGAGATTTTTCATCCTTCCAGAAAGAGACCTTAGGCCCAGCTATAGAATACAAATGGACTGCTTAAAACAACCTACAAAATTAAGATAGTTTTTAAAAGTATTTCATTGATCTAAGCTTAGTTTTTGTTATGTTAAAATCAAAAGGAGCTTATACGGGTTAGTTAATTTGTATGACTGAGGGTAGTATTAACTAAGGTACCCTCATATGTCTTCATTTATCATCTCCCCACAGACGGACACCTGTTGTGTTGCAGGTGTGAACGCTTCAAATATTGTATAATATTATTATTTCAATGGAAGCCAGACGCCCTGTCCCGCATTTTGTATTGTTATTATTTTGTTACAATTGTAAATAGGTTCAAATAAATAAAATATATAAAAGTTTCGTCCCCACCGTCTGGATGAGTGGCAGTGTGTAATTTTCCATTATTGCTTAATAATATTCAACAATTAGTAAAATACGGATTGCAAAGATATTTTGCTTAACCAAGCATTTGAGTTAAAACAGAATCTTGACAACAAGTTGACGCGGGAATTCCGGCTTCCCCGTGGAAGATTGTTAACTTTCTATTCAAACTTTGGTCTCGGTGTGACGCTAACAAGAAAGGTGATTAAGAGAGTCCGTTTAGTTCCGTCTCCCATCTATTTAAGTATTCAAACTTCGTATTTTGCGCGACCTAATAAAGCACTTAGGAGATCCTGTTCCGATGTTCATTTAATTTAAAATGAACTGTCGTCTTCCATTTTAAATAATTACGGTAAAAACAAACGGCATTCATTAACCCCAACCGCGTTTTGGTTTCAAACAAGGTTTCGTTCGACCTATAATCTAATTAATATATATATGGTAGAATAATCCTTCCTAGAAAGTAGTAGTTAAGGTTGAAAATCTAATTGTTACACTGACACCATACGCATAATTAAGCTAACGATATATAACAACCAATATATGATCTAACATAAATCAAAGTGAAAGATCATGCGTGAGTCGAAGAATATGATAAGTCACGCCTCTAAGTGATGGACAATGACTGATGACTCCGGTACGTAAGTTAGACACAAGACACCGCTAGCATTTTTTATTAACATGACGATGTTTAAAGTAAATAAATATTAGGTCGAGACACGATAACCTGACAATATTTATATGTCAGAAATGGCCCGAACATTAGAAGTAAAACAATAGAATATTATCAGTTAATGGGGTGTCTGGAATAAGGTTTTAATTAAAACAATAATTATTTGACCTCTAATCTAATATAAATATGGTAGAATAATCCTTGTTCGAATGTAGAATTAAAGGTTAAAAATCTAATTCTCTCACCGGACACTCTATACTTCAAATGAAAAATATTTATATATAATAGGGCTGTCCAAAAAAGGTCATCAACAACAATATATACACTTCACGTGTGATTAATGGAGTCAGGCGTTACTTTGCGGAAATCCATTGCTATGTGGACAGTCAGAACTTTTACAGTTAAAACTTTTAAAGTCTACCATCTCATATCGTACTACTGTCTCTACGGAAGAAAACCGTTAAGTCACTTAACGGTTGTCTTCCGTAGGGTCTACTTTACCTGAAGATGCCTCGTGTTGGGGCAAAATACGTGTCGTTTGCAAGGTGGAAAAGTGGTAGTGTGTATCTATATAGTGTGTATGGTTGGTGGGTACAAAGTTGCTGACGGTCGTTTTTCGGTAAGATTTAATTTAAGTTCCATATAAATCCACTTCATCCAGCAGGAAAACACACATTATTAATTTTCTATTGTTGTTTGCTTGTCGCGGATCTTAGCTAAGTAAAAGTTCTAACTGTCCACACACTTCACGTGTGTTACTGTCTTTGGCAAAGGTATGGTTTGATTGAGGGGATATGACATAGTTTATATCGGCGCAAAAAAGCGAAAAAGTAGTAAGTCCCACAATTGGTGAAAACTTAGCACCGCCTTGAAAAACACTTAAGATTTCCGAAAAAAAAATGTATCTGATCAGTCAAAAAACTCAACAGTCAGTTTCAACGCTTTACAAAATGTTATATTGGTCGTAGAGATGTGAGACTCAGACCATTTGACACAATATTTTTTGATCTTAATATGCAATAAAAAAAATTTGACATCTGCGTTATTTACAGCGTTTTCGCTTTTTGGCGTCGATGTAGAAGATGAAGAAGATGTTAAGCTTCTGGCTCTCAACATCCTCAGAATAAAGCAAAGAATTTGAGCTATACATCATAAGTCAAGCGAGTATTTTACTCTTTCTCGGATATGCTGGAACATTAGTTCTTTAGATAAAATTGCCCTGCAGTGCAACTCTATGATATAAGAAAAATTCACGTTATACATCCGTTTTGTATTTCTTTCACAAATCAGTTGTCGGTCATGTATCCACCATTTCCGTTATAAAGTTTTCCAATTTAAACTTTTGTATGGTCTCTCCCCTCTTTTTGTAAAGCTCAATTGAAACCGTAGCACAAAAGTAACGACTTTTTATCAAACTCGATAATAAAAAATTAAACTAGCATTTTGTTGGCAGTAAATTTTTTTTCTTCGACGGCAACCAGATATAACTATTATGCCAGTGTCAAGTAAAATACGATAACATCAAATCTCTTGAAATATAACTAGTCAACTTATCACGTTACGTCTCGATAAAATGGTGGCTATTTTACTAAAACCTTCTATGGACTTTCTTATTCAAATTAAAAAGTCACGATACACAAATTGTTTTCATGGTAGTGTAGCATACCAGCCGTACACTACTACAAAGACAGACAGGATCTTTAGGGGGATTTTACTTCGATGTATTTTTCTATTCACTGTACATTTTTATTTTATTCATTATTTATAAATTTATATTTTATATCACATTTTCTTATGCCGTAAGGCTGACATGTCTATTAAAATACGTTAATCTTACTAAAAATATTAGTAAGATTGACGTTTTTCAATTGTTTGTTTATATAAAACAATTTATTTCTTTAAATTTATTTTAATATTTTTAAATTACCTATTTAAAAAGAAGTAATATAATATAAAATGTTTTAGTATATTCAAATAAAACGTTTTATTACATTAGTGATACATTTATTAATGTATCACTACAGTAGACAACGCATCTGTGATTCAAATGACTATGGGCAAAGATAATCATTTACAGTCAGATGACCAGTTTTCCGAAATATTAAAATTAATATCTGTAAAATGTTCTCCTTTAAAATTTATACCACGTACTATAGATTATCTATGATCAGATATCGTGCATACAAACTTTATCCAACTGATGCGTGAATCCAAACCGCTTTCATATTCATACATTTAAAAGAGATTTTACATCAATAATTTTTAAATGCCTTGATATTCAATCCGTGGAATAAGAGTAGACCGATTAAATATGCTATATCAATTCATGGGAACACACATCCACTCAACATGCTAAAACTCACACAATATTAATATGTAGATATAGCAAGAAGATATGTTTTTTTATTTATATGTTCACGCCTATTCCCCGCAGGTGTTGGCAGAGACCATAGAGCTCCATCAGCTACCCATTCATCGCAGCGAAACGGCACACCATTGGTCGCTTCTCGCCCTCGTGAGAATCAGGAACACCGTATGTGATAAATTGTTCCACAATTCCACTGTTCGTGACAGAAAACTGCGACTAAATCGCACGCATTTGGCGGCCAACCATCCAGGTTTTTTTTTACGGGATAGGAAGGCAAACAAGCAGGCATGCCTCCTGATGGAAAGCAATCAACGCCGCCCATAGACATCCGTAGTGCCGTAGGCAGTGCGGAAGAAGCAGGGCAGAGGGAGGGGGAGGGTGTTGGGCCTCCGGAACTCGGGCGCTCTCAATACGAAGCGCAATAGCTAACCTACCACTCAAACACCGCTTTTCTGCTGGAGTGTGGTAGTTCCCCGAGCCGGCCCATTCATGCTACAGACAAATATTATGCCATTCTTGATAATGTATTCGTCTGCAGCGTGACTCCACCACTATTGATGAAATAGTTGATATTAATGAATACGACTATTTAGGAAAAGGTTGTTGGAACTGTGCGGCTGGGAGAAGATTAAATAAGAGCAGAGCTCCTCAGAGCATTATTTAGATGTTCGTCTACCAATTTATTAAAAATCTACGCTACACGCGTTTAGAAAACAGATTGTTCTCGTTTTTTACATCAACCGCAATAACACAGCGCGCATACCTTGGCCAAAAAGGTTACCTCGCCAGATTTATTTATGGCATTTCTATTTATTCGTACACAGCATGTAAAAGAGTTATGAGATGTGTATTTCAACCGCGGTTTGGTAGCGGTCTGTACAAAGGAAAGCGAGTGTGTGGGCCCTGAAATTAAGGGTGCGTGAAAAAAAATATAAATTTATTTCAAAATGTAACTTTGTATGTTGGTTAGCACCGGGGGATAATGGCGGTAACTTCTTTATATATAATATATTTTATATCACATTGCTTATTGTTTTTGTCTTTATGAGCAATTGTAATACAAAAGCTTCAGTATTTTGGTCATCATCAGTCTACTGCTTGACATAGGCCTCACTCAGCACCCTCTATTTCTTATTTCATTTTTCTACCCTGCTGAAAAAAAAAACAAATAACAATAATAGAAACAGATAACAAAAATAAAAAACAAACTCATTGCTACCACAAAGCAAACAATAAAAAAGTATAATAAACTAAATTAACAATTTATAACAATAATAAAAATTCAAACAGACATCTTGGTCAAATTTTCAATCATTAATAAAATACTTCTTATACATCCCCTCAAGTTCAACTACATTTCTTTGAACTTGTTGTGATCGACACTTAATGTATATGTACTGTAATACAGTTTTTTCAAAGATTAATTCATTAATTTAAATAATTAATTTTAGTTTTGTATAGGAGAAAAGAAGATCTATTTAGCAGGATAAGAATGAGAATTTATTTTATATTGACCGGATAACATGGTCTTCAACGAAGAGTTGTGGAGAATCAGCGAAGAGGACCCCATAGATGTCCAGATACGTCGACAAAAATGGAGATGGATGGGGCATACTCTCCGGCGCCACGCCAGTCATATCCCCAAACAAGCCCTGGAATGGAATCCGCAGGGGAAACGAAAATGTGGGTGCCCAAAACAAACTTGGCGGCGTACTGTGACGGCCGAAGTGTAAAAGATGGACCTTTCCTGGAGCGAAGTAAAGCGTATAGCCTACGACAAGTCGAGATGGATAAACGTCGTGTCTGCCCTATGCCTGACCGGGGGGACTTAGGACTCAGAGAGAGAGGAGGAACTTTAATAAAATTTTTCTTTGTTGACCTAAGTAGGAATTGATATATGTCACTTGTTTAGTCATAATATGTAAAATATCACAGCTGATTGTCACTCTGCCACTTTTTTTGGCTGCCTTTGCCATTAATTAAAAAAAATACGAGAATGTGGTAGGAATTAACATAACAATCTTTTAAATTTCTACGACTGCAGCGTAAAATACCTACAAATTTTTTCCCTCCTGGGGACACTGGGAAGCTAGTTGCCAAATCGCTCTCGTAAACGTGAAATTGTAGCGCGGAATAAATTTATCCGAATGAACATGGCTTCCATACTACACATAGGCTACAAGACGATATCTTATATATTATTTTATTTCCAAAGTTTACTTTTAAATCTGTATGTATTTGAGATCCAATTCTTTTCGATATCTAGGCATATGCTTCGGGATACGCAATTTAAAATTTTGCAATTGAGCGGGATAGTCAATTTCGTTTCTAATAAGTTTAATACCCGCGGGCTCTGAGTATAGTAGTATCCCAGTAAACGATAAAGCTCTTCAAGTCCATAGGTTACTAGCGTTAGGTTAAAAGTAGCTCGGTTTGACAAAGACGTAGCACAAAACTGTGCTGAATCGAAATCTCGGACAAGGAAGTCCGATCCCAAATAAATGGGTGTCCTAGTCTTGTCCAGTGGTTCCCAAAGTTGACTGGACAGCGACCCACCAAGCAAAAAGTTTAAAAATCAGCACTAACCTTTTAATTTTCATGAAGAAAAATGTGCGTTACTATATGAATGAAGGACTGTTCAAACCAAAAAAATTGAGTACCCAGCGCAATTTTGGTTTTTGAATTTGATTTTCTTTTATGGTACAGGAAGGCAAACGAGTAGACGTGTCCCTTGATGGAAAGCAATCAACGCAACCTGTAGACATTCGCAGTGCCATAGGCAGTGCAGAAGCGTTGCCGACCTTTAAGGAAAGTGTCATTATGGAATGGGGAGGGAGATTGGGCCTCTGCAACCCAACCGCTCACTGGATGAAGCGCAGTAGCTAAGCTACCACTCATACGCCAGTTTTTTGCGGGAGTACTACACTTTCCTAGGCGAGCCGGCCCATTTATTGCTACAGACAAATATTATGCCATTTTTGGCAAATTATTTGTCTGCAACTTAGCTCTACTACTATCAAATGCATTTGCTTCTAATTTTTTGTCATCATAGTTTTAGCATCAACTTATATTTTAGTTACTTTTTATTACAATGTGTTTAAAACGGCTAATTTATTTGAACATTTATTTTTAATCTAAATCATAGCCTAAAGTTTCTTCTTACATATGTATATGAGAGAAATTGAAGAGAAGGAGGACTTTTATAGCTTCATCAAATAGGCAAGGATATTTGTCAGCAACTGAGAAATCACTGGTCGCCCGCTCGTTGGCCCGGTCGGTCGATGTATCTTCTTTTTTTCAGGGCCCACTCAATATTCGCTAGTGACCTATAAGTGGGTCACGACCCTTACTTTGGGAAATGCTGGTCTGGACAGAAGAAGAAGTTGAAAGAGTAAGTCATATCCAGCATATCTCTGTGTTGGATCAAATTATACATAAATACTCTTATTAATGGAGTCAGGCGTTACTTTTTATTTAGAAAATTAATAATGTGTGTTTTTCTGTTGGATTAATTGGATTTATTTGGAACTTAAACCAAAACCTTACCGAAAATCGGCCATCTATTCTCCACCCACCAACCACTATACACAACACCAAACACACACTACCACTTGTCCATCTTGTAAACGACACGTGTTTCGCCGCAACACGAGGCATCTTCAGGTATAGTAGACTCTACGGAAGACAACCGAAAAGTGTTTAGTGTGTGTTTGGTGTTGTGTATAGTGGTTGGTGGGTGGAGAATCGATGGCCGACTTTCGGTAAGGTTTTGGTTTAAGTTTCAAATAAATCCACTTAATCCAACAGAAAAACACACATTATTAACTTTCTGTTATTGTTTAGCTTGTCACGGATCCTACTAAGTAAAACTTTTGACTGTCCATACATACATACATACGCCACAAATATTTATAGTTATTGGTACTGTGTTTAACAGAGCGTAATAATGCTTTGGTAGAATTATGAAAATGTTTTGCACGGTCTACCTTGTGGTGGTTGACCGCATATACCATCCAAAACGGAAATGACCTCTGACATGGCTAAATGCATGAAAACGCTGTGGTAATCCGCCACTAATAGTCACCAACTTAATCTGACCGGACTGGACGTTGGATAACTAATCTTTTTGTTTCTGAACACGCAGAGGCGCTTGACAATTTTCTAATGCCTCTAGCTTTGTGGATGTCTATGGGCTTTTTCTCGGTTACTTCTTTAAGTGATAGGTAGGCAAACGAGCCGGTGTGTCAACTGATGGAAAGCAATCAACGTCGCTTATAGAGATCCGAATTGCCATAGGTATTGCAGAAGCAATGGCGGCTTTTAAGAAATATGTAGGCCAGTTTTTGAAGGTCTACGGGCCGTGGTGATCGGTAACCATGAGATCAGATGACACACAGATCATTGTATCTCTAGTATAATAAACAGGTGATGACTTAACTGACTCAGTAGAAACATCCTGTTTCGGAGTCAGTGTTAAAATAATTTGATTATTGCGTCAAGATAAATATTGACGCAATAAGGAGAAAACACAGTAAACCGGAGAATGAAAAATTACTTAAAAATTTGTTGAAAATGACGGCGACGAGGTTCGCCACCCGTCACTTCCTGATTCTCACGAGGGCGAGAAGCGACAATGGAGAGACCGTTTCGCTGCGATGAATAGAGAGATGAATAAAGATGAAAATGTTTCGTAGCGAATGGAGCTCTGTGGTCTCTGCCAACCCCTGCGGGGGATAGGCGTGAATATATAAAAAAAATTGTACTAGATCACTCAAAAACAGTCAGTTTCAACGCTGTACAAAACTTTTTATTAGTCAAAGAGCTCACAGGTCTCAGCTCAGACCATTCAATGCAGTATTTTTCTGAACCGAATATGCAATAATTTTTTTTTTTATATTTATTTCATTAACAGCGTTCACTTTTTGCTTTGATTTGTGTAAAAACTATAAAAATATTATTTTTTTTCTATTTATAAAGCAATAGCATAGTAAATTAGTCAAATTGACTCGATCTGACAGTTCAGTCTTAAATATTAGTGGCATAAGTAAATTTTACCTAAGTTAGCGTTTTTTTGCGTATATATATATATATATATATATATATATATATATATATATCACTTTAAGTTATTTATTCCGAGTATGGTTGTGCCATCAATCCACTTTGACCAAGCGTGGATCTACCGTCGTTTCTTCTAGAAATGAAAAGGCTCATTCCAAGCAGTGATACAGACATATATGGGGTATAGATAATAAAAAATAGATGCCGCGTATTAAGACGAAACTCGTACTATATACATTAAGTAATTAATTTTTTGTACACTTCTAAGTATGCAGTATTATTCCAAGACAAAGTATAAATAAAGTTAATAGCTCGTGATATATTGAGAGGATAACTAATTATAGACTCCACCGATACCTTTGAAGTATAATCCACACACGTAATCTCTTCATTAGGTGATGTAATCAATAGGATAGAAATTGAATTAAGCACCGACCACGCTTTGTACATCTGAGATACACAGACAAGATATTCTTTTTTACACAAACGTCTCTGCGTCATTTGTCAGAACTAGGAGAAACGCTGACACATGCTACCGCAGTCCCGACGGCGCTGTCCCTGTCTAGGGGCCGATCTTAGAGTGGGGGTGGAAATGAGGCTCCCCGCTAGATGTCAGGGTGACGAGACTACCCCTTCTCCGACGCCTGAACCTAGGTTATAAAGGTTGTAGGAGAGCCTGCCTCTCCTCCGTCGTCTTATTCTCTACTTGTGAATTGGGAGAGCGGATAAGTTTTATCTCTCTCAATCCAAAGCCTCCTTGCTTCCAACACCTTGTCACAAAAAGCAACCCCGGCCGTTTACGAAAGCTCACCCCCTACCATTGCTTTCGCTAAGGCTGGCAGTGAGAGGACATCCCCCACTTCTGCGACGAGGTCACAGAGTAACTCCGACCAAGCGGGACACTCCAATATGTGTTGAGCTGTATCCTCATCACAGCCACAGTTATGACTAATCATACAAAATATCCTACTGCAATCCAATGATGAGCATTTGTCGTTTGCACAATGACTTGATAATTATTACATATCATGTTTTTTTGGAAATTAAATAGAGAGAGAGAATTTAAATCACTGACATATTCTTTCAAATTAGCGAAAGAAAGTGGCAATGGGTTGGTCACGTTTGTTGGAGATCCGACAATCGATGGAGTAGACGAGTGCTGGAGTGGAGACCGCGTCTCGGCGAACGTAGTGTGGCACGCTCCTCGTTTAGATGGTGCGACGATTTGCGCAGGACGGCTGGCAGAAACTGAATGCGTGAAGGCGAAGATCGGGCTAGGTGGCGCTTCAGTTTCAGTACAGCAGTTGACTACCGCAGGCTGTTGATTGATTGATTTATATATGTATGTATGTGTGCGAAAGAATAAATTAATAATATTAGAATAGAGTTTTATTTGAAGAAGCCCCATAGATATCTCGGGTCGCCGTATTAGTATAGGAAACAATACAGCACATACTACAACATCGCAAAATACGTTCATCTCCGCGTCACCCATACCTGGGTTACGGTATGTTACCAAAGGATCCCCGTCACCCATATATGGGTGACAATCTTCTTGTTGGAGCTAATTAACATGATAATATAAAACGACTGAAATAAGAGTTTATTTCGTAAATGACTGTTTGTCTTTATAAAAAAATACTAGTTGTGTTACTATTGTTACATTGTTCAGAAAATCTTGATATATTGTACACAAAAAGAAAGGTCTCCTATTATAGGATTACGCGATTCATTAGTTTGATGAGTATTTACCGAAAAGATCATCTTTGTTAGCGGCTCGCTTCTCAATTAGGGTGTTGTTAAACGCAGCATCAGCTGATTATGGAATAAGTTAAAGAATAATTCATCAGCTTTTGGTGACAAGTAATTATTTATAAAGGGTGTGACTTTATAAACGTTGAGTTAAAAAAAGTTAATAAAATAAAATATCGATCTTTATTAAGTGGGGAGACACTACTTCTTCTAAGAATGTCTCTCCGACTTGCGAAGGTCGGCAGCCAATTCAGCACAACTCTCCACCTTCTTCTCGAGGTATAGCACTTCTGTAGCACTCGCTATCCCGGTCCACTCCCTAATGTTACGTAGCCCAGACATTCTTCTCCGATCAATTTGTCT
This sequence comes from Baronia brevicornis, assembly GCA_031353405.1. NCBI lineage: Eukaryota > Metazoa > Arthropoda > Insecta > Lepidoptera > Papilionidae > Baronia > Baronia brevicornis. Next base: position 745,756 of record JASFAT010002469.1, on the reverse strand, counting down.
TTTGCCCGCGACTTTTCCCAGCCAGTCCCAACGATCAATTGCAGCAACTTGTCATGTCTCATGATATGACGAAGGTAAGCAACATTTCTACATTTGACGGTCTGCAAAAGTTCACACTTTTGCTTGAGTTGTCGGAAAACCTCGTCATTGGCCACTTTTTGAGTCCAGCTAATAGCGAACATCCATCTATATGCCCACATTTCGAACGCTTCTTTACGTTTTCTGAGGTCTTCTTTAAGCATCCAAGCCTCATATCCGTATAGAAGAACGGGCCAGATGTAACAGTGGAGCATTCTAATGCGCAAAGAAAGTTTGAGGCTGAGATTACAAAGTACTCGTTTCATTTTGTTGCAAAGGCTAAGAGAAATAATATGAAAATGATGTTTTTTTCATTTTAGTATAACTTTTCTTTTTTACAGCCCATGTGCTGTCCATTCCTGGTGAGCACAGGCCTCCCCATTTCTAGAGGAACGGACGTTAACCCACCACGCTTGTTCAATGCGGATTGGTGGAGTAACCATACTCGGAATAAATATATGTAGGCCTTACATATATTTTTTCCGGTACAGGGATGGAACCCGCCCACCATGGACTCCGTGAGCAGGGGACCTTCCACATAGCCAATGGATCGTCAATTTATCTAGATTTAGTATAGTTTAAACTAGATAAATTGAATTATAAAAGGTGTGTACGCAATATCTTTGTACCATTTGCAACAAATGATGAAAGTGTAAAGGTAGAAACTAGCAGTAAACTTAATACCATATAATTAAGCCTTTATTAACTCCATCCTCAAGTGGATGCCGGAGATTACAACGCTAGACGAAAGATGAATGGATTTATTATGGACTTTAGCTCTTTGTATAATATCTTGATATTGAATTTATCAAGAGACGTGCTGAAAATAATATTGTTTTATTTATTTAATTGATACATAGTATAATATTATATTATAATACATATGAGCCCAATAAACCTTATTGGTTTTTCCTGGGCCCAGAACACTCTCAATTTAATTAAATAATTTATCAATCTTATAATCCATAAAAACAGAAATCATATGACAAATTTATCTATATAATATTATCTGATTTAAATCTTTTCATAAGATTTAAATCAAATGGCGATCTACATATGGTTTGAACGTTCGGATCCATAGGATATTACCGATTGTACCATTACTTTATACATATATAATAAAATTCGATAAGGTATCTTATATTACATTAAATAGTATCTGCTTAATATAGGTCGCAAATCGTTACATAAGTTATTAATATGCGGAAGATCGGATCTAATACGGAGTCGCTCATTACTGAGCATCCATATGTATGTAATATCGATGCTCAGTAATGAGGGACCGATCAAAGAAGAAGATGCAAGCGCAAACGCAAATGGATTTCAATGTAAACCGTATTTAATATCAGTTCTTTTCTCTAGTGTCTAATTAATAGTTCTTTCCACGCTCCACCACTGTGGAACCAGCTACCTTCAGCGGTTTCAATAACAAGTCTATACATACTTAAAAGGCCGGCAACGCTTCCATGACCCGTGGCGGCGTTGATTGTTTTCCATCGGGTGGCACGCTTGCTCGTTTGCACTACCGCTCCCATAAAAAAATTCAGACCCCTAGGATCCATATTTGTTAATAACAAAAACAATTGAAAGTCGAACGGTTAAGTGTCATATATTTTTTTTTAAATTTACGATGTGTTAGTTGTCAAACGAAAACAGTTTCTTTCTGAAATTTTTCGCGCTTTTAAATTTTAATTCAATGTGACCACTAAAACAGCAATTTTATATTTAACATCCTATTATCATGTACCCGATTTTCAACGAACCAATATTCATATAAGCTCAAAGGTTCTTGGGCTGTCAACAACCGCCCTGTTGCTGACAGCCTTTTATCTTCTATATAATCCAGGAAACCTCATCACAAAATGGTAGTAGAAGCATGGTTGTGAACAGACTGACATTCGACAAATGAAATGTAATTTAGTTTGTCGAAAAAATTATAGAATTATTTCATTCGTTTTTTGAATGATATATTCTTTTAAATTATACATAAAATTAGTAATGAAATTTTTAAAATTCTTAATACGTGTTATTATTATCTGCCTTAGAAAAAATATCTGATAATGGAAGGAAATTGTGTAGGATAGGGAGCTTAAATAAAGAAGTGGAGGTGGTTAAAGAAGTGAGATGGAAGGAAGGAGGAATTGGGCCTCTGGTTGTCATCGCTCATCGATCGCAGTACAGTCACAGAGCTACTATTAATAAGTCTTTCTTTTACAAAACTGTGGTAATAGCTTAAGGTAGAAACTTGCCAAAACAGTATTAATGTTTTTTGCAAATTGTCAAAAAAATTCAAAGTGTTATGTTTTCTCTCCTTTAATGGATATCAAATTTCTTGAAATATATCTACTCAGTTCAGGACGTTACGTCTTCCATAGATTTTTTCAGTCGATTTAAATAGTCACTATACATTCATTTATTTCACATCACCTCACTTATACAAATGATTATAAAAATGAAATAAAAACACAGCGTCACTGGTGTAAGTTGGCGGGAAAAGTCCGCTCTTCTGTTCAAAAGTGAATTATTCCACTCAGTTTTATTATAAACGATACACGCTCAGACTTTTCAACGCAGTTTGCCTTTGTACTGTCGTACGTTGGCTTCTATAGTGAGATAATATTGTAATCCGGCTCATCGGCTCCTTCTCTATAAGCTATAAATTTAGCTACATATGGAATACTATTAAAATACGAAGAAACTATGGTACTACTTGGTATGGAGATCGCATCTTGGCAAGTTTAGTGTGGGTTACCCCTTGGTCTGATGTAGCAATGATCTAAGCAGGGTTGCTTACAGAAACTGGATGTGTGAAGTCGAAGATGGAAGAAGGGATAAGTGTTTTTGCTACGTGTGACCAATAGTACTACCGCAAGGTGACAATGATGTTGAAATTGATTGATAGAAAGAAGAAGAAGAAGAAGAGAAACTTTATTCAATAATCCACGAAGCAGTACAGACACAGTGAACAAAGAGTATACATATAAAATATAAACAATTATTTATAATTAACATTACCTTCTGTACCATGTTTAAAGAAAATACACAGAAATTGCAGAATAAAATACAAACAAAGAAATAAAAATAATAAAGAACAACAAAAATACAAATCATAATAATAGTAGTCAGTTATGCCTATGCTGCAGCATGGAGACCATGTGGTCTCTCTAGCAGTAGAGGCGTGGAGCCATCTTGTTTAAACCATGTACGGGAAGTGAAGGCGGGATGTTCTCTCAATATTGGCAGAAAATAATTAGTAAGAATACGTTTATTGATAAATCGACACATATATAACTTGATTCTATCAATCACCCCTATATATTAGTCACCCTATGTTTTGGCTGTAAGTTATTTTTGATTTTTTATCGTGACTTTATGTGAAACTAGCTGACTAGGCGAACTTTGTTCCGCCTTAGAGGCAATAAATAAGCAGATTTTAGATGTTATTCAATTTAAGTTCAATTTTTTATTAGGAAATACAAATTAAAAAATCTATTTTAATGATTCTTTATTGTTCATGTATTTAAATTGTGCGGTGGTAAGCCAGTCACATTTGTTACACAGTCAATAGATTTATAGATTTGTTCCAATGATTTTATTCTGAATTATTACAAATTCCTGATGATTATTATTAATCATACTTAACCATAGACAAAATTAAGTTTAGCTGTCAGATTATTGATTTCTAACAAAATTTATAATTATCAAATTATTAACCATACTTAACCATAGACAAGATTACGTTTAGCTGTCATTTGCGTTTTGTTATTTCATGTCAGATGCGTTTTTATTATACCACATTTTATAGTGACTTGTATTCTCTTTGATGTTTTATGTCACGTCACGGGAACTCGATTGAACGGGATAAAATGTATCCTATGTCCGTCTCCTAGTTCTAAGCTACCTCCGTACCAATTTTCAGCCAAATCGGTTCAGCCGTTCTTGAGTTATAAATAGTGTAACTAACACGACCTTCTTTTATATGTATAGATTTCGATGGACCTATGTGAGGATTTTGTTTAATATTTATCTCCTTCTCTTTCCTTAATATTCCTCATAGTGTGGTGCATAACTTTCGCACATGTAGGCGCAATATGTTACAAAATTGGCCAAAATTAATGGCCGCAACGTGGTGGCGTTATGACCGGAGTAACGTTGAACTGGTCGTATTTGAAGACGTGAACAGATTGGATTAACGTCCATTGCTATCCTTCAGGATATCAACATAAGTTGCTGCTTTTTTGTATTACCCACCTTTCGTACTGAGTGCAAGTATTTGGAGACACAACTCCTTTTCCCCTCCTTTACTTATCCTCTGTAGTAACTCGGAGTTACTACAGATACGTTCCTTCGCCTTAACAGCTGTAATGTTCTGGAATAACCTTCCTCTTGACATTAAAAAAGCCCCAAACAAATTCAGTTTTAAAGTCAAAGTCCGACAAGTCCTTGTATAAGAATGAAACCTAGCTTGCTACAAGGTGAATATTTCTTTTTTTCATTTTTTTTATTTTATTTTTCTCGTGTATTTGTGTGTATGTATGTGTATGTCTATATATGTGTGTACGTATGTGTATGTAAGTATACACTTTACACCACTGTGGGTAGGGAAAAAAATTATAGGTTCGCGTCAGCAATATGCTTAAGGTATATCTACATATAGTTCTGATTATAGCTATAGACATACTTTAAACACCCTACGTACACGCATCACGCCAACACATTATATATATACCCGATTGTATGTGTGTGCGTTGGATGCTTCAGCGATGGATAAAGTATTGTGAGTCGCGTCAGCAACATACTGTAGTAATAGCAGTATTTAATGTTACGATTAGTTCGACATTTCAAAATAAAGTTTAAGTTTTCACTTCTGTCGGCAGTACTTATGACTGCCTCTGTTTTTTTTTTTTTTTGGGAAAGGACCTCTCATTTGGAAATGCTCCACCTTGTTCTTGCTATAAAAACAAATGAAGAACATTGAAAAATTATTAGTTAATAACTCAGTTTATTTTTTTTTTTATATATTCACGCCTATCCCCCGCAGGGGTTGGCAGAGACCACAGAGCTCCATCCGCTGCCATTCATCGCAGCGAAACGGCTCGTCATTGGTCGCTTTTCGCCCTCGTGAGAATCAGGACGTGACGGGTGGCGAACCACGTCGCCGTCATTTTCGACAAATGAGGTATATTAAATTCGTCTTAGTGAATCCCACGAGCCGCAAGGGAGGATGGAGGTCAGCCCCAGCAGAGCCCCGCATGCTGAGGTAAGGCACCATAGTACCCGGGGGAGCCCGATCCCGGGACGATCGGCACGCTTTCGACTAGGCTCGCCCCTAGCCATGCATCCATTGGCACGGCAGTCCGTGGATTGGCGGAAAGGAAAGGAAGGACAGAGAAGAAAGGAAGGGGTAGGAAAGGAAACGCGGATTGGGGGTGTTACCAGACTCGGAATAAACATTTATAAATCCATATAAATATTTATTTCGATGCGGGAATCGAACCTGCGACCATTGACTCCGTGGGCGGAGGGCCGCGCCACTGAGCCAATCGGTCGTAACTCAGTTTACCACGCGTTTAACACGTTTCTAGCTACTTTGTAGTGACTTAAAAGGATAAGTGAGGTATGTATAAAACAAAGTTGCACCAGACACAAGCTGGACGCGTAAATCCCAGTATGAAACTATTAGATAACGCCGAGTTTAGAAACTGCGAACATCTGCATTGGGTGGAGTCCGAATGTAAGCGGAATATGATCTATTTTTTTTAACAGCACATATATGTCCCACTGCTGAGCACGGGCCTCTCCATTTCTGGGGGAAATGACGTTAAACCCACCACGCTTGTCCAATGCGGATTGGCGGTTATATGATCTATATGATATGATCTAAATCACCTATAAATTACCTACTATATAATAGACCTATATTAGAAATCACTAAAACTTTTTTAAGTCGTAATTAATGCCAGCTATTTACTTCTCCAACACCTGGATTACTAATGGGTTGCCAGCCTTTGGTATATGAGTAAGTTTATTTCCGAAGGTTTCAATGTCATTTCGGTACGGAAATACCGCTGTAGCTAACTGGTTCCATAGAATGGCTGTAAGTGGAATGAAGTTTTGGGAAAAACATAACTTATCTGTCATCAGCCTGTATAGTTGAAAATTATACAAACATTGCCTTGTCTGTTTAATTTTCGAGGCTAAGAAATAAGAGGAAAAGATGAAGAACTATAGCATAGAAGAAGGACTAATATTTTTTTTTATCCGAAATTAATTAATAGTAAATTTATTTCTGAAAACGTCTTCAGCAAGGGGAAACATTTTGGAAAGACTATCCCTTTAACAATGTATGGTCAAATCTTCGACCATACCGTCTTTAGCTCGTTACTTTTTATATCACGATATCAACAATTTGCACTTGTCATGTCTCATGATAAGGTATGTCCATTCTTCTTCTTCTAAACGTGCCTCTCCCACTTGCGAAGGTTGACAGAGTCAATTCAGCACAACTCTCCTCTTCTTTCGCGAGATGCAGCAGTTCTAGAGCACTCGCTATCCCGGTCCACTCACTGATATTACGTAGCCAAGACTTTCTTCTCCCACTGACTTGCCTTTTGCCCGCGACTTTTTCCATCACGGACAATTGCAGTAATTTGTACCCGTCACGTCTCCTGATATGATCCAAGTAAGCAACTTTCCTACCTTTAACAGTCATTAAAGTTCACGGTTAATTATAAAAATTACATCGACCGCTAAATGTGGGGACCCACACGCAGCAGTAGTAACCAACACGTACATATTGCGGATAAGATCATGGACGCTTTGAAACTCACAATTGCATTTTGCTTCGCTGCGTCGTCGGTAAATCAGTACACTTACATAGTTCTTGGATTTGAATGAATATGATATTAGGGAAATTCACAAATTCATAATTCCCTCCCAGTCAGTGAAAATAATAGCAAAATAAATCGTCATTAACTCGAGGCAGTCCAATTCTGGTGTGCCTCTCTAAGGCGTGCCACAAAAAAGAAAACAAATAAATAAAAAATATATAATATTAACTACTCCCACAACATTAACTAATTGGTTCCGTGGCCAAGAACCCACTTTCGGAGTCAAGACTTGCGTGAAACAAACATATACGTATATATATTTTGTAGTGGTAGAGCCACGCTGCAGACGAATACTTTGTCAAGAATGGCGTATTATTTGACTGAAGCATGAATGGGCCGGCTCGTACGGGGAAGTACCACACTCCCGAAGAAAACCGACGTTTGAGTGGTAGCTTAGCTACCGCGCTTCGTCCGGTGAGCGGTTGAGTTCCGGAAGCTCAATTCTCTCCTCCCTCTCCCATAATTTCTGCACTACCTATGGCACTGTGGATGTCTATGGGCGGCGTCGATTGCTTTCCATCAGGTGACACGCCTGTTCGTTTGCCTTCCTATCCCAAAAAAAAAAATTGATTTGATTCTCCCATTGATGTCCTCTATTCAATCAAAGAGTATAACCACATGAGCGATTAAACAGATAAAACATGAGTGTAGTCATTTAGTACCGTAAAAGGGTACAAAAAGAATGCACTGGTCCAAAAATTCAGCTTTAGTCTCCAAGGTATGGATGACTAAATAAAGTTGAAAAAGGCTTCGTAAATATCACCCATCTGCATTTATCTGCTTCTTTCTCGACGTTGTCTGTACTTAATTGCATAACCTGCACAAGGTATACATACTCCTGGACAACTACAAGAGTTTTACCATCAAAAAACCGTGTTACCGTCTTCTTTGTCGGCTGAAGATGATTCATGACTTTGGTAAAAAGAAATGAAAATTTAAGATTAAATGTACGATTCAAGATTGAAATTCAAATGTACGAAATACAATATAACGAACAAATCCCCGGAATATAGCACTTTTTAAAACCAATAGAAAATAGTGAAAGATGGTACATCTCTTCGTGACATTCAAAGACAACCGAACCGAACAACGGTAGACAACCGAAAAGTCTACCGTAGAGTCTACTATACCTGAAGATGACTCGTGTTGGGGCGAAACACGTGTCGTTTACAAGATGGAAAAGTGATAGTGTGTGTTTGGTGTTGTGTATAGTGGTTGGTGGGTGGAAAGTTGATGGCCGATTTTCGGTAAGTTTTTGGTTTAAGTTCCAAATAAATCCACTAAACCCAACGGAAAAACACACATTATTAATTTTCTGTTATTGTTTTGCTTGTCGCGGATCTTAGCTAAGTAAAACTTTTGACTGTCCATATAGTGATGGATTTCCGCAAAGTAACGCCTGACTTCATTAATAATTCAAAGAATATGCCTAACAACTGGATTTGATTTTTTAACATTAACGGGAATTCACCAACTTTTAATGCATTGAAAATAAGCTTTATTATTGGATAAAACTCCCAAAATAACGTTTATTTTACACTTGAATATATCTTACATTTAATATTATAATTATGCGTTCGTCGAACCTTAATAATAGAGACAAGCCTTCGCAACTCCACTGAAGCGACAAAGGAAACACTTCACGCTTAAGGAAACTTTTCAATTCGTAATTAAATATTGTTAAAACAGAGATAGCTCACCACGCGCAACTTCCAGTTGATTTTAACATTTTGGAAGACAATAAGATAACAGTACAATGGTATAATGTTTGAACAGTCTGTTTTCCTAATAATCATTTTTATGTGAGAGGTAGGCAAACGAGCAGACGTGTCACCTTATGAAAAACAATTAACGTCGCCCATAAATATCCGCAGTGCCATAGGCAGTGTAGAAGCGTTGCCAACCTTTAAGGAAAGTGTCATTATCGGAGGGGGATGGCGAGAGGGGAGTGGAGAGGGGGCTGAGAGAGAGTTGGGTTAGGAACTCAACCGTTCACCGGACGAACCGCGGTACCTAAGCTGCCACTCAGACGCCTGTTTTCTGCGGGAGTGTGGTACTTCCCCGGGCGAGCCGATCCATTCATGCTACAGATAAATAATATGCGCCAACCTACCTACCTAATTCGTCGTTAAATAGAGAAGCACCACATACAAGACCACGATACATACACTACAAGACCACGCATATACCTAACTGCCTTACCTTGTGGCCTTAATGTCCTGGGATGGAAGAGATCACTTACTTCTTTAGTAGCGTGTGATCGCTGACTCAATAATGAAGAAGACGAAGGTAACTCATTTGCTCGGTTGTTTACTTTTCCATAAAAAATATAACAAAATTCTTCCCCCTTTTTTCTCTGTAATAACGCTCATTTAGCATTTAATGAAAGTATTGACTTTAACTGCGACCATCCATGCTGGATACCAAAGTTGACCAAGCGGCAAAATGGCAGACTTACAAAGCAAAACTAAAAGCGTAAACCCCAGCGTGAAACTATCAGATAACGCTAACTTACCAAAGTGTGAACAGCTGCGCTCGGGAGCGTCTCATTGCCAGCGGTATATTGTTGAGTAAAATCTCATGAAACTGAACTTAGGTTGTGAGTACACTATCATAACTCTTTTTTTGTAGCAGAGCGAGAACTGTAGACTCTTTTTTTATAGAACGAGAAGTCGTGTCATCTGATGGAAAGCAATCAACGCCGCCCATAGACATCCGCAGTGCCAAAGAGAGTGCAGAAGCGTTGCCAGCCTTTAAGAAGAGTGTCATTATGGGAGGGTGAGAGGGGGGGCCTGAGCCTTCAGAACTCAACCGCCACCGAACGAAGCGCGGCAGCTAAGCTACCACTCAGACGCCGGTCTTCTGCGGGAGTGTGGTACATCCCCGGACGAGCCGGCCCATTCATGCTACAGACAAATAATATGTTATTCTTGACAAAGTATTCGTCTGCAACGTGGTTCTACCAATGCTTATCAAAGTTTTTGAAGGTTCCAATGTCGCACCGGTTGGGAAACACAGCCTGTGGTAGTCGGTTTCACAGGGCAGTGGTTCGTGGAAAGTATAATTAAAAAGATGTAAGAATACTCTTTAATTATTATTCCACACTCACGAACACACTTATGTGTGTCTGTGTGTGTGTCTAAGTGGAAAAATTAGCTGGTCTACACGATCATCTCAGGACTGAAGCCTGAAGATTATACAATATAATTTGATTTGTTTTACAAAATTGTGTGCAAAAATATTTTACAACTTATGCTAAGAGGGTTCTTAGTGAACAAATTTTTATTTATATCCTTCAACCGTGGGTAGGTAGGTACTTGTAAAAATAAATAAAAGTAAGAAAACGTTGAATGAAAACAATTTTATGCATTCAGACCAATGAAAACAAGTTTTTATGGGTTCATACGTCAAATATACGTGGAATTGATGAATTATTCATGTCCACGTGTGGTTATGCATGAGGGTTTTTTTTTGTATCACAATGAAATATTTGATTTCAATCAGAGTGAGTTTTATTACTGTATAAAAGGGAAGGTATTTTCATATGATGATATTGAATGATATTAAATTGTTAATGTTACCGAAATCGTTTGCTTACTTATCAGAAATCGTAAGTTCAAATAATTCATAAACTTTGATAAAGTAAATTTTTGCATTAAGTTATTTTAAAAAAAAATGTGTCATGAATAAACTTTTCTATTTTGCTGTTTTTTGCTTTTTGTTCTATAAAAGTAAATTTTACAGAGACAATAATAAAACTGACTTTGTTTCATAGTGGTAGGCAGAGATCACATGTCACCATCCGCTACGAACTCGGCACACTTTTCTTGGTCTCTCCACACTCATCCAGCCTTTCTCTCACATTCATCGTAGCGAAACGACGGATGGATGGAATCAGGATATGACGGGTGAAGGACTACGCACCGTCATTTTTTAACAGATTAGGTATATTAAAATTCGAGAAAATAAACGATTTTAATATTATTAATGGAGTCAGGCGTTACTTTGCGGAAATCCATCAGTATATGGACAGTCAAAAGTTTTACTTAGCTCAGATCCGCGACAAGCAAAACAATAACAGAAAATTAATAATGTGTGTTTTTCCGTTGGGTTAAGTGGATTTATTTGGAACTTAAACCAAAAACTTACCGAAAATCGGCCATCAACTCTCCACCCACCAACCACTATACACAACGCCAAACACACATTATCACTTTTCCATCTTGTAAACGACACGTGTTTCGCCCCAACACGAGGCATCTTCAGGTATAGTAGACTCTACGGAAGACAACCGAAAAGTCAAGTTTTCGGTTATTGTTTTGCTTGTCGCGGATCTGAGCTAAGTAAAACTTTTAACTGTCCGATTTTAATATTATTCCATTATATTTTTTTAAATCATAGTGTAATCTCCTGAACATCGATTTTAATGTTCCATCTTTTATTTCACAACTTCTTTATTTGGTGTGCAAATAAGTCCCCATTTCTGAAGGAACAGACACTAACCCACCATGGCCGTTACCAGAATCGGAATAATTATTTGTAGATCTTACATACATATATTTATCCCGATGTGAAGAGCGAAACAGCTATGATTGGCTCTGTGAAAGGCGCAAAAGTGTTGGAAATTACTAAAAGTCTTAAATCAACAAGTTGTTTTACAGCAAAGATGTAATACCTCGTAAACATCTCCAGAAATAATAAAATGTCTCTTTGGGCTTTATGGTACAGTAATCTAACAAACAGGCTTATCTAAGTGATAATACTTTTGAATGTTTACGTTCTGTTCAGACATATCTTAAAATTTCATATAAAGTATATATAAACATAATATAGGGGAGCAGGGGGTAATTGGAGCCTACTAATGAAAAAGTTCAATAAAAAGCATATTTATAGATACTTTAGGAACTTTTTATTAGAAACTAAATCCTTACTAATTTGACTATCATTTAATTACAGCGTCAACGTTGCATACATAAACAAACACAGACACGTAAAGTGTGACTTAGAGAGGTTGAACTATAAACGAAATTATACAAACAAAATAAAAATTACATTACAGATCACGATTGATGCAGTTCGTTTGTGTGTGTAGGTGTGTTTTTTTCTCAGTGTGTGCGTGTATTTAATTTATTTTATTTTATTCTACTTAACTAATGTTTACTTAATATCAATTTTGTAGGATTATATGCCAGGTTAGATAGCTATTTGTTTATAATTTTTTTTTTAGTGAGTTGACTTTTAAATTATAAGACTTATCTATTCGATGAATGGATCTAATTTGGAGCTTCATATAAATGTGTAATGCGGCATGAAATGGAATTAGATGCACAAGAGAATGTATATTATCTATAAAAAATATTTTTTCTTAACAAAAAAACTAGCAATGTTTTTAATATCGCTAGCATTATAATTAACCATTCGAACTAAGCTAATAATGCTTGATTGATGGAGTCAGGCGTAGCTTTACGGAAATCCATCACTGAGATGGAAAATCAATACCTGCCTATTGTTTAATATGTTTCTTATTTCAGAGCAGGCAGATAAGGATGGTGGTAAGCGATCAGGGCAACCCAGAGATAGTTTTGAATGTTTTGCTGACCTTTCGTGGCACGTCTCTCGAATATCCTTAAAATACCTAAAATCCATGAAAAATTTAATTTTCGAAAACTCTTATCTTTAGTCTTCGTCATTAAGATTATTGAAAGAACTTCTCTTATTACATTAAAATAATGTATAAATCTAAAACTTCAATTTGTAATAAATCTATCAATACTTACTTAAAATACTTTAGATTTTTAAATACGTTTCTTATAAAAATTTAACAAGAAAATTAAGTTTTTAATATAGATAAGAAATATTGGAATGGAAATTTAACATTCTTGAAAAAATTTAATTCATTTTACTTAAATTTAGTGTCTGAAATTCGACAGTACATGCTTCTAATAATTAAAAAATTAAAAAATATATTGAAAATGTTTATAATAAACTTAATATTTATTTACCGACCGACGACCGATTGGCTCAGTGGCGCGGCCCTCCGCCCACGAAGACAATGGTCGCGGGTTCGATTCCCGCATCGGAATAAATATTTATAGGGATTTGCCGCCAATCCACAGTCTGCCGTGCCAATGGATACATGGCTAGGGGCGAGCCTAGTCGTAAGCGTGCCGATCGTCCCGGGGTCGGGCTCCCCCGGGGACTATGGTGCCTTACCTCAGCATGCAGGGCTCTGCTGGGGCTGACCTCCATCCTCCCTTGCGGCTCGTAGGATTCACTAAAGACGAATTTAATATACCTAATTTGTCAAAAATGACGGCGACGTGGTTCGCCACCCGTCACGTCCTGATTCTCACGAGGGCGAAAAGCGACCAATGACGAGCCGTTTCGCTGCGATGAATGGCAGCGGATGGAGCTCTGTGGTCTCTGCCAACCCCTGCGGGGGATAGGCGTGAATATATAAAAAATAAAAAAAATATTTATTTATCAGTTTATTACAATATTTTTAAAAATCGATGGGTAATGTGACAAAAAATATTTTGAATTAAAATTTAAAATAAGCAAAAAAAAACGCTTTCCTTTTAAATATAAGAGTAATAAAGTTAAAGTTACTTTATTTTTTAAGACAACAATAGTTGAAATTTATTTTCGGAAGTACATGAAGCAAGTGGTTCTCAGATTGCATCTTGCATAAAGTTTCTAGAGTACGGCGTCTACTTGAAGTTTGTGGAAATCTTTGAATACGGCGAAGTACTTCGAAATAATGTCATCTTTTCAGTTAAATTTCGAGAGGTTATTCATATTTTCACATTTTATTTTTAACTTGGTAAGAGAATTTACTTAGCGTACTTTATTTTTTTGGAGTTTCAATTTTATTTTTTCAGAAAAATGTGTGTGTGTATGATATGTCCTAATACCGGGCAAGAGTCTTCCCATTTCTGGCAGAATGGTTATTAACTCACAGTAGTAGTCGAGGTCAAGCCAAAACGTAGTAAGCCGCAAATTAAAAACTAACAACCGGAACAAAAAAATCCTTTAAGATTTCCTAAAAAAAATTGTATCTGATCACTCAAAAATAGCCAGAGTCAATGCTATAGAACATTTTGTATTGGTCGTAGTGCTGCGAGACTCAGACCATTCGACCCAGTCTTTTTTCCTGATCCTGAAATGCTATAAAAAGTTTTTGACCTGTATGTCATTTACCAGGGTGTTCATCACACCATTCCATGTCATTTGACAGTAAGAACCCAATGTCTGACCTACCTTTGTCTATGAGCGGCAATTGACTGTCATGAAGCTTTGGCAAATGTGTGTGTGTAAATTTTGACAGTTTGTAGAATTGTTTAAAAAATAATTATGATAGTACCCTAACTAACAAAGACCCGCTGAAACGATGCAACGAAACCTCCAGCAGCTTGAAGGTCAAACGTCGCAAGTGGAACTTGGTAGGCCATACTCTCCGCCAAGAGCCCAATCATATCCCTAAGCAAGCCCTAGGTTGGAACCTCCAAAGCAAAAGTAGGCGTCGCCGCCCAAGCAAACATGGCGACGTACGGTGATAGCAGATGCGGGTAGCATCGGAATGACCTGGAGTGAAATAAAGCGCATAGGTCAAGATAGAACGCGATAGCGGAGCGCTGTGGAGGCCCTCTGTCCCTCATGGGGGACATAGGGACATAAGCAAGACTATTAAAAGTGCTTACGGTAAACAAAAGGTGAATATGGTTACAATAAGACAGATTATAGGATAGAAACCTGATATTTAAAAGTGTAACTCAATTGTTTCCGACAAAAAGCATGACTGTTACTGACAAAAAAAAACAGTTTTATTTATAAGCAATTTAATTGTCTAGAATAATGGAGAGGCCATTTTGTCTCAAATGTTGATCAAAGCGTTGTCACGTAATGTTGTTTTGTATCAATTGTTTCAGTTCTTGAAGTGTAAAATTGCTCAATTGGCATTCAATTTTAACGTTGAGTAAATAAATATTCCGTCTTATTTGGAAGTGATATGAGACTTTGTCTTTCCCGTTATTAAATCGAATATGAAATTTAATTTACTTTACATTTTTTTTATATATTCACGCCTATCCCCCGCAGGGGTTGGCAGAGATCCATCCGTTACGAAGAAAAACTTCATGAGCTAATTTTAATATTTTTAGTACAGCCTGTATATGTTCAAAATCTGGGCAAGGGGTCTTTTCTATTTCTGGATATATTGAAACAAACTCAACGTTTGTCCAAGGTGGAATGTTGGGACATTCAGTCTTGGTTAAACAGATACCAGTAAGCCTCATATATTTGTCCAGATACGGAAACTGAACCCGAAACCATAAATTCAGAAGGCGGTTAATTTCCCTCCAGGCATTTAGATCGTCGTTTATTTACGTGCTATAGATCAATGGTGGCTAACTTTATTAGACGCATAATCCACCGTTTTCTAACTAGATTCAATCGACCAATTGAATAATCAGTATTTGTTCATACACTTTTTTTAATACTTTATTGTACACAAAACACGAAATACAAGAATTCAAAGGCAAGAAGATGTACAAGGGCGAGCTTAACTCACAATTGAGTTTTCTTCCAGCAAACCCAGGAGTGAAAGAGAGATAAGATAAGCTGTGAGGATAGAAATAAGTGTACAACAACAAAATATAATAATAATATACATAACAATACATACTATATAAAACCATACATATATAAACATATAAATACTATTATTAATGGAGTCAGGCGTTACTTTGCGGAAATCCATCACTATATGGACAGTCAAAAGTTTTACTTAGCTAAGATCCGCGACAAGCAAAACAATAACAGAAAATTAATAATGTGTGTTTTTCCGTATCACTTTTCCGAACCGAAAAGTTGTTTTTCGGTTGTCTTCCGTAGAGTCTACTATACCTGAAGATGCCTCGTGTTGGGGCGAAACACGTGTCGTTTACAAGATGGAAAAGTGATAGTGTGTGTTTGGTGTTATGTATAGTGGTTGGTGGGTGGAGAGTTGATGGCCGTTTTTCGATTATTAATGGAGTCAGGCGTTACTTTGCGGAAATCCATCACTATATGGACAGTCAAAAGTTTTACTTAGCTAAGATCCGCGACAAGCAAAACAATAACAGAAAATTAATAATGTGTGTTTTTCCGTTGGGTTTAGTGGATTTATTTGGAACTCCCTTTTCTAAAACTTGGCGGCAAAAGTCTATGCTATAAACTTGAAAATGACTTTTCCAGCCACATTACATCAGTGACGTTAAGTTTTTATTTCATTTTTATAATCTCATGTTATTATCAGATACTGTGTTTAATTCGAGTGGCATATTACTGAATATAACTTTTATAATCTCATGTTAATATCAGATACATTGTTTAATTCTGTGTGCGTGTGTGAATGTGTCCGTGTGTGCGTGCGTGCATGCGTGCGTGCGTGCGTGCATGTGTGCGTGTACGTGTGCGTGTGTACATGCGTGAGTGCGCGCGTGCATGCGTGCGTGCGTGCGTGCGTGCATGCCAGTGTGTATGTCTTATGATGAATATTATAAACCTTATTTTGGAAGCCGTAAATGTTCTTTAGTTTTCAGTACCTAATTGCCATCAAAGCAAAACAGAAAAGAAAATATATGATATCATCCTTTCTAAAATCGAGTACAGTAAACTAGTTTCTGTTCCTTGCTGGCTATGAAATTCGCAAAGTCACCTTTATAATGGCGTAGAATTTCACTAGTCATGCGCAAATCAGTTTCCATAACACACATTGTAATAATATAGTAATAAGGATGTTATGTTCAACTTGACTTAGCGAAGCGTTTTCGCTACCGACTTTCTAATACGTAGATGTTTAGTTAAACAAGTGAAAACACTGTATAGATAAAATAGTAACTAGTGTTAGCTATACATGAATGGACCAGTTATAACCGGGGAAATACAACAACCTCTCTTTAAAAATTAATTTATGAATAATAATTAGTGAAAAGTGGTAGAGCCACGCTGCAGACGAATACTTTGTCAAGAATGCCATAATATTTGTCTGTAGCATGAATGGGCCGGCTTTCCCGGGGAAGTACCACACTCTCGCAGAAAACCGGCGTCTGAGTGGTAACTTACCTACCGCGCTTTGTACGGTGAGCGGCCGAGTTCCGGAGGCTCAACACCTTCCTCCTCCCTCTACCCCTCCCCCTCCCATTCCCAGTCCCATGATGAGACTTTCCTTCCAAGGTCGGCAACTTCCGCACTGCCTATGGCGTTGCGGAAGTCTATGGGCGGCGATGATTGCTTTCCATCAGGTGACACGCCTGCTCGTTTGCCTTCCTATCCCATAAAAATAAGTACCTTAGCTAAATTGCAGAAGTTTTTAAGATAAGCCAGGTCAAGAGTACCCTTAAACGACGAGCTTGCATGAAGAGAGTGATGAGTGTGGATGAAGGAATGAAAGTTTGCCGGGATCGTAGCAGATGCAGGTCTGCGTTCTCTGCCGATCTCTACGGGAAATAGGCGTGATTATATGTACACGATGTATGTATGTATGTACAATGCGGAATAGTTAGTGTCGTCATTGATAGCAGTCAATGCAAAATAGGGTTATCGCAATCGTAACTAAGGGTCAGTCACGAGACAGTAATTGATAAACGATCTCGGCGTAACCAGACAGTCGCTATCGGGTTGCTGACATTGTATCGAGTATTTCAAGCGCTCACCACATCGATGTTAAACTCGCTCCGTGTCGCGTGTAACATTTGTGGTACATGGAAATACGATGATCATATTTTTATGAACATTTTTGTTGTTAGAATATTTAAAACTTTTTTAAATATTTTTTTTCTACTAGTTTATTTAATAATTTGTTACTTATGTTTAGTTATAAATAAATTTATATCCTTTAAATTAATTAATAAATATATATTTTAAGTTTTGTATATTTATTGAATTATTTTTGCCACCCGTAACGTCTTAATTCCCACGAGGGCGAGAAGCAACTAACGGAAAGCCGTTTCGCTACGATGAATATGAGACGAAGGATGGATGAAAAGATGGATGAGTGTGGTGAAAGCAAGGAAGGGTTGTAGTGAATGGGGTTCTGTGGTCTCTGCCTATCCCTACGGGAAACAGGCGTGATGATATGTGTGTATGAATTTGATGTATTCATAGAGTTATAATTATATATTTTTTGTGAAAATATTATAAGTGTACATGTATTATTATTTGTATTTATTTTATTTATTTCTTTTCACAATATTAAACACTTATTTGCTATGGCATACATATAGTTAAAGAATTTCCGTATATCGTTTTACTGCTTTATAATGAGGTGTAAGTGTTTAGTGGATTTTTCACTGCAACTCTGACGATGGATGCCGTGCCTTTTTAACTTTGATTTCTCTCCCGTGATAAACACTACGCTCCCTACATTCCAAATATAAAACGCGGATCACGCATGCGTTAAAACTACGGTGGCACAGAGCCTAAGGGTGGGGGTTAGAGAACCTTTCAATGCTGTAGGGGATGCACGAAGCCCATTTCCCGCGGCTATCGCGATAGTGGAGAAAAAAAATGCAGTGAAGTGTAAAAATATTGTTAGCGAAGAAAACATGAAGTGATTTTTCGGACTAGTGAAGTGAAAAATCCGATTCTTAACACTTTTCGGATATTTGGACTGTGTTTTGGTTGTTTTTTTTTTATGTTAACATAATGTGTGGCTGTGAAAAGTGAGCGGTAAGTTTTTGATTTTGAATAACGTTTCGAATTGCCGCGCTGTTTTGCGTAACGAACTGGTGGATGTGTGCACATTTAAATTTCTGGTCACCTTAAAAGATAAAATATTACGTAAGAATTTATAAAAGTCCCTTAAAGATTTACGAGTAACTTTTAAATATTTTAGTCTTAAAGATAAATTTGAAACAATGATTAACTACAGCTATGAATATTTTTTTAAATAATTAATTGCACAGCATGCAATTCATAATTACTAAAATTTCACAATTAAAGTGTGCATATTTTTTAATAATTATTCCCTAATTATGATTTTAAAATTAGCGTTATTAGTATTAAATAAATGTTTTCTAAATGATGTATGTACTATATATGTATGAACTTTAAATTAATAATATTTATTTTTAATGTATGTATGTAATGTAAAAAATTGCAATTTCATTTTAAATTTAAAAAATAAAGATGATTAAAAATGTTATTCAAATAAAATCACGTATAATAATGTACTTAAAAATAAATTATACTAATTATTAATATTTGAAAACTTAATTACTTTTGTAATTATTTTTATTTTTGTAAAATATTGATAAAATTAATATACCTTTTATGAATTAGGAAACATATATTTTAAGAGCTAAATTATTAAATAAACCGTTGTATATATATTTTATTTGGTATATTATAAAAAAATGTTGTTTATAATCGTATTAAATGAGATGAAGTCAATAATTTGATCGAAACTTAAAACGAATTATTTCAACAAGTAAATTAAATCAAAATAATAATTATTTTTTAATATTTAATCACTTTTGTTGAATTTTAATTGACTACTCTTTGTGTTAAAATATAATTTATTAATAATTATCCAAAGTTTTAATTCAATTTGAAAATTAAAAATGTATATAATTAAAAATAACGCAATTAAAAATGTATTAAGTCTTGAATGACCTAAGGGTGTCGAAGGTACCATTTTCGGATCGGTTTTATTCATCGGAATAAATATATGTACTGCCTACGGATATTTATTCCGAGTCTATGTATTCTTTCCGCCATTAATTACGCTACAGAAATGAAGGCCCCATTCACAGAAATAGGACATATATGAGCTATAAAAAAAAACGACTTGAACATCCATTTTGACGATAGAAAACTGCGTCTTAAGATAATGATCACTAAAAAATAATTAAACATATAGCAGTTATAAGAAAATCATTTACATATCGCTAATGAAAACATACCACCAGAGCCAAAAAAAAAATCAATATAATTTTTTTTCCTGCTAATACGACAATAGCATTGTAAATTTATCAAATTGACTCGCTCTGGCAATTAAGTGTTGAATAAATTCCCTTTCTTGAATAAATTCTCAACATTTACCTAAATTAAAATCAATTATTTGAATTTTTTTGACGACCAATTGGCTTAGTGGCGGGGCCCGCGCAGTCAATGGTCGCGGGTTCGATCCCCGTATCGGAATAAATATATGTATAGATTACAAATATTTACTCCGAGTCTGGTAACCCCGCCAATCCGCATTGGACAAGCGTGGTGGGTCAACGTCCGTTCCTCTAGAAATGGAGAGGCCCGTGCTCAGCAGTGGGATATATTAGGGCTGTTAAAAAAAAATTAACACGTACATTGGTATGTTTATATGCAGCGAAACATCAACGCCCTGGGGCTCCAATATAACAAAAGTTTCAGAACATTGTTGGGGCTGTCCCGTTTCTGCAGTGCTTCAGGTATGTTCGTTAAAGCCCGCGCCGATGGCTTTTGGGCCATTTTGCCAAAACGAACAGCTTCGTCGCTTCACAGAATACGGGATAGCTCCAACTCTATAATGAAAACCGTTGTTGCTAGATTCAACTCCCGCCTTATGAAACAGCTAAATCGGCTTCAATGTAAATGATTTACTAACATAATTTTAATGTGTATGGACATTAAAATTATGTTAGTAAATCATTAAAAGTATGGACCAAAAAAATTGTCTGAAATAAAGATTATATTATTATTAATAATAATAATAAATCATTTTAAATAAACCGACGCAAAAAGAGACTTAGACCATTCGATGCAGTATTGTATGTGATCCGAATATCCAATAATTTATTTTTTGATATTTGCGTGTTCGCTTTTTTTTAATTCTATATATAGGGATCACTTTTTCATCATTGATCGATCGAAAGAGCTGAACATCTTTAGACATATCAAATCAAAAGGAATACCATTGATATACTATAGTTGCTTGAATAGCACCTTTTCGTTCAAAGCAAATTAAGCAAGCTTGGCTAAATTGCCTTTTAAGGTGGATTAACCAGACATACAAAATTGAAACAAATAGGTGAAGACCATTTATTCATCCCGATGTAGAAATCGAATCGGCAACCACTAGCGAAACTGGTATAGATATTAGAACATATTTTTTTTTATGGCATAGGTAGGCAAACGAGCATGCGTGTCACTTGATGGAAAGCAATCAACGCCATATATAGAAAACCGCAGTACCTTGACATTACAAAACATTGCCGGCCTTTTAAGTAAAGTGTAGGTTTGTTTTTTGAAGGTTCCAATGTCGTATCGATTCGGAAACACCGCTGGAGACACTTGGTTCCACAGCGTAGTGGTGCGTAGAAAGAAGTTTCTATAAAAAATGTTAAATGGCTTTAAGAACATTGTAGGTTTGTTTCTTTTTTTAAAGTTCCAATGTTGTATCGGTTCGAAAACCCCGCTGGCGATACCTGGTTCCACAGCGTAGTGAGAAAGAAGTTTCTAGAAAAACACAACGTATTAAAAAATGTCAAGGTCATCACAATTTTTTTATGGGATAGGAAGGCAAATGAGCTGGCGTGTCACTCGGTGGAAAGCAATCAACGCCACCCGTAAACATCCGCAGTGCCATAGGCAGTGCAGAAGCGTTGCCGACCTTTAAGGAAAGTGTAGGCTTGTTGCCTCGTGTTGAGGTGAAACACGTGTCGTATGCAAGGTGGACAAGTGGTGGTGTGTGTTTGGTGTTGTTGATAGTGATTGGGGAGGTGGAGAGTTTTTTCAGGAAGGCATTTAGTTTGAGTTCTCCGTAAATCCACTTCATCCAGTTTAAAACATACATTAATATTTTTCTGTTTTTGTTTGCTTGTCACGAATCTTAGCTAAGTAAAAGTTTAAACTGTCCAAATCTATATATAGTTCGTTAGACTCGCTAAAATTCGAGAACGGCTGGACCGATTTGGCTAATTTTGGTTTTGAATTATTTTTAGAAGTCCAGGGAAGGTTTAAAAGGTGAGTAAATATAATAAAAATATTAGGACTATAGTTAAAGCAACAACAATAATAAAACCTAACTCATATCGAGCATTTCTTTATTGATTACGATTTATTTTTATTCTTGTTAAGTTTTGACCACATTTTTTAACTAAAGTTGAATCATTCTGAAATTATCGTTCAGCTTTTTTATTTATTGATTCAGAGGCAGTACGAAGTTTGCCGGGTCAGCTAGTAGACAATATATATTTTTGTTATAACGGAATATTCGTAATGTTCATTAGGACCACTTCTACGTGTAATAGAAATTGGCTTCATCTCATCGTTTAAAAGCTGTGACAGGCGGACGCTGGAATCCGTAGAATTAATCGATAAGATCCTTTCTCACCTCTAGTCACTGCGAGAATGTCTGAAGGCATTTATTCGTACTGTAGTTAGATTTCACGCTTATTCACTTTCAAAACCCATATACATACATACATACATATCGTCCCGCCTGTCTCCCGTAGGGGTAGGTAGAGATCACAGATTTCCATCCGCTACGATCCCGGCACACCTTCCTTGCTTCCTCCACCGTCATCCATCCTTCCTCTCACATTCATCGTAGCAAAACGGTTCACTGTTAGTCGCTTCTCGCCTTCGTGGGAATCAGGACGGGATAGGTGGCGAATCAAACAACAACAAATTAACAAATTAGGCCAAAACCCACAAAAAGGTAAATAAGCTAATTTAAAATTCGATGCTATAAAGTTCAATGACGAGGTTCTCCGACAAGTCAAGCAAAACCATGAACTTTTGCAGACTGTCAAAGGCAGAAAAGTTTACCTTGGTCATATCACGAGAAGGTACAAGCTGCTGTAAGTGATCATGATGAGAAAAGTCACGGGCAAAAGACAAGTTGGTCGGAATAATAAGTCTTGGTTACGTAAACAGGGAGTGGACCTGACAGAGGATAATTGGCTGCCAACCTTCGCAAGTCATAGAGGCACACTTAGAAGAAGATGATACGTTAAGTTCAAGAGGAATGGAACTTAACTTACCACGTTTGTCCATGGCGTACATTTTTTATGGGATTTAAACATGGTAGTAATTGACACGCCTGCTCATTTGCCTCCCTACCTCATAAAATAACAACTATAATGTATCCAATTTATTTTATTCTATTTACAATAGTTCGTTTTCCGTATCGGTTCGGATTTACTGTTAAAAATAAGTCGATGGAACCTTTAAAAAACAGTCTTAGGTATTTTTTTTTTTTGGGAAAGAAGGGAATACGAGCTAGGGTGTCGATGATGGAGAGCAATCAATTCCGCCCATAGACAACCGCGACGTCGCGGGAGTCACAGAAGCGTCTACGGCCTTTTAGGTATATGTAGGCTTGTTTTGTGTAGGTGCCAATTTCGTATCGGCTCAGAAAGACCTCCGAAGGTAGCTGGTTTGACAGAGTAGTTGTGCGTGGAAACAAGATTCGAGAGAAGCGCATCTTAGTGGATCGCCACTCACCCAGATGGTGGGAATGAAACTTTTCTTTACGGCGAGTTATGCTGTTGTGGAATTCGGCGGTAGGTAAAAAAAGCATAACTTAAAGGCCGGCAAAATTTCTATGATTACTATAGTGTTGTGGATGGCTATGGGAGGCTTGGATTCTTTCAATCAGGTGACAAGCTTGCTCGTTTGCCTTCCTTTCGTAAACTATTACACTTATTATTCTTCGTACTGTATCCATAAAAAAATAAACTTTACACTTGTTGAAAAATTATTTCAGAGTTCTAGAAGCCAGTCCCGTCAGAACGTTGATAATATAAACTTGACTCCATAAAGTCTATGCCATATAAAATGTAAATGATATGTTACAAGTGAAAAGAAAATAAATGTTTATTTTAACTCACACATTGTAAAAGTCGTTCGTCACACGTTTACGTAGCAATTACTTAACTGGAGGTTAACCAAATTCGCGTCACATCTCTTAGCTCGATTTTATTTTATATCAAAGTAAAGCATGTGTAAAAGGTCGGTATTAAGTTCTTTGCTCACTCGTGTCAGTTACACAGTTGCCTTCGGCATAATTTTATTTTATACGTTGAAAAATACGACCGATTGGCTCAGTGGCGGGGCCCACCGCCCGCTGAGTTAATGGTCGCGGATTCGATGCCCTCATCGGAATAAATATATGTATGGATTTATAAATATTTGTTCCGAGTCTGGTAACCCCAATCCGCATTTCCTTTCCTGCCCTTTCCTTTCTTCTCTATCCTTTCTCCTCCTCTCCGCCAATCCACGGTCTGCCGTGCAAATGTATGCGTGGCTAGGGGCGAGTTAAGTAGCAAGCGTGCCGACCGTCCCGGGATCGGGCTCCCCCGGGTACTATGGTGCCTTACCTCAACATGCGGGGCTCTGCTGGGGCTGACCTTCATCCTCCTTTGCGGCTCGTGGGATTCACTAAGACAAATTTAATATACCTAATTTGTTGAAAATGACGGTGACGTGGTTGGCCACCCGTCACGTCCTGATTCCCATGAGGGCGAGAAGCGACGAACGGAGAGCCATTTCCCTACGATAAATATGAGAGCATGGATGAGAAGATGGATAAGTGTGAAGGAAGCAAGGAAGTTGTGTCGGGATCGTAGCGGATGGAGATCTGTGGTCTCTGCCGAACTCTACAGGGAGAGAGGCATGACTATATGTATGATATATGAGATTTTTTTCTCTATGAGTGGAAGTTGTGACTAAGTTGCGTTGTTTTATTGAAGTGAAAACTTCTATAGCCGCGTTACACGACTCTTGGTAAAGATAAAATTTATGGGTTCGCGTCAGCAACATGCTAATAACTAATAATTTACACTTAATTTGAAATTTCAAAATACCGTTTTGAGTTTTCATTTCTGTTGGCAGTCCTCATGACTGCCTTCAATTTCTTTTTTGTAGTGTTATTGTAGTTTGTCTAATGTCTAATAAAAATGTATAAATGAATCTCTTTTTAAGTGCCTGAAGAGAAAATAAATTTGTCTGTCTGTGTTAAAGCGTTCTTTTAATTTCTTATTTAGCTGCAAATTATCAAAATCTTGGGAATATAAAAAGGTACATATTATTTTATAAAAAATACCAATACTTCAAAGCGTAGTATAGTTTTTCTTTTATTTATTAGGCACAAAATCAAGTTACAGTATTAAAGGATACAATATAATATAAACTTAACAATGCCCGGACTATAACTCTTTAAATTTGCGTGCAGCATGGCTACGTTTTGACAATAGGGTTATCTTATACGTATGTAATGATGAAATAGTATAAAATTAAAAACAGATATAATTAAATAAAAAAATAATAAAAAATGTAAAATATAGAAGGTTAATAATGCCGCGATCTATCGGCTGCCAAAGATATCGCGGATCGATTGTTTTAATTTGTGCATTTTGATATCGAAAATTACGAATATAGCGTGGTCAAAAATATATTATTGTATAGGCGACAAATGTGTTCCATAGGGTTAATACTATTATAATTTTATGAGTTTCATTATCATATTATTAGTTTCATACAGCGAGACGAAATGCTATTTGACATCGATTCGATATCTAGCATTTTGTCTGTCCTCGATTCCGTGAGGGTGGTTCTGCCGGTCCATTTGTATAACGACTCTACGACTATTACGGCTCTACAACTATAATGGCTCTATCACTATTACGGCTCTACGACTATTACGGCTCTATGACTATTACGGCTCTACAACTACTACGGCTCTACAAATATTAAGGTTCTACGACTATTATGGCTCTACGACTATTACAGCTTTACGACTATTACAGCTCTACGACTATTACGGCTCTACGACTATTACGGTTCAACGACTATTATTCTTCTACGATTGTCAAGATGACGATGCAAATATTTTTTACTTAACATGCTAAAGAGGATGAAATTTGTGTCAATGTCATATATTGTACAAAGATATTTCCAGATTTTCCCTTTGAAACATAGTGTGTATAATTGATATGTCATTTTCCGTGTGTGCCAATTTTTAAATTCCAGCGGGCACTAGTTTACGAGGGAATCGCGTGCGACGTATGGATGAATTGACACCGAAAGTGATTACCCGGGCGTTCCGTTTCGCCAATTTCAGAAGGAAATTAAAAAAAAATGAAATATATTCTGTAATACACGTTCGTGATAGAAGACATTAAAATTATGGCTTCATGATTTTCGCCAATGATTATAGTAAAAGTATTTTTTTTTCATAAATAAGCAGACATGGACTTGAAATAAATTATGCAAATTAGGCTCGTTTGCCTGCTCGCCTCAAAAAAATTCTACCAGCGTGCGTTGATCATTGATATATCTGACCACGCGACAAGTTCTCCACTCCAGCATTGATCTACTGTGGCGCTGCGGATGTCTATGGGCGGCGTTGATTGCTTTCCATCAGGTGACACGCCTGCTCGTTTGCCTTCCTAACCCCAAAAAAAATAACAATCATCAGTAATTTTCCTGGCTAACACCGCATAAAAGAGAAGTGAAAGAAAATATCCTCAAATAATTGTCAAATCGGGGCACGAGCGATTGCCCTACCCTCGCAACATTTCCCCCCGCATTGCCTGATGCATTTAAAATAGCTACAAGGCGATAGGTGGCGGCCGGTTGCGTAACTCACAGGACCTAAATGGTAAATGAGTAACCATGCTGTGTATAACAAGCCTTAAATTACATTTAATTTTGTAAATGGAAAAAGCCTAATAAAGATGTTGACTGTATTTGGGAAAGTGTGTTTTACTAACATAAATATATTCTCTACATCCCCTACTCAATTTAAAAAAAATAATAGTCCATTATTTGAGTTCGAACATCAATAATAATTAATAGTTTTCTTCTATTTCTTTCTTTACATTTTTTTTTCTCATATTATGTATTCTTTCTTTGTAAAATTTAGTATCTGTGGGGCATGCTACTCTTAAGAATGAAGAAATTCGCCAAAGAACCAAAATAGCCGACAGTCTTTCGAATTTTTAAACTGAAGTGGCAATGGGCTGGCTGGTCACGAGTGTCGGAGAATCGCTGGAAGTAGATGAGTGCTTGAGTGGATACCGCGTCTCGACAAACGTTTTGTAGTGGTAGAGGCATGCTACACGCTGTAGCATGAATGGGCCGGCTCGCCCGGGGAAGTACCACACTCCCGCAGGAAACCGGCGTCTGTGTGATAGCTTAGCTACCGCGCTTCGTGGCGTGAACGGTTGAGTTCCGAAGGTAACTAGTTCCATAAAATGGTGACACGTGAAAAGAAGTTTCGGGAAAATTTTAAAATATTTGTAAAATGTATATAAATTAATTTATAAAATTAAATTTAACATCCTATATATTATGTATTCTTACATTATATATATATGTGTATGTATACTCATGCCCGGGAAGCGGAAATTGAACGAATTTCACTCGTGTTCCATAAACCTTAATCCGGGAGGGCATTTCGTTGAAGTTACTAGAGCTCAATTTCCGTCATGTAAAAAAATAAAACAAGAAAATTATATTTTAAATACTAATTAATAATAACTGATCTTAGTACGCTGCTTACATTATAAATAGGGTACAATCCATGTACCTTCATTTATAACTTCAAATTTTATTACAAGAAATATTTTAATTGGCGTCTTTGAAATGTGATGCTGAAGGCGTTTGCTGAGAATTAACAATGTGGGTTGATGGCATAATAACCTAACTTTTTAAACTATTATATTTTTTTTCTTGGTTACTTTAGCTTGTCAAGAATGGCATAATATTTGTCTGTAGCATGAATGGGCCGGCTCGCTCGGCGAAGTACCGCATTCCCGCAAAAAACCGGTGTCTGAGAGGTAGCTTAGCTATCGTGCTTCGTACAGTGAGCCGAGTTCCGGAGGAATACCACCCCCCCTTCATCTCTCCCCCTCCTATTTCCACTCCCATACACTTTCCTTAAAGGTCGGCAACGCTTCCGCACTGCCTGTGGCGCTGCGAAAGTCTACGGGCGGCGTTGATTGCTTTCCATCAGGTTACACACCTGCTCCTTTGCCTTCCTATCCCATAAAAAAACTTGCCGGCAACGCTGCTGCAATTCCTATGAAGCTGCGAGTGTATATGGGCAGCAATGATTGATTTCCATTTGGTGACACGCCTGCTCGTTTGCCTTCCTAATCCATAAAAAAACTACATACTTACATATTGTCATGCCTATTTACCGTAGGGGTAGGCAGAGATCACAGAACTCCATCCGCTACGATCTTGGCACACCTTCTTTGCTTCCTCCACACTCATTCTTCGTCCTCTGACATTCATCGTAGTGAAACGGCTCTCCGTTAGACGCCAATCAACTTTGCTTTTTGAATTGAAAAAGTTAGATTTACGCTAATTTTACTTATGCGGATGTGGATGGAAGGGTCGATAGGGAAGACCAAGGCAAATACACCTTGACCAAAGTGCCGAAGTTTTTAAGAAAGACCAGGTTGAAAATACCCTTAACCACAGAGCATGCCGAGATCATAGCAGATGGAGAGCTATGGTATCTGCCAACCCCTACGGGAAACAGGCGTGCTGATTTAACATTATGTTACTTACTCCGCTGGTTTTACGATCCTAAGTGTCTCTTTGCCTCCAATACAAGATCATGCCATCGGTCGTGGTCTCTGCTCACCAGTTGTCAGCTCATTCAAACTGGTGAAAACTGCATCACTCCAATGATATCTCGGACGACCGACCGGAAGTTGACCGGATGTTAGACCCGTGTATACCCTTTTGGCAGCCTTATCTCTTTCCGTTATATCTAGATGACAAAGCTAACAGTGTTATGCTTTTATCTCTCATCATATAAGATCAAGTCTATTCTTATCTCAAAGGCCGTCGCATATGTAATGCCTAGGGTGTTGTAAATGTCTATGGGCGGCGTTGATTGCTTTCCAACAGGCGACACACTAGCTTGTTTGGATACATACCCCATAAAAACAAAGTTTAATTGTAGAAATAGACATTATTAATAGTGAGCTAGATCTAACTGACCTTGAATTTTGTATTGTCAATAACAGTTTTAAATTTTTATTCATCACATGATATGCAACGAAGTAAAATTCATGATGATGATTCATCATATTTTAATAGTTTTTTAGTACAGCCTGTATAAGACAGGCAAACAATCAAGTCTTTGCCTCCCTATACCATTAAAAAATATATAATATTATAGTTAACACGTGTGCATATGTGTTACTGCAGAAAAAAATTAATTATTACGCGCAATGCGCAAACGGTGTACATCCCTGGTGTTCGGGACAGTCCCAACGGGATCCTGAGGGTATTTGCCGACAGGTATAAATATCAGTACCTGAACCATTGTCAAATGGTGCATATGCTGACAGATCAAGCTTGTTTTAGGTAAGTTAGGATTAAGATTACTGACATTAGATAAGTCTACTAACAAATTAGGCTGAAATAAATGATTTTAATTTTATTTTATTTTTATTTATTTATGATACATATATAATCAATTATTACATATAAATTCGCAGTACATACGTTATGACTCTTACATGTTTGGATGATCATCATTTTTTTATGGAATAATAAGGCAAATGAGGCAGGCGTATCACCTGATAGAAAGCAATCAACGCCGCCCATAGACATACGCAGTGCCACAGGCATTGCATTGCAGGTTCCAATGTCATGAATTGGCTACCAATCTTCTCAAGTCGGAGAGGCACTCTTAGAAGAAGAAGAAGAATGTCGTATAGGTTGGGAAACACCGCTGGAGGTAGCTGGTTCCACAGAACAGTGGTGCATGGAAAGAAGTATAATTAAGAAGATTTTACGATATAATCAATTGCAATATAATTTGATTTGTTTTAACACTTGTTTATATGTGTCTGTGTGTGCATAAGTGAAAGTGCGTAAGTGCGTAGAAAGAAGTTTCTAAAAAAACGCACCGTACTGGATCGCCACTCACCCAGATGGTGGTGATGAAACCTTTTAACAATATGTGGACAGTCAAATGTTATACTTAGCTAAGATCCGCGACAAGCAAAACAATAACAGAAAATTAATAATGTGTGCTTTTTTATGTTGGATTAAGTGGATTTATTTGGAACTTAAACTAAAAACTTACCGAAAATCAGCCATCAATTCTCCACCCACCAACCACTATACAAAACACCAAACACACATTACCACTTTTCCATCTTGTAAACGACACGTGTTTCGCCCCAACACGAGGCATCTTTAGGTATAGTAGACTCTACGGAAGACAACCGAACTTTTCGGTTGTCTTCCGGTAATGTGTGTTTGGTGTTGTGTATAGTGGTTGGTGGGTGGAGAATTGATGGCTGATTTTCGGTAAGTTTTTGGTTTAAGTTCTAAATAAATCCACTTAAATCCAACATAAAAAATAAAAAAAAACACACATTATTAATTTTCTGTTATTGTTTTGCTTGTCGCGGATCTTAGCTAAGTAAAACTTTTGACTGTCCATATAGTGATGGATTTCCGCAAAGTAACGCCTGATTCCATTAATAATCTTTCAACAATACAAACATATTTTACAATTCCTTACCCTAGTTATATTTACACTTTTTTTATTATCCTTATCTAAAATTCTTTAATAAAAACGGCAGCCGTTGAAATGTATAAAATATTTCTAGTGAATTATGCGACACGACGACCCAGTCAATGGGAAGGGTCAATCCATTTATCATTCCGGTAACCGTCCGGTAACTGGTCACCGATCAGATGGCCGACTTGCCATTTTTCTCTGCTGCGCCCTGCCAAGTTGAAAATGAGATGATTTTTATTTATTTAAACTTGCACAAAGTTGGATGAGTGGCGATCTACTACGGTGCGTTTCTATCGAAACTACCACGCACCACCACTCCGTGGAACCAGCTACCTTCGGTGGTCTTTCCGAACCGATACGACACTGGCACCTTAAAAAAACAAGCCTACACATACCTAAAAGGCCGGCAACGCTTCCGTGACTGCTACGGTGTCGTGGTTGTCTATGGATGGCGTTGATTGCTTTCCATCAGGCGACACGCTTGCTCGTTTGCCCTCTTATCCCATAAAAAAAGCGAAGTTAGCTAAAAATTCAAGCGTAACTGAAAACTAATTATATAAATTTAAATACATATTATACATATTTTTACAAACACAAACACACATATTTCGGTTTTATACACCGTTTGAATCAGACAAAAACAAAAAAACTGCGTCGAATAGAATAAAAAAGAAACGACCGACAGTTTCTTTTTTTTAATACTTTTAAAAAACGACCGAGACCATTCGACTCAGTTTTTTTATGATTCAAACGGTGTATAAAACTGAAATACGTCATTTTCTACGTATAGCAAATAAGAATTCTAAGATGTTGGTATCAATGACTTGCTAAACACCGTATTCTGATTTAACCATTAGCAAGCATTACCAAGTTTGCTTGTAATCCTGTGCGGCTTAACTTTGAGACCCATATCAAATCGTAACGGTTACGTCTCATAGGTAATTACCAATATTAACGAGATCGCCGGCTATGACGGGCATTTCAGTAATCCATTTCATATAAGTTTATCGCAATACAGATTAATATGTTATTAATAGTACATAAGAAATTTGTAATATATTGCGTATTTGTAGTAAGTAGAAAACGACGTATTTCGGCTTTATACTACACCATTTGAATAAGAAAATTACTGCGTCGAATGGTCTCGATTGTTTCTTAAAAGAATGCAAAAAAATTAAAAAAAAACGACTGTCACTATTCGACGCAGTTTATTTTTTGATTCAAACGGTGTATAAAACCTAAATCAAACGGATACATATACATACTTATATATTTATATCTCCGATGCGAGGATCAAACCCACGACCATTATCTCCGCAAACGGCAGCCTCGCCACTGAGTCATATGGTGCCCAAGTGTGCTATGTAAAACTGTAAATAAAAAATATCATTGGAAAAAAAACGTTTTTATGTATTTTAATTCTTATATATATTTAAATAGTGTACTAACATTTTTTTTGGTGTTTAGCGTTGATAGAAACATATATACATATATATATATATATATATATATATATATATATATATATATATATATATATATATATATATATATATATATATATATATATATATATATATATATATATATATATATATATATATATAGAGAGAGAGAGAGAGAGAGAGAGAAACTGCGTGGAATGGTCTGCTTCTTTTTATCATTATTTTAATGATATTTTGTTGATTTAAATGGTGTATTAAACCAAAATACGTCATTTTCCACTTACAGCAAATAAGTTTTCTATAGTCGATATTTATATACACAAATTTACATAAAATGCCTGGGGATCAAATCAGCTCAATTAATTACTTAAACTAAATCTTACCGAAAAAACGGTCCTCAGCAACTATCCACTTCCCAACAACTATCAACAACACCAAACACATAGCACCACTCTTCCGCAATGTATACGATACGTGTTTCGCCTCAACACGAGGCATCATCAGGTATGGCAGACTCTACGGAAGACAACCGTTAAGATCATTTTCGAAAAAGACTTAATTTAAGTTCCCCATAAATCCACTTCATCCAGTATAAAATACACATTATTATTTTTCTGTTTTTGTTTGCTTGTCGCAGATTCTTAGCTTAGTAAAATTTCTGACTGTCCACATATTAAAAAATAGTTTGAATATAAAAATATAAGAAATAAATAAAACAAGTATCCAAGAAGGGTTATAAAAAATGTATATTACAACGGTGGCTTTTACCTCGTGACAAGAACCTAAGTGAATGACAAATCGTAAATGGAAAAAAGATCTCTACATGTACATATATTATTATGTTTCTCAAAGGTTACTTTAAGGGTAAAAAAGGTTTTGTAGCAAAAAATAACTTCTATACGTCAAGTATATAGGCGAAATTCAAATTGTAAGATTTTATTGTGCATGAGATATGTGGACAGTCAGAACTTTTACTTAGCTAAGATCCGCGATAAGAAAACAAAAGCAGAAAAATAATGTGTTTTCTACTGGAAGATGTGGATTTACGGGGAACTTATACTAAATCTTACCGAAAAAACGGCCGTCAGCAACTCTCCACCTCCCAACTACTATCAACAACACCAAACACACACCACCACTTTTCCACATTGCACACGACACGTGTTTCGCCTCAATACGAGGCATCATCAGGTATAAAACTCTACGGGAGACAACCCGTAATTATTTTTCTGTGCTAAGTAAAACTTCTGACTGTCCAAATAGTAATCGACTTCCGCAATGTAACGCCTGACTCCATTAATCGTACATCATATAAAAAACGAGCAAGTAGGGTCACTTGATGCAACTGTATTTGTTTTAAAACTCAAAGAACATTTTTCAGAAGTACAACTCAACACTTCAGCCGAAAAGCGAAAACGTAGTTAACAAAAGTCTTATCACCAGAATCAAAAAAACTTGTTTAAGATTTCTGAAAACATTTGAACACTCAAAAACAGCTAGTCCCAGGATCGGGCTCCCCCGGGTACTATGGTGCCTTACCTCAGCATGCAGGGCTCTGCTGGGGCAGACCTCCATCCTTCCTTGCGGCTCGTGGGATTGACTAAGACGAAATTAATATAACTAATTTGTTGAAAAAATGACGGTGACATGGTTCGCCACTCGTCACGTCCTGATTCACACGAGGGCGAAAAGCGACCAATGTAGCCGTTGCGCTACGATGAGGGTAGCAGATGGAGCTGGAGCTGGTCTCTGCCAACCCCTGCGGGGGATAGGCGCGAATATATAAAAAATAAAAGACAGACAAAAACAGATAGTTTTAACGCTGTGAGACAGAACGTTCGACGCACTTCCGAATATTCAAATAAATAAATTTGAAATCTGGGTTTTTGCTTTTTATAACCATTTTTAAATCTTTTCGATTTTCACTTTTTTTTAAGATTTTAAACAATAAATTTTATATTTTATTTATTCTAACTAGTACTACCGTCAGTAAGACATTCTTCTACAGTTTGAGGAAGAACACTATCTAGAACTTAGACGACTGTATTAATATTTTGTTTACCAAGCACAAAAAAAAAGTCATGAACTTTTCTACTTTGTTCATCACAATAATGGAGCTTTTGGTTTGTCAGAAGAAATGGAAATATAAAATATATTTTAGTATTTGGAGAAAATCCTGCTTCAAGGGCGGAATTTTACGACGTCAAACAGAAGTCAGCATTAATTTCTTTACCCCAACAAAATGTCCTGGAGGACAAAAAGTTAAATATTTTATTGATATGGAACAACTTGTTCGCAATAAAATAAGTTGATAATTTATTTTATTGATACACTCAACCTATATATATATATATATATATATATATATATATATATATATATATATATATATATATATATATATATATATATATATATATATATATATATTCACGCCTATCCCCCGCAGGGGTTGGCAGAGACCACAGAGCTCCATCCGCTGCCATTTCATCGCAGCGAAACGGCTCGTCATTGGTCGCTTTTCGCCCTCGTGAGAATCAGGACGTGACGGGTGGCGAACCACGTCGCCGTCATTTTCGACAAATTAGGTATATTAAATTCGTCTCTCGACTCGACACTCAACCTATGTGGTTCATAAACCATATTTAGCTTTTAGAATGATGGGTCATGGATTCGATTATGTATCGGATAAATATTCAGAGTGGCAGAGCCACGCTGCAGACGAATACTTTGTCAAGAATGGCATATTATTTGTCTGTAGCACGAATGGGCCGGCTCACCCGGGGAAGTACCACACTCCCGCAGAAAACCGGCGACTGAGTGGTAGCTTAGTAATGCGCTTCGTCCGGTGAGCGGTCCCCCCTCCCGCTCCCATAATGACCTTTCATTAAAGGCCGGCAACGCTTCCGCACTGCCCATGACACTGCGGAAGTTTATGGGTGGCGTTGATTGCTTTCCATCAAGTGACACGCCGCCTGACAGTTGTGGATGAAAGGGTCGGTAGGGAAAGATCAAGGAAAACATCAATCATATTAATATCAGCCCGCGGCAGTTAACTGCTGGACATAGGCCTCAAGGGTACCCTTAACCGGCGGGCTTTCATGAGGATTGTGATGAGTGTGGAGGTAGCAAGGAAAGTATGCCGCGGTCGTAGCAGATTGAGATCACTGGTATCTGCCTACCCCTACAGGAAACAGGCGTAACGATATATATGTATGTAAAATATATATGTATGTAAAAGGCATATGCTGAGCAAGCTCCATTTTATGACACTCGTTAGATTAAAATTACTTCTTTTGTTTTGTGTATTTATTTGTATATATAATATGATTAAGGATTTAATTTTAGTTACTGTAAAAAAAGGTGTCATAAATAAAGTTTTTCTATTCTATTCTATTCTATTCTATTCTATTCTATTCTATTCTATTCTATTCTATTCTATTCTATTCTATTCTATTCTATTCTATTCTATTCTATTCTATTCTATTCTATTCTATTCTATTCTATTCTATTCTATTCTATTCTATTCTATTCTATTCTATTCTATTCTATTCTATTCTATTCTATTCTATTCTATTCTATTCTATTCTATTCTATTCTATTCTATTCTATTCTATTCTATTCTATTCTATTCTATTCTATTCTATTCTATTCTATTCTATTCTATTCTATTCTATTCTATTCTATTCTATTCTATTCATTTCTATTCTATTCTATTCTATTCTATTCTATTCTATTCATTTCTATTCTATTCTATTCTATTCTATTCTATTCTATTCTATTCTATTCTATTCTATTCTATTCTATTCTATTCTATTCTATTCTATTCTATTCTATTCTATTCTATTCTATTCTATTCTATTCTATTCTATTCTATTCTATTCATTTCTATTCTATTCTATTCTATTCTATTCTATTCTATTCTATTCTATTCTGTTCTATTCTATTCTATTCTATTCTATTCTATTTTATTCTATTCTGTTCTATTCTATTCTATTCTATTCTATTCTATTCTATTCTATTCTATTCTATTCTATTCTATTCTATTCTATTCTATTCTATTCTATTCTATTCTATTCTATTCTATTCTATTCTATTCTATTCTATTCTATTCTATTCTATTCTATTCTATTCTATTCTATTCTATTCTATTCTATTCTACTCTACTCTACTCTACTCTACTCTACTCTACTCTACTCTATTCTACTCTACTCTATTCTACACTATTCTACTATATTCTATTCTATTCTATTGTAAAAAGGTTATGTTAAATCCAAATAAAGTTTTTTTTTTTAAATAAGTGATATATTAATCAATGTATCATTACAGTACTACACATATATTTAAGGGGACCAATTACTCCGTAAGCGGCAACCTTGAGAGCTTGATGGTACTTAATTGAACTTATATTTTACTCGAACAATGTTTTACTTTAAAGAAAAAAAATGTTAGACCGCCATAAGTAAAACCCCGTTCAAACAAAAGAAGAAAGAACTTGTGTAAATAGTCGAACCACCAATTGTCACTATTGTTCCGACTTGGTTGGAAAGCCCCGTCTATATTTAAGACAAACATAATTTTCTTGAAGATCGACTCGTCTTTATATTTTCTACTGTCAATAGATGTGCGTGTTTCCATTATTCAGGGAATTACGCTATCGTGTATTTGAATACGCTTGCCGTTTGGGGAATACATATTGACTAATCGTTTCTAACTTCTTTTTTGGAGAAATCTCACGTAAATACGTGATAAACGATTTGAACTGAAACAATAGAAAAAGCAATACAATTATTATTTTGTTGTTTATAAAAAACAAGTAATATAACAGGTCTTTTTTATAATCTTATATTATTATCAGTTATATTGTTTAATTGTGGTGGTGTATTATACAATATAGCTCGATTAAAGTGTGTAAATGAAGTCCAAGCTTCAGCTCTATAAATTAAAATGGGACGTATCACCGATATACTACATACATCCATTAGACGCCGGTTTTCTGCGGGAGTGTGGTACTTCCCCGGGCGAGCCGGCCGGCACATGCATGCCACAGACAAATATTATGCCATTCTTGACAAAGTATTCGTCCGCAGCGTGGCTCTACCACTATCGTGTTTAGATAAAGTATAATTGTGTGGTGGACTGTGAAAGTCACGTTTCCTCTGACCTCCCTCGTCTTTTCTTGTCACATTTAGTCAAACTAAGCGATAAAGGGGTAGGCAGGGACGCCCTTATATATATATATATATATATATATATATATATATATATATATATATATATATATATATATATATATATATATATATATATATATATATATATATATATATATATATATATATATATATATATATATATATATATATATATATATATATATATATATATATGAACGTATTTTATGAGCGGGTCGCTTAAATGTTTTTAGCTAAACATATTTTCGCCAAGTGGGGCTAAATCTAGATGTTGCTGAAACGCAGGAATAGATAAAAAATTGAGGGCAACACAGCTTTTAGCGTTACACGAACAGCATTTAAATAAAAAGATTGATCACCACCGCACTGTGTCCCTTATAAATTCAGGACCTCTAACGTGGCGTAACATTAATCACTGGTGTTTGGAGGCATTTCGCACAATTTATCCCCGGTATAGAATCCGCGCCTGTGTCCTACGGGCGTGGAGCGGATTTTATTTGTCAATTGACTTTTATATACGAAAAATTGCAAAGCATTTTTCCCCTCAACCCTTGCTTTTCGCCAATTTTTTATATGGTCCTATAATATTTAGCTTGACCCCATATATTCGTTTCTTATTTGTACTAGACAGTGGATCGAACCTTGACCAAATTGTCGAAGTTATTAGGGAAGGTCGTATGAAGTGTGCCCTTAATAGACGAGCTTGCATTAGGAAGCAAAGAAAGTAGATCGTGGAAAGTAGAGATCGGTAGCAGGTGGAGATGTGTGGCCTCTGCCTACCCCTACGGGAAACTGGGCATGACGATATGAATGTATGTTTTACCCTTTAGCTTGACTCCATATCAATATCAGCCCGCGGCAGTCCACTGCTGGACATAGGCCTCACCCAAGGCGCGCCACCTAGCCCGATCTTCGGCTACACGCATCCAGTCTCTGCCAGCCGCCTTGCGCAGATCGTCGCTCCATCTAGCAGGAGGGCGTCCCACACTACGTTTGCCGAGTCGCGGTCTCCACTCCAGCACTCGTCTACTCCATATACTCGTTTCTTATTTGTACTAAACTGTAGATGGAAAGATTGGTAGAGGAAGACTAGGGAAAACATAGCTTAACTAAATTGCCGAAGTTTTTAGTAAAGCTCAGATCAAGAGTACCTTTAACAGGCGGCTGGCAGGAAGAGAAGAGTGAAGAATTTGGAGAAAACAAGGAAAATAGATCGTAGAAAGTAGAGAGTTCTAGTAAACTGATTCTCATGAGACTTTGATTGACACACACACATTAAATTTCCGTGACGATCATCATTATCATCATCATCAACAGTCTGCATCAGTCCACTGCTGGACATAAGCCTCTCCGAAGAAGCGTCACTTGGCCCGATCTTCAGCTTCACGCATTCAGTCTCTGCCAGCCGCCCTGCGCAGATCGTGACAATACATTATGAAAATTACAACTTGGCAGCGAGGTCTATATAGTAGCAGTTGTGGTGGTGGATTCCACTCACTCATACAAAAAAGAACAATATAATTATTATTATTACTAGTATTTTTGTCAAGTACTTCAAAGTTCAAAGGTTTTTATTAACGTACTAAAATAAAAATGTGGGACGCATAAAAACTTGTATAACTAACTACTGTATAATTAATTAAGATTACTTATGCGCCTCGCTTTTTTACAAGAATGCCATATTATTTGTCTGTAGCATGAATGGGCCGGCTCTCGGGGAAGTACCACACTATCGCAGAAAACTGGCGTTTGAGTGGTAGCTTAGGTACCGCGCTTCGTACGGTAAACGGTTGAGTTCCGGAGGGCCAACACCTCCCCCTTCCTCTTCCTTCTCCCTTCTCCTCTTCCTTTTTTCTAACGGACGGACATTAATGTCCAACGAGGCTTAGCGTGGTAACCAGACTTCCAATAAACATCTGTAAGCCATACATATAGTTATACGATGCGGGAATCGAACCCACGACCATTATTGACCCCGGATTATTGAGGCTGTCATCGTCTAAGCACAAAATATTATTTAGATATCATACGTAAAAATTAAATTATATTTCTATTTTGGGGTTTTGTCCAAAATGCCAACCCTACTAAATTACATCGTACCGCGTTCCACACAGCAGTTGAAGCTTTAATAATACTTTGGCAATGTAAAATGTAATTAAACCACTTGTTCCGCGTCAGTCTGGATCTCACTTTGAACGGCATTATCTTGAGCAGATGTTCAAGATAACAAGCCTCGAGGCAAATCCGTACTGTCGTGATGCTGTGTAATGAATGCTGGTTTAATCAACGTACCGTATTTAAAATCATCTCATATTAAAATTCCTTAATAATTTTATATAGAAGTAACTCACATGTAGGAAATAAACATTTATGATGATGATATAACTGATGCGTAAACGAATCTTATTCCGAGTCTGGGGAATCCGCTAATCCGTCTTGTACAAGTGTGATGAATTATTAGAAATCGAAAAACTTTATTTATGACATCTTTTTTTTACAATAATTATTTTTTTCTTAAATCCTTAATAATATTATAATATACAAAAAAAAAACAAAAAGAAAATAATTTTAATCAAACAAATGTCATAAAATAGTTCTTGCTCAGCATATGCCGGGCGTTCTATTGGACCACCTGGCGTTTTCAAAAAGAACCTACGTGGTCAGGTCACGGACCACAGTGACGACGTTCATACTGACATACACACATACACACACATACATCCATATAATACTCATACTCAAATCTATTAATGTGTATTCCTTTAAAAATGCTGCATTAAGTAGTCCGTAATTCAAATATATATCGTGTTAGAGCCACGCTGCAGACGAATACTTTGTCAAGAATGGTATAACATTTGTCTGTAGCATGAATGGGCCGGCTCGCCCGGGGAAGTATTACACTCTCGCAGAAACCCGGTGTCTGAGTGGTAGCTTACCTGCCGCGCTTCGTACTGTGAGCGACCGAGTTTCGGAGGCCTAACATCCTCCCCCTGCCATAATGACACTTTCCTCAACCTTTAAAGCAACGCTTCCGCACTACCTATGGCGCTGCGGAATCCTATGGGCGGCTTTGAATACTTTTCATCGGGTGACACGCCAAAAACAGTCAGTTTTAAGGCTGTACAAAATTTTCTATTGGTAGTCAGACCAAGTGACGAAATATGTTATGAACCGAATATGCAATTAATAAATTTTGATATATGTGTCATTAACAGCGTTTTCTCTTTTTTGGTCATGGATATGTATGTATTTTATTTGTATTGGGATTTAGTCCTCTTGGTATACCTCAAGAGTATGATATCGATGTCTTGCTAAAGATTTCGCATTGTAGTATAGGACTATTTGGGTGAATTTTTTTTATATATATTCACTTCTATCCCCCGCAGGGGTTGGCAGAAACCACAGAGCTCCATCCGCTGCCATTCATCGCAGCGAAACGGCTCGTCATTGGTCGCTTTTCGCCCTCGTGAGAATCAGGACGTGACGGGTGGCGAACCACGTCGCCGTCATTTTTCGACAAATTAGGTATATTAAATTCGTCTTAGTGAATCCCACAAGCCGCAAGGGAGGATGGAGGTCAGCCCCAGCAGAGCCCTGCATGCTGAGGTAAGGCACCATAGTCCCCGGGGGAGCCCGACCCCGGGACGATCGGCACGCTTGCGACTAGGCTCGCCCCTAGCCACGCATCCATTGGCACTGCAGACCGTGGATTGGCGGAAAGGAAGGGAAAGGATAGAGAAGACAGGATGGGCAGGAAAGGAAATGCGGATTGGGGGAGGTTACCAGACTCAGAATAATACGTATTTATTAACGAATTATCATTTACAGGAATGACTAGTGATACTTATTAAGCCTCTAACGCTTTTTTAGGATAAATATTAAAGTCCTGTATTTAGGTAAGTAGAAATTAAAAATTGATTTTACTTAATTGCTTAATTGCGAACCATGTCGCCGTCATTTGCAACAAATTAGGTATATTTATGAATCCCATATATATATATATATATA
Source organism: Baronia brevicornis (assembly GCA_031353405.1). NCBI lineage: Eukaryota > Metazoa > Arthropoda > Insecta > Lepidoptera > Papilionidae > Baronia > Baronia brevicornis. The sequence goes on along the minus strand of JASFAT010002469.1, from coordinate 704,622 downwards.
TATATATATATATATATATATATATGGGATTCATAAGAATTTAATATACCTAATTTGTTGCAAATGACGGCGACACGCGACACGCGACACGCGACACGCTTTGCCTCCCTAAATCAATAAAAAGAGAATCGAAAATTAATATTTATAATGATTACGCGGTACACCAAAAAAGAAAAATAGATTATTGATAAATACAGCCTTTTCACTCGAGGCAATGAATATTTTTCGCTTTAGCATCGCCCATTCAAATACAGAACACTTTTACAAAAGCCACGAAGTTCATTGTAATATAAATATATTGCCGCTCGGATATACAATACAGTCGATATCAAAGGCCGTCGCAACAAAAACGGCTCGGTCACCCACCCAACCGTGGACAAATACGCCGTGGCCCTGAGTATCCGCATCCCGGGTACGCCCGGATCGTGTACCGGAACCGCAACGATAAATTGTGCCAATTGTTTCGAACGTTGCGTTGGTTTGATTGATAATGCGTCTGTTTGTTTTTGATGGGATTGGAAGGCAAACGAGCGGGCGCGTCGCCCGATGGAAAGCAATCAACGCCGCCCATAGACAATGACCATAGACAAAACCCATAGGCATTGCAAAAGCGTTGCGGACCTTTGAAAAATATGTTATTTTATTTTTGAAGGTTTTTATAACGTATCGACTAGGAAACACCGCTGAAGGTAGCTGGTTCTACATGGTAGAGGCGTGTGGAAAGATATTTCGGGAAAACGCACCGTCCTTGGATCGGCATTCATCTATTTTGTTTTTTTGAACTTGAATTTAAAGTTGATATATTCACTAATGATTTGATTTGTATTTCAATTTGAATAATTTTAACTTGAAATACAAAAAAGTACTGCTCGTTTGCCTTTTGTGCCATAAAAAAATATTCAAGGTTTAATTTGAGTTTAACAATTAGGCTGCGGATCTCACGGTTAAAAAAAATTGTAAAAATAGTCTTAATAAATAAAGAAAAACAATTGGATGGTGAGGATCACTTATCACCAGGTAACCTGCATGCTTGTTTACCTGATCTGCTAAAATGTTTATATTTTGAATATCACAAAAGCTTAGAGAAATTTTCGATATATAATATAATATTTTCAAAGAGTATGCGAAGGATGCAGGTGGGGAATAATATAGACATTTATGAACAAATTGCTTTTCAAAAAGTGTAGCAGTCAGCTTTAAACTAGCAGTTGTAGTGCATTATATCCCCTTTGAGCTGCTCCAAAGAATCAATATCCTCTACGAAACGTTCGTAAAATGCACACAAATTTACTGCAAACCGCTTGTTTACAAACTACTACTTTAAAGCTTTCCATTACAATGTTACTTTACTTTCATCTCTCTCTGGTCGATCCTTCATCTGAAGGTCACGATCACCAGTCTTCACCCAGCGGTTCGTTAGGCTCTTCCATTTCATGACAAACTCGCTGTTTTCTTCATTTATTGGGAATTTAGTGCAGTGGTTTCTCGTTGCCTTCTGCACCAGACTTTTTTTGGAGTTATTTAGACCCTAAGGATCGCTGAAGTCACTTCCGACCGGATTCCCGGTCGGGTGTATGATTATACCGCCGTTGCTCGGTAGCCAGAGCCTCGTCTGTTATCTAGGAAGGAGCACCCGTATCCCCTTGGGTACCGCCGCCGAAGGCATGCAGGTAAGGTTGACTCGAGCCGGTTATGACGTTCTTACCGTTCTATCCTTACTTCCCTAACTTTACTTTTATAGTATTGATCAAAATATAAATATTTCTGAGAAAAAATATATTACAATGACGATAAAGAAAACATGTGTGTGTATAGGTTGTCCAGTGTCAATCAGGTTTTGAAACGTAAAAAATACAAAAAATACAAAGGATATAAATAAAATCCCATAAGTTTTACAAAGAAGGGATTTGTCATCATCATCAAGGCATTACAGCCGCGGGTGGGCCTTAGCCTGGTCCAGTAATTTTTTCCAGTCGGATCTTCGTTTACCTTTTTCTCTCTCTGAGCTTAGGTCTTCCGCAGCTTCTACGACCATCTGGTTTGCCGACGAGCAGACGTTTGGGTATCCATCCGTACCACGGCCTCGTCCATCCGTACCACGTGCCCTTTTTTTTCTTACGTTACGTTTCTTACGTTACTTCTTTTACTGCCGCCCTAGGGGGGACGGCGAGTTGTGTCGGACTCCGCGTGCGCGTCTACCGACTAAAACCCCACGACGGTCGCCATCGGCACCAAGGAAGAGTCCCGGGATCTCTTAAAGAACTGCTTCTGCCGGGAATCCTCAGGCGCCTGGCTCACTAAACCCGTCTCAAGGGTTGCGTGAGTTCGCTACACCCGACACCCTCGCTGTGCTTCACCAGTTATTCCTGCCATAGGGAACCACCGTCCTCCTTAAGGCCGCTTGATGAGCACTGAGGGCCCCCACCCCCGAGTGCCCAGCCCAACAAAGGCGTCCAATATTAATGATTTTGATGACGTTCGGCTCATTGTACAGCTCATATAGCTCGTGGTTGTAAAGAGTACGCCATCGCTCATTTTCCAACACAGGACCAAAGATACGCCTTAAGAGATTTGTGGATTATTTAAAATTATTTTATCTATGTTATCCGCCACGTCGGAAACACACTTCGAATCTAGCCACAGTTTTGTGCCATTATGCGGTTTACTTCTTATTCGCTTTTTTATGTTGATATCAGCTTATCGTAAATTCTATTACAGTGTTATAAGAGAATATTTTGCGTAAAATTTTAAACCAATTATTACCCAGAGGTGACATTTAATGTTGTGCCTACAAATAGGCACAATGCGATAAAGTACCGCCATAAAAATGAACGGTGGGGTTAATCGGTGGATACGACAGAAATTACTTGCCTGGGACCATTTTTACTATGTATTTTCCTTATAATATTTTCATAAACTACGGTGGGCCTGTGAAATATTGTGAGATTATTATATCATCTCTCCCAAAGCGGGGTGTTTTTTTTGTTGTGGAAAATATTTTTTCCATGCGAGGCTCTTGAATTTGAAATTACTTTTATGGCGTTCAGTTTCCATTTTCCAGGCAAATAAGTTGACTTTTAGAACAAAGAGGAACACATTTCGTTTTCGTAAATATAATAAGTGTTAATGTTACTAATATAAGAGCAAGTTATACATAAAAAATGAAGCTGTTTCCTTACGCCTCTGGGGATTTCTACCTCATTTCAGTCGAAATTGATTGAAGCAAGGAAGCTTTCAATCGATTCCTCGATCGACTTCTCAGAATTCTTATGAAAAGAAGTTTGTATGTTATCAAAATGTGATTTATATTTTATTCAAATTTTCATATATTATATATTTTCAATAAATAGTTAATAAAATACTTCTCTATTCATCCACTCAAGTTCAAAATTTTTTTTTTAACTTCTAGTGGATGGTACTTGATGTTAGTACAGTTTTTGTTGTTCTTTTTAAAATATTAATTCATTAATTAAATTTAATTAATTACTTTTAGTCTGATCTGGGAGAAAAAAAATCTTATATTAAGCAGGATATAAAAGTATGAATTGAATTTATTTCTTTATGTTACTTTTTTATTTACAATTATATTTCAAAGTACTAAGTGTACAAAACCCTTAAACTTTTATACGTCAATACCGTAAAAGATACGTATAAATACTACGACTCTTAAAAAATAATTCTCCTCCTACTTATATCATAATGATCAGGACTTCATAATTTGTCGTACTTTGATTTTAAAATAAAGTTCTTTGAGGATTTTTTAATGTCAAGAGAAATTTAATTTAATATATCTAAAATAATAACTCCTAAAAATTTCAAAACAGAGGCAATTAGGCAGATATGTATTTATTTAATATGGAAAATTGTATCCGACGTTATTTCAAGATTAACATTTTGGGAATAAGAATTTTCGCCTGTTATTTCGCCTGTTATTTTATTATTAACATACAAGAGAAAATTCTGAAATAACGAGAAAAAAGAGATACAGCATCGAAACGAAGTTATTACTTGTAATGGATTGGTAAAAATGTAAGCATATAGCGTTATATAATCAGCTGTATAATGAAATGGGCGAGACAGAACAGAAAAAGGAAAACTGTATTAATCAAATGATATCTATTATTGACCGAAACGCAATTTTTTCGTAAACAACTGAATCGGAATTCGCCTATTTCTTACATGATTATTGTAATAATAAAGCCTTATTATAATATGAAGAACAAAACCCTTGTAATATATTTTGCAAGTCCATATACATATGTATGAACGAAACGTGGACGCTGACAGTCCGTCTGCTTCACAAGCTCAGAGTCGCTCAGAGAGCTATGGAGAGAGCCATGCTCGGAGTTTGACTGGTAGATATAATTCAGAATGAACAGATTCGTCAGAGAACTAAAGTCACCGACATAGCTCTTCGAATTATCAAAATAAGTGGAAATGGGCTGGTCACGTTTGTCGGAGATCCGACAATCGTTGGAGCAAACGAGTGCTGGAGTGGAAACCGCGTCTCGGTAAATGTAGTGTGGCATGCCCCCCGGCTAGATGGTACGACGATGTGCGCATGGCTTGCAGAAACTGGATGCGTGTAGCCGAAGATTAGGCTAGGTGGCGCTTCATGGGCGAGACCTATGTCCAGCAGTGGACTGCCGCAGGCTGTTTATGATGATGATGATAATATATGTATGGTCTACAGTTGTTTATTCTGAGTCTGGTTACCCCACCAATCCACATTGGACAAGAGTGGTGGAGTCCTCCATAAATGGAAAGGTCCGTGCTTCTAGTGGGACATATACGGGTAGCGAAAAAACATAATAATAGATATTTTAAAATATTAGAGGAAATCTCTATTCATAATGTGCCTTTAAGCATAGATCTCCTCCGACTCTTTCCATTGTTTCCTATTTTCTGCAACTCTTACCCATTATGGTCGTTTTTCCTTGGATACCAGATGATGACCTATTGGCTCCATTTATTTAAGTTACATCATTCTTCAGTCTATACGTGTGAGTCTGTTTCAATTCTGGTCTTTGACCTTATATCGAAGTAAAGACCTGCTTTTTAATTGATCTATCAACTTTCTTCTCGGTCTTCTCCTCTTCCATCTCCCTTCAATTCTTCTCTCTGTGATATTTAACCATTTTAGTGCCATTGTTTGTTATTCATATGTACTTTAAAATGCCAAAGATATCTTTTGTTTTTGATGTCATTTACCCTTGTTAAAAATAGTTAGCCTCCTTGTGATGCCCATTTCCAGTATTTTTTTTATATATTCACACCTATCTCCCGCAGGGGTTGGCAAAGACTACAGAGCTCTATCCGCTACTATTCATCGCAGCGAAACGGCTCTCTAATGGTCGCTTTTCGCCCTCGTGAGAATCAGGGCGTGACGGGTGGCGAATCATGTCGCTGTCATTTTTCAATAAATTAGGTATATTAAATTCATCTTAGTGAATACTACGAGTCGCAAGGGAGGATGGAGGGCAGCCCCAGCCGAGCCCTGCATGCTGAGGTAAGGCACCATAGTACCTTGGGGAATCCGATCCGGACGGTCGGCGGTCTCCAGTATAACGGCAGTAAATCTACTCATTTCTGGGATTATGACTGGCTTCCACAATTTTGCACTGGATTGGGGTTGTGTGAGCAGCGCTATCGCGCTCGTGGCAAATTTAGTTAGTCAAACGGTTAATATTAAATTATCATGACGCAACAAATGCCCGCTCAAAGTTTATATTTTTAACGTACAAAATCATTTTTTATTTCTGATTATCTGTGAAACTTCATGTACTCGTACAATACTGCATTGTAAAAAGATGAATAAAAAATATCTGCGGAGTTTCTTTCGCTGTTCTTCCCCATCCAGAAAACTTAAGTATGAAATATTGATAGATGGTTAATTGTCGGAGGACTGACGTTTGGCAAAATATCCAAAAATAAAGAATATAATAGAATTAATTGCCATAAAAATACATACATACATCCGCCTGTCACGCCTGTCTCCCTAGGGTTAGGCAGACACCACAGATCTCCATCCGCTACGATCCCGACACACCTTCCTTGCTTCCTTCACTCTCATCCACCTTTTCATCCATCCTTCCCCTCATATTCATCGTAGCTAAACGGCTCTCCGTTCGTTGCTTCTCGCCCTTCGTGGAAATCAGGACGTGCCGAGTGGCGAACCACGTCGCCGTCATTTTTTAACGTATTAGGTATATTAAGATTCGTTACAGTGAATCCCACGAGCCGCAAGGAAGGATGGAGGTCAGCCCCAGCAGAGCTCCTTGCTGAGGTAAGCACTATAGTATACGGGGAGCCCGATCCCGGGACGATCGGTACGCTTGCGATTAAGCTCGCCCCTAGTCACGCATCCTTTGACACGGCAGACCGTGGACTGGCGGAGAGGAAGGGAAAAGGATTGAGAAGAAAGGAACAAAAATACCACGCATTTATTTTTTCTTTTTTTATTTGTAATTCAAAATCCAACGAGTTAAGTATGAAAGCGCTTATCAAAGGCTTAAATAAAGTCCGGTTTATATAATATTTCAGAGGATACCGCGATAAAAAAGCAAATGATTTACAGTTTTTTCTGGATGTTTCGTTACGGATATTTTATTCTAACTTTATGAATGATATATTTTATTAATTTTTATTTGTTTTACTAACTTAATCCGCTGACCCAACGACCGAAAATTTGTCTTGGCTACAAGTATGGGAGATACTTGTAGCCGAGACATATTTTCGGTTTCACATGCGATGTCTCGCACCTCACTTGAAGCTCATTCAAATCAACGATCACGGTATCATTTCAACAACATTTGCGGTGACTATCTACTCTATTATATATTCGGCTCATTTGCCTTTCCATTCCATAAAAACAGCAAGCAATAACTTTCAATGATATGGCCTTTTCATCGTCATCATCATCATAAATAGTCTGTGGCAGTCAGCTGCTAGACACAGACCTCCACCAAGACCGCCTTGCCCGATTTATGCCTTAACGCATTCAATCTTTGCCAGCCGCCCTGCTCAAATCGTCACACCATCTATCGAGGAGCGTCCCACACTACGTTTGCTAAGACGGGGTCTCCACTCCAGCTCTGGTCTACTCCAGCAATGGTCGTGTATACATAAACGTGACCAACCCATTGCCAGTCAGTTTGCTAACTTAAAAAACTATGTCGGTTACTCTGGTTCTCCGGCGAAATTCTTTGTTCAGAATTCTATCCACCAGAGAAACTCCAAGCATAGTGTTCTCAATAGCTTTCTGAACGACGTTGAGCTTGTGATTGAGACGGGCCATCAGTGTTTACGTTTTGGCACTTCAGGCTTTGAGATATGGGCGAAGAGAAGACTTGACGAAGTTTTCTATATTAAGAAATATATACAAACATACATATAGTCATTCCTGTAGGGTTATGCAGAGACCGCAGATCTCTATTCGCTACGATCCCGGCACACCTTCCTTGCTTCCTATACACTCATCCATTTTTTCATCCATCTTTCCTCTCACATTCATCGTAGCGAAACGCCTCTCCGTTCGTCGCTTCTCACCCTCGTGGGAATCAGAGCGTGACGGGTGGCGAACCACGTCGCCGTCATTTTTAACGAATTAGGTAGGTACATTAAAATTCAATATAGTGAAGCCCACGAGTTGCCAGGGAGAATGGAGGTCAGCTCCAGCAGAGCCCCGCATGCTGAGATAAGGCACTATATTACCCGGGGGAGCCCGATCTCGGAAAAGTCAGCACGCTTGCGTTTAAACTCGTCCCTAGCCACGCATCCTTTAGCACGGCAGACGTGAATGGGCGGAGAGGAAGGGAAAAGGATAGAGAAGAAAGGAAAAAGCAGAGGAAAGAAAAGACGGATTTAGACAGGATAATAGGGATATAATACTAAAGCAATAGAAGACGAGGAGTGATACGATGTTAGCTCGGGAGGCTGGGGTCGCGTACCCGTGTACCAATACCATAAATATTGAACAAGCGGCTAGGCAAAGATACTCCCTGACAATGAAAAGAAATACACAACTAATAACAGCGCTCTATCTGTATACTGTTTTTATTACGTCAGAAAAGTATTGGCGCCATTTGTGAAGATCGCAACGAAAGTAATTTCGGAATCTTGTGTGATCCATTCGCCGCCATTTATTTAGCGCTGGCTAGATGCCATTTTTATTACAACACCATAGCGCCCTGACGCCTGTGATTTCTCAAAACCGAGTAATGGATGAACACACTTCAACCCCTCCGAGTTTTGAAGTATTAAGTCGTGTTATATAAAGCGAGTGGGAACAATTGTTTTCGGTACGCAAAGGGGAAACTTGTGAATAGAGATTTATTGTCTGACATTTATAATAGTGAATAACTTAAAATAATTCCTTATTTAAATAAGGAATTATTTTAAGTTATAATACAATAGCCAATTAACAAAAATTATTAAGCAGTCAACCAAGATATAGTTCGGATTAAAATCCGAATTATAATTTTCTTAGTTGACTGATGGTTTGGATTTTTGTGATATGTAATGAGATAAGAAATTTGTCTGTAGCTTGAATGGGTCGGCTCGCTCGGGGAAGTACCACACTCCCGCAGAGAACCGGCGTCTGAGTGGTAGCTTAGCTACCACGCTTTGTCCGGTGAGCGGATGTGTTCCGGAGGCCCAACATGCCCTTCCTTACCCTTCACATAATAACACTTTCCTTATAGGTCGGCAACGCTTCCGCACTGCCTATGGCGCTGCGGATGTCTATGGGCAACATTGAGTTCTTTCCATCAAGTGAGACGCCTGCTCGTTTGACCTCCCTATGAAAAAAAAAACAATGCCACCTATAGATATCTATAATGCTATAATCATTACAGAAGAGACTCGATAGCTCATTTGCTCTCTTATCCCATTTGAAAAAATATGCATCTTTACAAAGTCTTCACCAGCGCGTCCTGCCCATACTTTCTTACGGTACCGAAACGTGGACACTGACGGTCCGTCTCCTTGACAAACTTAAAGTCACTCAGAGAGCTATGGAGAGGGCTATCGGAGTTCTCTGACGGATAAAATTCGAAATGAAGAAATTCGCCGGAGAACCAGAGTCACCGACATAGCTTTTTGAGTTAGCAGACTGATGGGGCTATTGGCTGGACACGTTTGTCGGAGAACCGACAATCGGTGGAGTAGACGAGCACTGGAGTGGAGACCGCGACTCGACAAACGTAGTGTGGGACGCCCCCCGGCTGGTGCGACGATCTGCGCAAGGCGGCTAGCAGAGGCTGGATGCGTGTAGCCGAGCTAGGTGGCGCGCCTTGAGTGAGGCCTATGTCCAGCAGTGAGCTGCAGCGGGCTGTTATTGGTATTGATGCATCCACACAGTATCAACAATAGTAGCGATGAAATATGTAACAATATATTAGGGCTGTAGGTTCGCTGTTTAAGATGCGACTCATAAAAACTAGTCGCAAACTTTTAGGGGATACTGCTTATGTATTATATTGATCCCTAGTGTTGCCTCAGTGGTGGCAAACATAATAAAGAAGGGAAAAACGTCGCAGAAAGTTAACTCGACATTGTTGAATGGTTAATGCCATAGCGAAGCAAGCAAAAAAATATTTTTTTTAATTGTTCAATAAATATTTTAACAAAATAAACACAACTATATTAAATACGACCACCAATTGGATCAGTGGCGGGTTTGATACCCGCATCGAAATAAATATTATATGTATGGCCAACACGGTCTTTTTTTATGGGATAGGAAGGCAAACGAGCAGGCGTGTCACCTGATGGAAAGCAGTCAACGCCTCCCATGGACTTCCGCAGCGCCATAGGCAATGCGGATGCGTTGCCGACCTTTAAGGAAAGTGTCATTAGGGAAATGGGAAGGGGAGAGGTAGAGGGAGGGGGGAGGAACTCGGCCGCTCACCGTACGAAGCGCGGTAGATAAGCTACCACTCAGACGCTGGTTTTCTGCGGGAGTGTGATACTTCCCCGGGCGAGCCGCCCCATTAAAGCTACAGACAAATATTATGCCATTCTTGACAAAGTTTACGTCTGCAGCGTGGCTCTACTACTATTAAGAAGACTCCAGAGAACTAAACTTTTCGAGTTAATTTTGTGATATCCTTGTGTAGTGAAGTGAAATAAATATTTTACTAGTGTAAAGAACACAAGAACATAGCGTCCTCCCCTTAATAGAGATTATAAGAAAAGCGATAATAGACACAGAACTATCGTGGTCGTTATATATTGTTCAACCAGAGGCCACTATTCACCGCTCATGGCTGCCTTCTTCATGCATTCATGTAGTGGGGTATTTAAAACGGTCTTCATCTGATAGCGGAGGGAGGGGGAGGGTGTTGGCCTCCGGAGCTTAGTCGCTCACCGTATAAAGGGTGGTGGCTAAGCTCACTCAGACGCCGGTTTTCTGCGGGAGTGTGGTACTTCCCCTGAGATGCCAGCCCATTCATGTAACAAACAAATATTATGCCATTCTTGACAAAGTATTCGTCTGCAGCGTGTCTCCACCTCTGCGCAAGGCGGCTGGCAGAGATTAGATGCGTGTAGCTGAAGATCGGGCTAGGTGGCTTACATTGAGTGAGGCAATGTCCAGCAGTGGACTGATAATGATCGTATCGTAATTCATGAGATTGTGGGTATTGAGTCTTCATTTTCTTTTTGAGGTTGCTCTATATACCACTTTTCATAGAACAAGTCATTTAATAAATTCCGGTTACGATTATTTGGTCTAAAAATAGTAAAATAATTGCAGAATGTGGCGAAAAATGCTCTGTAAGTAATTTACACAGCGCCCCGGTGTAACAAATTGATTTAATGGATGCCGTCATCCCAACTATGGTTTAATTAGGTTCATCTTTCGACCCGTCTTTGCTTCGTTAAGATGACCTTCACTGCTCCAATTGCAAATAAAAGATCGCATTTCAAAGACCCTAATGAACGAACGGTAATGGACCGTATTACAACCGAAAAATTTCGTTGTTCTTCGTTTTCCTCGTTAGGGAGAAAACTTTATAACTCTTCGCAGTATATAGGTTTAGCGTTTATTATTTACTTCTCTTTCTTTTTGTCATGTTTTTTTATAGCATTGAAGGTAAATAAATATATGCAGGTCACCTGGTGATAAGTTGTCTACAAGGCCAGATGCATTTATCTGAGACGCATCTGGCGTTGCGCATTGTTGGTCTTTTGCGAAAATATACCATCGTCTTTTGAATACTAAAGGGAATGTAAGGGGAGTGCTAATTTACAGTGAATGTATAAGTACATATACTGCTAAAATGGCTTACGTTAGCCATTTGAGAGCACACCAACAAAGCTCTCATTAAATTTGCCAATCGCCATGGTCGAACCATACACCGTATATGTGCCATGGCGACTGGAAAATCTAATGAGAGCTTTGTTGGTGCGCTCTCAAATGGCTAATGTAAGCCATTTGAGTGCTTATTTATCCATCTTATATATTATCTTATTTATTTAAAGTTTTGCCCGCACACTTTGGGCACACAGTTGTACTGAATGCCATTGGGCATTCTATTCAACCTGAGGGCGAAACTGAGAAAATTGGTTTGGAGGTGGTGCAGCTCATACTTAAAAAAAGTAATAAAAACTAATTATATAAATTTAAATACCCACAATATATATGTATGTATATACACATACATTTAATTCTTCTTCTCACTCGTTTAAAGTCTTCTCAGAGTGGTCGTGGTCCTTCACCAGTTCTCCGTCACCATTCATCTGGCACTGATATGAACAATAAATGCATCCTTTACTTGGTTGTTCGAATGTAATGGAGTTCTACCTCGGGGTCTTTTTCCTTTCTATCGTGCCTTGCATTACGAGCCGTTCTAGAGAGGCTTGCATCGCGACACATGGTTAAAAAAATGAGGAAGCAAACTCGGGCCACAAAGGACAAACGTAGCTTATTTGTGTGTGTGTGTGTGTGTGTGTGTGTGTGTGAGTGTGTATATATATATATACTAAATCAAATTTCAAATCTATTTAGCGGCTTAACGACATAACTCAGATTTTTTGCCACACAAGTCTAATAACACTCTAAACAGAAGCAAATTATTATAAATTACGAAATTGTGCCGTATTGTACAAAGCTATCCAGATCCCGGTAATAAGAGGAGCAAGTGGGGATGAGAGACCCATTTTTACTGTAGATTTATATCGCGATGCCATTTTCCTTGGTGGCAATATGGCATTATGTAAGAACTCGGATTCATTTCCAGAAAGGCTCCGCTGATGTAACGCATGGAAAATTATTCTGAACGAGATTAGATGGATAATATTCGTAAATGTTTCTGTTTATTTTATATGCTTTATTGTGTTTGTGGAGGCAGACGGCTTACGTCTGGAACTGTATTTGTTTAGCCAGCGATATTTTATTGTTAATTGAAAAATACTCTTAACCGTTTCTGTATTCTTATTTATTTTTAGTTTTTTAATTTTTATTTTACTAATATTCTTATTAATCATACAAATTATGTTAATAGGCACGTGGCGATCCAGTATGGTGCATTTTTTTAGAAACTTTTCTCCACGCATCACTTTCCCCTGGAACCAGCTACCTCCAGCTGTGTTTCCTAACCGATACGACATTGGAACCTTCAAAAAAAGCTTGTCGGATGACGGATGTCTACAGGCAGCGTTGATTGGTTTCCATCAGGTGATACGCTTAGTTGTTTGCCTTCCTAGCTCATAAAAATATTAGACACTTAAATATTTAATCACTTTTCGTCAAAGGAATTTGTCAAATTCTAGCGGACCCACCAAACGTTTTCTTGCGAATGCGGATGCGGCGTTGCGCATGTCTATGGGCGACGATAATCGGTTACGGTGACCCACATGCTCGTTTGCTTGTTCTGCTATAAAAAAAAAACATTACATCTAGGAAAACAATATTTATTTTCTTTACATAGCAATAAAGTAGCCGTTATTGCAATACAGTGTGGCACCATGCTGACATTCCATTGGAAATCGAATTTAACTCAGCCGTAGCAATGGGCTTCTAGTTCAATGGCTTATGGCTTCACAGATCCATTACAGTAACAATAAGGAATAAATTCTAATCTATTTCCTTATTTATCTTGTTTGTATGCTATCGTTATCGTCTAATGTAAATCGTCTATAATAGACATTTTTAAAGCCCATATATGTAGCCCAAGAAAACCGGATTTTTTAATGGGATGGGAAGGCAAACGAGCAGGCGTGTCGCCTGATGGGAAATAACAAACATCCGCAACGCCACAGACAGCGCAGAAGCGTTGCCGGCCATTAAGAAAAGTGTTATTATGGGAAGAAGGAGGTAGAGAAGGAGGGCCATGGGAGGGGAGGGAGGAGGTTGTGCTTCCGGAACTCAACCGCTCACCGGATGAAGCTTGGTAGCTAAACTTCCACTCACACACGTTTTCTGCGGAAGTGTGGCACTTCCCCGGGCGAGCCGCCCCATTCATACGACACACAAATAATTTCTATTATAGGAATATATAATAATTGTATTGTAAGAAAAATCATTATTATTATAATATTCATCGTTTCCACCTCTGCCAAATTAAAATCGAAAAAACAAAACCCCCACAAGAATCTCGAAAAAAATTAAATTGAATTTATTGCCACTTCCGTTTTATTAGAATCGCTTCCTCATATTACACTCCCTAGACGAGTTCCCGGTAATAATCCGCACAAATTTTTCCCTCGCGGCACTCTTGCGACAACAAACCCGAAGCAAATGAAACTGGACACTTTCAGTTGATCGCATTTTTTCCTCAAGAAAAATCGCTCGTGCATAAACATACATAAATCATTTTAGTGTAACGGCAATAAAGGTCTCTATATGGTCATTAACAGTCCACATCTGGATTTTAACAGTTCACATCTGGATATTAACAGTTCACATCTGCATATAAACAGTCCACATCTGAACAATAGCAGTTCACATCTGGACATTGATCGACTTTAAAACTTAGAGACATTCCAGTTAACCAAATAGAGATAGAGTAATAACAGAATAATGGTGTTTGTAAAGAAGTTTCGTGAAACCGACCGCACCGTGTTTTTCCCGAATTTTTTTATAATCAACACCAGCTAATTTGACGGGTATATCCGAATCGATACGACATTGTAACCTTAAAAAAAAAGTGAAATGAGACGTCATCTTGCGGCAAGACCATTGCTAAAATCCGCGAAATAATGATATTGTGTGCATACGATCCAGTATAATACACAACACTAGTTTGAACAACGAAGACAGACATTGTAATGTCATTTGTAACGTGGTTTCTCGCATATAAAAATGGTCATTAGATTTCTTACCCTGGGTATTCTACTAGACGACTATGAAAGCAAAGAAATATCAGTAGACCGGCTTCCTCAATCCGCCCGCCAAGGTCCTTTATTATCTAGGAGATTAATGTCCAGCAGTGGGATTAACCGGAACTCAACCGCTCACCGGACGAAGCGCGGTAGCTAAGCTACCACTCAGACGCCGGTTTCCTGCGGTAGTGTGGTACTTCCCCAGGCGAGCCGGCCCATTCAAGCTACAGACAAATAATATGCGATTCTCGTTTAAAATATAAAATGCCAATATATATCTATTATATAATACATATAAATTGAAACACGAATAACACTGTACAAAGGTGAGGTAATGAGTTTTATAATCCGACAACATGTGAAGGGGACGAAATGGAATGAGAAGTATGTTACGATGTAAAAATGTACGTGTAAAAGAATATATATATATATATATATATATATATATATATATATATATATATATATATATATATATATATATATATATATATATATATATATATATATATATATATATATATATATATATATAATTAAGAAATTGAACAAGTTAAAATTTTTTTTAATTACAATTTATTTTTATAAGAGTGACTCTCCAACTTGCGAAGGTTAGCAGCCAATTCAGCACTATTATACTTTTCTATTGCGAAGCGAAGCACTTCTCGCTATCCCGGTCTGCTCGCTGATATTACGTAGCCAAGATTTCCTTCTTTCCTTCAAAACAATCTGTCTTTTACCCACGACCACCAATTTGTACTTTAATTAATGATTTACAATAATTTCAAAACAAAACGAAAAAACCCCATAGGTAGAGTTCACAATTAATTTTATATTATATATAAATTTATTTCTTTAATAATTATAATTAATTATGTAAGAATCGAGTTAATTGCTTTTAGTAAGAGAAAATCATAAAGCGTTGAAAAAAAATACCCATAGTGTATGCTTCAATTAATGTTATTAGAAAACTCCCTTGATATGAAAGTACCCGTCAGTGTATTTGCTTTACCTTGTAATATTCCGGAAGGTAGATCAAAGAGTGTAATAAAAGTTGTTCATTCGCTTATACGAATAAATTATGGCGGAATCTTACATTTCAGAAAATAATAACGATATTTTTTTCGCCCAAAACCTTTTGCTTTTACAGGAGTTTGAACAAAATATTAAGAAATATCTACCTATCCTATAATTATAACAAGGTGGCGTATTGTTTTTTCTATATTTTAACGGGGTAGGAAGGCAAACGAGTAAACGTGATTGAAAACTATGTGGCTCATAGACATCAACTACACCACAGGCACTGCAAAAGCATTTCTGGGCTTAGAAAAATATGCGAAACCCATAATTTAGGTGGAAAGTCAATGCGAAAATCCGCGAGAAACGAATTTGTTTGTCGCTTATATAATGATTGACCAATGTACAAAAACATTCGATATTATTATAAAATACACATATTAAAGCGATCGCTACGGGACATCTTAGGCAGCCGATAGATCACGTGATTAACTTTTTTATTTTATGTGTTTATTGTTTTTCATTACAATATAATTATGAATATGTAACCATATTATTAAAATGCTAATGCTGTGCGCAAATCTTAAGGGTTATAGTCTGGGCGTTATTAAGTTTATATCATATATTAAGACTCTTTAAGACTGTAACTTGTTTTTGTTTATGGTATTATAGGTTAGCATGATATAGAAGTAATAAACAGCTCTCCACAACAAGCATGAAGTCTACAATGTCGTCAGCACACTATATTTTATTTCTTTATTTAGCAGTCAGTCGTCGCGCTGACGCGGAGAAAATATAATTCATAACATCACTGGATAAAAACACATAAAACTTTACGACTAGGTGTATACACGGATGTCTTTATATACAACATTTACATGGTTATATTCGCTAATCCTATAGTTTGAAGTAACACACAATCTACGTCGACTTTTATGGTATTATTACACATCAAGCAATTATATGAAATGACAGACACAGTCTTTCGAATCTGCAAACTAAAGTGGCAATGGGCCGGTCACATTTCTTGGAGATCCGACAATCGTTGGAGCAGACGAGTGCTGGAGTGGAGACCGCGTCTCGGCAGAACGTAGTGTGGCACGCCCCCCGGCTTGATGGTGCGACGATCTGCGTTGGGCGGCTGGCGGAAAATGGATGGTTGAAGCCGAAGATTGAGCTAGGTGGTGCTTCTTAGGGGAGGACTGTCCAGTGGACAGTTATCTGCAGGCTGTTGATTGATACTATTTATATAATAGGTTGTCCGGAAAGTTTGTGCCGATATTTTAGGACAATTAAAACGCAGCTCATTTAAATATTGATATACATTTATTAAATTATTATATAGGTACCATTCTGCTAATCGACGTAATGTCGAGCGTGGGTTATTTTCGATTTCTGTTCTAAGCATATCTTCGTCTGTGGTGGACGGCCTATCTGGGCGTTCTTGATCTTCCAGGTCGTACTTTCTAGCTTTAAACCGAGCAAACCACTTTCGCACAGTTCTTTCGGCTACAGCATCCTCTCCATAAACAGCACATATCTTATTTGCCGCTTGTGTGGCATTTTTGCCCTTTCGGAAAAAGAAAAGCATTAAATGCCTATAATGCACTTTATTTGCCACCATATTCTAAGGCGTACAAAACTGATAAAAATTAACGAATCGTAACCAAACTTTTTTCCAAACATGACTGAAGCTATCTCTTTTGGAATATGTACACATGTCATTTGTTTTCAATAATTGTGATATATTCAGTCAGGTCTCACGCGCTACCTACCGAAAATCGGCACGAACTTTCCGGACAACCCAATATTTTAATTATATTATAATACTACATTAACAGTACTAAATTAACAATTTCCATTAATAAAAGATGGAGTAAAATACAGCATTCGAGTGGAGTTTGAAATAAAACGGGAAGGAAATTTAAAAGGATGTGGATTAAAAGATAAAACTCTTACACAAAATAGAACAAAATTGTAGGACGGTCCATTATTCTCGCTCCTATTTTTTTAATTTTCGATCAAACAATGACTTGACAATCATTTAAGTAAGCTTTGACTTGTCTGAATTGATAAATTAAATGGAATTTGATCGTCTGCTGTCGGCTTTCAATTAATTTAAAAAAAAAAAAGATTTTGCTTACAAATCAACTCGAAGTTTTTAATGTTTATAAAAACATTTTTGTCAAGTTAAAAGACGTTCAAGTTTCATTTAAAAAAACCAATCGTATAAATTGAAATGTTCTCGTGAAATGAGACTGTTTCAAATAATGGAATAGTGAATTTAATATTTATATTAATAATTTTAAGACGACCGATTGGCTCAGTGGCAGTGCCCTCTGCTCACGGAGTCAATGGTCGCGGGTTCGATTTCCGCATCGGAATAAATATATATATGGATTTATAAATATTTATTTTGAGTCTAGTATCCCCCAATCCGCATTTCCGTTCCTGCCCTTTCTTTTCTTCTCTATTCTTTCCCTTCATCTCCGCCAATTCACGGTCTGCCGCGCCAAAGGATGGCTAAGGGCGAGCTTACTCGCAAGCATGCCGATCGTCCTGGGATCGGACTCCCCCGGGTACTATAGTGCCCTACCTCAGCATGAGGGGCTCTGCTGGGGCTAACCTCCGTCCTCTCTTGCGGCTTGTGGGATTCACTATGACAAATGATAATACACCTAATTCGTTAACAATAACGGCGACGTGGTTCGCCACCCGTCACGCCCTGATTCCCACGAGAGCGAGAAGCGACTAACGAAGAGCGGTTTCGCTATGATGAATGTGAGAGGAAGGATGGATGAGTTAGGAGGAAGCAAGGAAAGTGTGCAGGGTTCGTAACGGATGGAGATCTGTGGTCTCAGCCTACCCCTACGGGACATAGGTGTGACGATATATGTGTATGTATGTATCAATACTCAAATCTATATTTTACTTTTAAATAAGAATATTTTTACATATAATTAAGTCCAAAAAAGACTCACATATTATAGTTACTTAAATAGACAAAATAATTAAAAAAAAAATTAAACCGGCTCTTCTAAAGTTGTTGAATTTTATTCATATACTTTGTAGTTTTTCTTCATTATTCATTTTTGAAAAGCTGATTCTGCCACGGACACCCTATATAATATCTTGTATACAATATTATATAACAGTTTGATAGTGGTAGAGCCACGCTGCAGACGAATACTTTGTCAAGAATGGCGTTATATTTGTCTGTAGCATGAATGGGCCGGCTCACCCGGGGAAGTACCACACTCCCGCAGAAAACCGGCGTCTGAGTGGTAGCTTAGCTACCGCGCTTCGTGCGGTGAGCGGCTGAGTTCCGGAGGCCCAACACCCTCCCCTTCCCCTTTCCCCCTTCCAGCCCCACCTCCAAAATGACATTTTCCTTAATGGCCGGTAACGGTACGTGCAGCGTTGATTGCTTTCCATCAGGTGACACACCTGCCTGTTTGCCTTCCTATCTCATAAAAAAAATATATTATAATATTTATAGTCTAATAAATATAATATAATCTGATATCAATCCTGTCTGAGAAAGTTTTGTGTCTCTTATTAGCACAGCATTTTTTAGTATATTTTTTATCATAGTGATATATTTTTAATATTTCTTCTTGCAGGTAGTATAAGCGCGACAACTATGTCGCTAGAAGGGCAGCGATGCATATGCGTCGTTGTGCTCCTCATTCACTCTGTAACGGGAGCCGGTGAGGGTGAGTATTATCTTCTCTGGTATTCTTTCTTTTCTATTTAACTTAACAAACATATATAAAGAGAATTAGTGTATTCTTTACTTCGCTGCCATAGTATATTACACAATTTTATAAATAAATCCACTTTATCCAGCAGGAAAACATACTTTATTAATTTTCTGTTATTGTTTGCTTGTCGCGGATCTTAACTAAGTAAAACTTTCACTGTCACTGTGGTTCGCATATGCCGAGCAAGAACCATTTCATGGCACTTATGAGACTTCTCTTCTTCTTTTTTTTTAAGATTAAGGCTTTTATTAAAGTTTTAATATTAGTTCTTGTAAAAAAATAAGGTCATAAACACCTTATTTTTTTACAATATAAAGGTATATTTTTTTCCCATTTTCTATTTCTATATTAGAAAGAGAAAAAAGAAGTAATGAGATGGAAAGAAGGAAGTAAAAGAAGGTAAAATGAATCGAGCTTCCGAAATTCAGTACTCGCCGTACAGAACGCGGTGACAGTAAAAGTGCTACCAGTTAAATCAAGCAGACTGAATGCGGTGGAAATGAGAGCATTAAGAAGTATATGTGGTGTAACCTTGAATGATAGAATAAGAAATGAAGATATAAGAGAGCAATGTGGAGTAAAAGATGTTGTGACAAAAGTAGAAAAAGGGATGCTTAGATGGTTTGGGCATATAGAGTGAGGATGGATGAAAGACGACTGGCAAAAGAAATTTATCTTGTGAATGTGGATGGAAGGGTCGGAAGACGGGAAGATCACGAAAAACATACCTTGACCAAATTGCTGAAAAAGTTATTAAGAAAGGCCAGGTCAAGAGTACCCTCAACCAGCGGGCTGGCATAAGGAGAATAATGAGTGTGGAGGAAGCAAGGGAATTATGCCGAGATCGTAGCAGATGGAGATCTGTGGTCTCTGCCTACCCCTACGGGAGACAGGCGTGACGATAAGTATGTATGTATGTATGTTAAATCAGATAACCCTTGAAATTAATGACGAGCATATTGCATCCACTGAAATATAAACTGCGTGTAAGCATAGATGTTTTATCTTTTAAAAGTTTTACATCGAAAAGTGTTTTGAAGAGAAATGCTTGCACCCACTTAAGTTGGTTATATTAAAAAGAAAGGAATGTAGCTGAACTAGATGCAAGTTTGCCTTTCTCTGAATGTGAAAGCTTCCGTATTTCAGTGCAACGTAGTTTCTGTTATGTTTTCTACTCCGTCTTTTAATGCAGGCTTATGAAATTATAAGTGTTCAGTGCGCGTAAAAAATCGTAGAATTATATGCACATCTCTGTATAGAAAATTCAAAATGTAATTAATCAAACCAAAACTTTTCGATGGACTTTTTTGTTCAGGAAAAGGATACAGACGATAAAAACCCAAACTTACTTCACCTTCTTATGACTTCGGACCATAATCGGAGGAAATCATCCAAAAGACTTGAATACGCACGCTCACTTAAACAATCATAATAAACCATCCAATACCATATATATAACCAATAAATATCAATCAATCAATATCAGCCTGCGGCAGTCCACTGCTGGACATAGGCCTCACCCAAAGCGCGCCACCTAGCTCGATCTTCGGCTACACGCATCCAGTCTTTGCCAGCCGCCTTGCGCAGATCGTCGCTCCATCTAGCAGGAGGGCGTCCCACACTACGTTTGCCGAGTCTCGGTCTCCACTCCAGCACTCGTCTACTTCAACGATTGTCGGTTCTCCGACAGACGTATATATACTTATAGGTATATGAGAATGAAAGTATAAATGTAAAATGAAAATGAAGTAAATTAAAAGGTAAAAAAGGATAAAAGAGACAAAGAAGGAAAATGTTTCAAGAAACAGATTTATTAAAAGCTTACAAATAAAATACAAATGCAAGTCTTAAATTAATTTTTTTATAAGAACTATCTTGCGAAAATATTAACACCCGAGTAAAAAAATCTATAACGGCTAATTCATCCGATAGATATTTATAGCCTTAACGATCTTTATCAAACTCTAGCCTTAATAGAATAAAAAGCAGTGCTGGAGATAAACTGTACTGGTGTGATAACATCACTATTACAGTCAAGGATCGTTTCTTCATTCGTCATGCCTCCTATGGCAAATTTGAGAGGTCTCTATTCAAGAAAGGACTCTGAAAAACTGTTCACGACGATAATAATTAAAACCCAAATAATCCAAGAATATCTGACTCCTCCGGTATCGTGGATGTCTATGGGTGGAGGGTACTGACCACCATATGACTTGCATATTTGTTTACCTACTCATCTATAAAAAATAAACCTGGCCTTATGAAAAGTACCTGTCCTTGCTTGTCATTACAGCCGTAAATCTATAAGAATTTATCGTCGTCATCTAATGTTCATAGCACTCCTTTCGATGGTTTAAAGCCTTACAAAAAACACTTTACGCAATATATGCTCTAGGATTATTTATGAAGTCAGGCGTTGCTTTGCGGAAATCCATCACTATATGAAAGTCAAAAGTTTTACTTAGCTAAGATCCGTGACAAGCAAAACAATAACAGAAAATTAATAATGTTTGTTTTTCTTCTGGATAAACTGGATTTATTTGGAACTTAAACCAAAAACTTACCGAAAATCAGCCTTCAACTCTCCACCCACCAACCACTATACACAACACCAAACACACATTACCACTTTTCCATCTTGTAAACGACACGTGTTTCGCCCCAACACGATGCATCTTCAGGTATAGTAGACGCTACGGAAGACAACCGAAACTTTTCGGTTGTCTTATGGGAATCAGAAGGCAAAATTGGAAGTATTTCACCCGTTGAAAAGCAATCAACCCCGTTGACAGATATGGGCAACACCATATGCATTAAAGAAACCTTGCCAACCTTTGAGAAATATGTAGGGACTTTTCCCGCCAACTCACATCAGTGACGTTGTGGTTTTATTTCATTTTCATAATCTTATATTATTATCAGTTATATTGTTTAATTGTGGTGGTGTATTATTCAATATAGTTCGATTAAAGTGTATAAGTGAAGCGATACGAAATAAATGCGTGTATCGTAACTTTTTAAGTTGACTGAAAAGTCCATAGACGATTTTGGTAAAATGGCCACCAATCTATCAAGACGTAACGTGATAAGCTGACTTGGAACATTTTAAGAGATTGCATAATAGTTGTAGCTAATTGCCATCAAAGAAACAAAAAAAAGTAGGCTTGTTTATCAAATTTAGAAAAATGTGGACAGTCAAAAGTTTTACTTAGCTAAGATCCGCGACAAGTTGTCGCGGATCTTAGCTAAGTAAAACTTTTGACTGTCCATATAGTGATGGATTTCCGCAAAGTAACGCCTGACTCCATTAATAATATTAGAAAAATGTAATATCACAGATGATAATATAGAAAATATATATTCGCTTTCGCTAGAGATACTCTAACAATAATATTACGATTTCTAACTACTCCATTAAATTCGCTCAATGGTTCTTAGTTTCCCATTAAACTTGCTACATTTGTAATAGAGGCGAACCATTGTGGTTCAAAATTAATAAACTTTGGCGGTCTAAAACTATTGTTAGTCCTAATTTACTTTCGATATATCAAGGAGTTTCTATTAGATATTTTTATATCTTTTGATTTTCTGATTGTCTGGTACGTTGCTATTAAAATTGTTATTATTGATAAATAACTATAACTGTTATTATAAATAAGAAATTATGCAACACATATGTGCCCTCGCAAGGTCCTTTAGTGGCTGAGATACTCATACCTTCCATCAGATTTCCGTTTATCTTATTCTCTTCTTATTATTCATACAGATAGCTCGTGTGACTAACAATCAAAGTATATCTTTGACTACAATACAACAACTCTAAACTAGTCATCATCATCTCACGGATATTTACAAAACGAGTAAAACAAACTCGCTCAAATCCCCAATTACTCCTTAATCGATACCTAGAACAACCAAACAGAACTTAATCAAGCGGTAGTCACGTATGCTTTTATGGCAGCACAATCTTTCATCTTAACGTACCTGAGCTTTGTCCCTTAGATTGTACTGGCGATCATGGCTCCTCGATTTTACTCTTCTTTGAATTTCTCCAGCTTAAATCTGCTCTCTGCTTTAGGCTAGGAATCTTTCGTAGAACTTTTCTTCTTAGAAACTTGTTCTCTTCTATTCAAACCTGTAAATCAGAATTGATTTTATGAAGATTTGCTTCTCTGTTTTCATTCAAAAGTCATGTTTTTTTGTTACTCCTTTCACCAACTTAAATGATTGTGTGGACAGTCAAAAGTTTTACTTACCTAAGATTCGCGACAAGCAAAACAATAACGGAAAATTAATAATGTGTGTTTATTTCTGCTGGATGAAGTGGATTTATTTGGAACTAAAATTTACCGAAAATAGGCCATCAACTTTCCACCCACCAACCACTATACACAACACCAAATACACACTACCACTTTTCCACCTTGTAAACGACACGTGTTTCGCCCCAACACGAGGCATCTTCAGGTATAGTAGACTCTACGGAAGACAACCGAAAAGTGACAACTTTCATCCACTTCATCTAGCAGGAAAAAACACACATTATTAATTTTCCGTTATTGTTTTGCTTGTCGTGGATCTTAGCTAAGTAAAACTTTTGACTGTCCGTATAGTGATGGTGTAACCTTCTTCCCCTTCTCCTCTATGTTTTGTTTGAAAATATTTCAAACTTTTAAGTAATTAATAAAATTAATTACTTTAAGTAATTAATAAAGTCATAAAAATCCTCTTTAATAGCCTTCGCTATAGGATCACACAGTTTATATGTACATTGTACTACTCATCCATAAGCCCAATAAATTATTATTTTAATTCTAGCTTGTATAGTTGTTGAGTTATTAATAAAATAAGATTCATGCGATACATGAACTGTTTACAACTTAATGCCATATAAAATATTATATGAATGATTTAAAACTTTATTATATATATAAAATTATATGTGAACGTTATGTTCACTTGACATTTACTTACATACACATGAATTTTATTGCATTTTCGAATATTTTATAAAGTCTTTATATATGACTTTTATTTCGTATTTATGATTTTTTACCAAACTTGATATTTGATTATTTTATGTTCTTATATGGGTTCTATTGACTCTATATATGATGTTTACTATTTGCTTATAAATTTTATTTATAAGTGTTTTAAGTTAATAATGACGATCTCTGTCTCGTTACAATGGATTTCCGCAAAGTAACGCCTGACTCCATTAATATTCTTAAATGATTGTCTGTCTTTTTCCATTGCAGGAACATCTCCACCTTCTTTGCCTACTTCGTCGACAATAAAACTGGAGCAAAATGAATTGACTGTGACGTTTCCGCCATTGGAAGACCTGTACGTCAACACACCGGAAAAGCATTTCGAAACAGAGAATAATACAGTTGTGACATCACAAACTGGCTCCACTGCTCTTCTGCCTTGCGTCATCAGAAATATTGGTGATGGTATTGTAAGTAATTTTGTACTATTAATATTGCTTCAACCAGCTTCAAGAATGAACCAGCTTCAGCAGTATTTCCAAACCTTTGTTTTTTGAAGGTTCCAATGGTACACCAGCTGTTCGTCATGAAATTTCTAATTTAGCTAGAGTGTCTAATTGTGAAGGTATGGGGGAGACTGACATAAATGAATTGCTAACCACGCACAACGAAGAATTCTCTAATGAAGAACTATTGCAACTGGAATTGCAATTTGCTGATGAAGAAGATGACAGTGACCGTTTAATAGAAATCTCTAAAGAACAAAATTTAACCTTCAAATAACAAACATTGAAACCTTCAAAAAACAAAGCCTACTCATATTTGAAAAGCTAGCAACGTATATATGATGCCTATGGTGCTTTGAGATAGATGACTATAGACAGGGTTGATTGCTTTCCATCACGCGACGCACCTGATCGTTTGTCTTCCTATTCCGTAACAAATTGCTAAACTTAATCAAAGATCTCACTTTTTAATTTAATATATAAACTGAAAAATCACTTCCATAAAAAATAACATTTATTTTTGACATCGTCATGTACCCTTGGATATTAACCGACTACGCTTGTCCAAGGCGAATTAACAGGAAATACGGACTTGGAATAAGTACTTAGAGGCCTTACATATATTTGTGCCAGTGCGAAAATCAAACCCGCGATCATTGACTGCAAAAGCGGTAACTTAACCACTGAGTCACTATTGTTTATTCTTAATCCATTTTTGCATTCTTAATTCTTTTATATCAATTATTTTGTTTAAAAGATGTCACGTGGAACATTTATATACATATATATATATATATATATATATATATATATATATATATATATATATATATATATATATATATATATATATATATATTTATATATATATATATATATATGTATATATATATGTATCCACGTGACATATATATATATATATATATATATATATATATATATATATATATATATATATATATATATATATATATATATATATATATATATATATATATATATATATACAATTTTAAGACGACTAAAAATAAATTTAATAAAATACTAAAAGAAACTAAAACTAGAAGAAATTAATCTTTTTTGTTTTCTTATTATTACATATATTATTTATTTATATGTAGAATGAATATTATTATTCAATTATTTTATGCAATAGAAAACACTTAATTGTTTATGAATTATAGCGCCATCTGTTGGCATATGATGTAGGAATAACGTTCGTTTATAAAAAATAATTCTAATAATTAGAATTTATATAAAATGATGTAATATAGAATTATCTAAAATTCATACAAATATGTCATTTGATTCATACAACATATTAAGCTGTATTTTAAAAAGTGTTTTGCAATAATTTAATTTGTTTGTTAAAAAGATATATTGTTGCTATGATGAAGAAAATCTATTTTTAGATTTTTTGTTCACTGTTATGAACAATTCCAAAATTTATTCTTTGAAAGATATATAAAATAATAATAATATTTATATATATTATAATATTCTCTAAAAATGAATTACATTTTCTTAAAGCAGGAATAACGAAATGAATATTTCAAATGAACGTTATTTCCAAATGACCTATTTTATCAGCTCTTTACTGGACTATATTCGACAAATTTATTTATACATCTATAAATACTGAAGCCAAATCTCACTCGGCCAATCATTTGTGATATAGAGGAGTGACTTTTGGCAACAATGGCTCGTGCAATCAAATTTTATGACGATTTGTAGTGCACATAGCCAAATTTGCTAAACAAGGACATTGTTTCAGAAATAAGGAATAGAACACACGCGTTTATAACCTATAATGCTAAATGTTGCTGTAATTTTGATTAATAATTGTAAAATGGTCTCAGAAGTAAAGGGCTCAAACACAAGAAAACTCAAACGATTATCGTGATAGCCAATTTAATTCCACCGTATAACAATAACCATGGACTTTTCCCGCCAACTTACATCAATGACGTTGCGTTTTTATTTCATTTCCATAATCGTATATTATTATCAGTTATATTGTTTTATTGTGGTGGCGTATTATACAATATTGTTCAATTAAGGCGTATAAGTGAAGTGATAAGAAATAAACGCGTGTATCGTGACTTTTTAAGTTGACTGAAAAAGTCCTTAGAAGTTTTTGGTAGAACAGCCAGCATTTTATCAAGACGTAACGTGACAAGCTGACTATTTACATTTCAAGAGATTTGATATTGTTGTATTTTACTTGACACTGACATAATAGTTATAATTAATTGCCATCAAAGAAAAAAAAACAATAACCATTAGCCAAGCGATTAATTTATAACTATCCATCAGCATAACCACCTTTGTTCAATCGTCAACGCAGATTGCCGAACATTTTTTTTTTCGTTTTTGCACAATCAGAATTGGTGTTGCCCGGTGGCAAAACTAAAATCTGCTAAAATTAACAGTGCTGCCAGAGTGTAGAATACAGTAAAAAGTTAGCTAAAATATTAAAATATTTCAAAACTTTACATAAGTAATGACGATGAATTAGCTCAGTCATGGGCCTGCGGAGTAAAAGACCGCGGGTTCGATCTCCGCATCGGTATAAATATATGTATGGTCGCAGATATTTTTTTCGAATCTAATCTTCCCCCTTATACGCATTAAATAAGTTAGGTTAATGTAAAAATGTGAAGGAAGGCCCGTGCTTAGCAATTGAAGATATACGGGCTGTGAAAAAAATAATTTTAGACTATACGTTTTCGTATATAACGTCATAACTTTAATTCAAGAACAAAATATCGATTAGTTCAACGCAAGCATAGCAAACAGACGACCTAATCGTCTCAGTGGTGAACCTACAGGTTTGAGTGTTAATGGTCGTGAGTTCGATTCCCGCATTGGGATAAATATATGTTTGAATTACATGTATTTGTTAAGAGTCTGATTACTCCGCAAATCCGCCTGGGATAAGCGTATTGTTTTAATGTCTATCCTTTTAGAAACGGAAGGGCTCGTGCCTAACAGTGGGTTGTAGCAAAATTATATGCTATAATTTTCAATACCTTTTAAAATACGTGATTTAAAATGCGAGAAAAAGCATAAATAACTTTTTTTTTTCAATATTTTAATAGCATCTTCCAAAAAGTATGGAATTTGAATGAAATTTCGGGTACAGAATCTTACTCTTAATGAATAATTATTTGTCAAACATATATTAATATTTTAATTAGAATGGTATAATCAGGCATATTTATATGGTTCAATGAAAATGTCAAATCAACATTTGTAGTGAAACGTCGTGCGACTGGCATCAATTGTGCGGAATTCCGCTTATAGCATAATTGTTTAATATATATTTCGCCTACTGCGGTCTTTTATTTGATTTCTATTCCTTAACGAATTAAAAATTATATTTTGTAATAAAATCTATTATATCCTTTAAATATTATTAAATATTTTTATTTTTTAGGTATCTTGGATTAGAAGAAAAGATTATCACCTCCTTACGGTAGGCCTAACAACCTATAGTTCTGACCAAAGGTTTCAAGCCATTCATCTACAACATTCAGAGGTAACCTTGCCTTTACATTTTTGAAGTATGCAAATTTGTCAAACAAAGTCAATCATCTATTTAAAATGGGAAGAGATAGAATAAAATATACAAACCTAAAATATCTTTACCGATTAGTACTCGATGTAATACAATACCAATAACTGATCGATTCAATAATATAATTGTTACGCGATGTGCATAACAATTTGCATTTTTTGCATATTTTGCATGCATTTTGCATAACAATAAAATCCCAATAACTATAAAAGGGACTTTTCTTTACATCAGTGACGTTGTGTTTTTATTTCATTTTCATAAATTTATATTATTATCAGTATATGGACAGTCAAAAGTTTTACTTAATTGCCATAAAAGAATACAACTAGTAAATAATTAAATAAGACAAGGTTTTAGGGCAACATTTTACAATCCGTTGTTACAAAACATGTGTTATGCATTGAGCGATTTTTTTCAATATAAAATATATAATATAAAAAATATGAGGTATACGAAAAATATCAACAATATTTGTAAAAATGATGACAACTTAATTGCATTAAATTGGAAAATGCTCTTAGATTAATTGAATATCTTGTAAATTATTCAATTTAATGTAAATAAAGATATAATTAGTAAATATAAACCAAAAATAAGAAATATAGCTGTTTCTTATTTTAGGTTTTGAGTTTATATCTTAATTTATTAACTAATTTACCCAAACAATAATAAAGTTACTTTGTTGATAATGAAATATATTTTTAGGATTGGACACTGAAGGTGAAATTCGTTCAGAAGCGAGACGCCGGCATTTACGAATGTCAAGTTTCGTCACATCCACCAACCAGTATATTCCTTCGTCTCGACGTAGTCGGTATGCCTTTTAATTCATTTTACATACGATCACAACGGTTTCCCGTAAGGGTAGGCAAATACCACAGATGCATTTACTACGATCTCGGCACACTTTATTTGCTTCATCCACTCATCCCTCTCTTCAAATAAACTCGCCAGCTAAGGTTACTTTTGAGGTGCTTAGAGAGTTTGGGCATATAGGGAGTATGGACGACTGATAAAATAAATTTAGGTTGCGAATCTGGATGGAAGGCTCAGTAGGGGAGTACAAAGGAGAACATGCCTTGACAGATTTGCTGAAGTTTCCCTTAAACAGCGAGCAGGAGGTCTGTGGTTTCTGCTTACCCCTACGGGAAACAGACGTGATTATGGTGGTAATTGTAGACATTGTAGATAGAATTACAACGATATTTTGATCATAAACGAACATATATATATATATATATATATATTTCGTGTTTTTTGCGTCGATATGATCTATTCATCATAAACTAGTAAATATTCACCCCAAATTAAACACTACTAGTTAAGTAACTATATATATGAAATAAAATCTACTTGTTGATTAATAGAATACTTGAAGAGGAACCTTGTACCCTTCTTTGATACGTTTTTCGTGTGTTAATTTACTTTAATGCAAAGCTGGGCTATTTCTGAACAGCTTTACATAATTAAATTAAGCTAGCAGTCTTGTAGCAGTAAGCGTTTGTGCAGTTGAAGTATTTCCAACACAAGTTTAAACTTCACTGTTTATTTTAAATCTATTTTGTATATTAAAAATAAATGCAAAGTATCTTCATGTATTTATACATGAGTAAGAGTAACAAATATGGTAAGCAGTTTTTATTAAAAAACTGCATCAGTCCTTTGACTAAGTCATGAATATAGATAATAATAAAATCACGAGATTTTTTTAGTAAAGATCATAAAAATATGCATGCAACACTGTCTGCTAACCTTTATAAGACATAAGGGAAAGCCTTCAGAACTTAACCGCTCACCGGACGAAGGGTTTTTTATGTTATTCGAAAACGAAATACATAAAAATACGTACATTTTTCTTGGTCTTCCCCTACCGACCCTTCCATCCAAATCCGCAACGTAAATTTCATTTGCCAGTCGTCTTTCATCCATCCCATCTATGTGCCCAAATATTTCTCATATGTTCATTCCTTATTCTATCATTCAAAGTTACCTCACACATACATCTTAATGCTCTCATTTCCATCGCATTCAGTCTGCTTTTATGACACTTATGCCTGCACAAAGTGTGTTAGCAAAGCTACCTCTCAGACGCCGGTTTTTCTGCGGGAGTGTGGTACTTCCCCGGGCGAGCCGGCCCATTGATGCTACAGACAAATATTATGCCATTTTGCAGCGTGGCTCTACTACTATAATGAATACATGGTATCAGATTTGTTGCCATTTATATTGTAATAAATATAACGATATAAATGTATATAGCCCGATCTTCGGCTACACGCATCCAGTTTCTGCCAGCCGCCCTGCGCAGATCGTCGCACCATCTACCCGGGGGGCGTCCCACACTACGTTTACCGAGACGCGGTCTCCACTCCAGCACTCGTCTGCTCCAACGATCGTCAGATCTCCGACAGACGTGACCAGCCCATTGCCAAATGTTCGTTTGCTAATTCGGACTAGGTGGCGCTCCATGGGGGAGGCCTATGTTCAGCAGTGGACTGCCGCAGGCTGCTGATGATGATGATGAAATGTATATATATTTAAAATTGTAGTTTCTTTTTCGCGATTTTGAAAAGTATGACATTACATTTAGTAATGCCATACTATATAACTAACATACCAGGAAAAGATAAGCCTAAGGAGATGTAATTTTCGTTAATTTGCGTTAAGTTAAAAGAAGTTCACTGGGTCATCTAGCATAATAATTAATTTTAGTGTTAAACTGAGCATTAGTTACTAGTTTGAATATATGTTTGTATAATAGATCATCAATTGAATTATAATTTTAGTGAAAATGTTGTGTAACAAATAATTGATAATTGAATCTGTTACTAATTAATAGTTTTCGAAACGTCTGCAATTTTTTTTCGTAAATTAAACCAGTGTTTTCGCTTGCTAATAAACACACGGCCTCGGGTAAAAATAATGAGTTTCATATTATATTTTGTACAATTTAAAACACATTTCACCCGAAACAACGATCCAGACCCGTAACTTCCACGCCAAAAATCAATTACAGCTTCAACTGCGTACGGAAATTTTCCGCGATAGAAACTCAATGGCAGTTTTGCGACTCCTTATCTGCGTTTCGAAAGCATTAGCTTTATCGGGGCGGAGAGCGGGGGGGGGATGCGAGCACTTACGAATCCTTGCCCCTCCATTGAACTTATAATGTTCACCAGCAATTTTGTATTTAAATTGAACTCTAGTATGAGGATTGGTTACAGTTACACAGTATTTATCTTTATAAATATTGTACGAGTTTTAAAAATGTATGTCTCGAGAGTTGAATTAGTTTGTCCATAGATGGCGCTGCAGTTAGCTAAATTATGGTACGGTTAGTGTGTTTGTAAAATGGTATATGTAACTGTGAAAATTCAAATAATCAATATTAAAAAAATATTAAAATTCAAATAATCAATATTAAAATAATATTAAAACACAAATCAATGTATATTAAAAATAAACATTAATTAAACACACCAAAAATAAATACTTGACTTATTCAACATTTTCTCTTTTAAAAATATAGCAGGTAATATTTTAAAAGAAAACACATTTTATATTCATGTGATATTTTTATTTTGATAACAGACTAAATAAGATATTTTTCGGCAGAGGCACGCGCTCAAATATCCGGTCCCACGGAAAAATATCTCAAGCCGGGATCAACGCTGCGTCTACAATGTTCTGTGGTACAGACAACAGAAGCACCGGCATTCGTGTTCTGGTAAATAACAGAAATAAGAGTCATAAAAAAATTAAGGACATACAAAACTCTTTTATACATAGAACTATATATACTTTGTCCAGTTATTCGTTGACGCATAAATCGATAGGTTGATTTTACCAAAAATCCGGTTTGAAGGACCAATACACAAGAGACAAAATTCCAGACATAATCTCTTTATAAAATTAGTTGACTGCTCACTGATTTTCCTCTAAACAATTGTTTTATGGTATGGAAGGGCAAACGAGCAAGCGTGCCGCCTGATGGAAAGCAATCAAGGCCGCCCATATACATTACACCATATACATACATTTTTGACAACCAATAAAAAACAAAAGGGAGTATTGAGCAGGACTGCAATTTAAAAACAACTATAATAATGTTTTAGTTAAAACGTTTACTGGGTTGTCAAAGAACTCTAAGGCAGTTCATTTGAGATATACATGAACTCTTAATTCACCTTTTATGTAGTACGTAGAAGACCTAATCAATCTAATAGAACACTATTTTTAAAATAATGTATTATATATTTCCCTTAAAAACTAAAATCATTTATAAATTTATTGTAACCTTCCGATATATTTTTTTTTATAGGATAGAAAGACAAACGAGCAGGTCACCTGATGGAAAGCAATCAACAACGCCCATAGACATCCGCAGCGCCATGGGCAATGCAGAAGCGTTGCCAACTTTTAAAGAAAGTGTCATTATTGGAGTAGGAGGAGGGGCGTACCGTACGAAGCGCGGTAGCTAAGCTACCACTCAGACGCCGGTTTTCTGCGAGAGTGTGTTACTTCTTCAGACGAACCAGCCCATTCATACAGACAAATATTATGCCATTCTTGACAAAGTATTCGTCTGCAACGTGGTTCTACCATTAGCAAATTTACTCTATTTTTAAACGGTTTACACACAGTAAAATAAATAGTAAAAAAAATAGGTATTAATTGTATTGTAAGAATATACATGTTAAATATTTAGACCTTCCCACACAAAATAAGAGAACACTAGTTACTGTACTATATGTTTTAGATCCCTTAACGCAGTGAAAATGTTAAGTAAAGTTATTTTAGTTTAATAATACTGTTCAAACTATAACAGTTTACCTTTAGTGCAAATTCAAACACAGAAGAATTTCCCACAAAGTGGAAGGTATTGCAATGCAAGCATCGAAACTTGAAGTCAATAGTGAACTTAAATGTACGGTTGTACTTGATTCCAGTATTGGGCTAATAGCGGTTTAGAGTATCGATTTGAACGACTACCCTTGACTGCGCCATTTCATTGCTGGAATGCTTGTTGTATTTGTAAATACCAAATGATATTTTGATCTATGTTGAGATAAGGACTTGATCCAAAATGTTATTATTATATATATATTTTTTTTATATGTGTTAATTTGTTTTTTTTTTATGGGATAGGAAGGCAAACGAGCAGGCGTGTCACCTGATGTAAAGCAATCATCGTCGCCCATTAATATTCCCAGTACCATAAGGCCGTGCAAAAGCGTTGCCGGCCATTAATTTGTGTTGAAACTTTCCTGTCAAATTATGGGAGGGAGGAAGGGGATGGTGGGAAGGGAGATTGGGCCTTCGGAACTCAGCCGCTTACCGGAGGGGCACGGTAGCTAAGCTATCACTCAGACATCAGTTTTCTGCGAGAGTGTGGTACTTCCTTAAATATGATTAATAAATGAGAACTCTACGTAATTAAGTACTAAAGACCCGGTGTGCTTTAGACTACGATATGAGAATATGCCTGTTCACACTTCTGTGTTGTTTTTCGCCCGTTGGTTGCTTGAAGCTAATTCAAATATCTTATCACTATATCGCTCGACCGACATCTTGAGCGATTTTAGACCGATCGCTCAAGGTGTCGGACGGATTACTTTTTCCATCCTTTCTAGGTGCCCAAGCCAACAAAGCCTGTTTGCCTTTGTCAAATTTAAAATCTACAAAATCAAGTAGTTACTCGATATTTGATGTAGAAGAATTTTTTATTAGAAGCGGTAATACTACATTTATTTGAGTGTAGGCTTACAGTATTACGTCATTATTTATTGTCCAATAGTAGTTCATTTTACCTTTGAACAGTAAAGTGAATCATATTTTCAAAGCACAAGTGTTAGTAGCTTAGTAGGAATGGTCAATAAGAATTATAATTAGATCAAATAATTACTAGTTTTTTATTATAAAAAAGAAATTGCTAATGACAAGGAACTAATGAGTTAAAGTATTGTTTTTTCTTTATTTTTTGATTCTATTCTACGAACAGCCAGTTTTGAATAGATAGTGACTGTAAAATATTTACCAATTAATATAAAAGAAATTGCTAATGATAAGAAACCAGATGATGATAAGAACCAAATTGCTAATAATAAGAGACCAGCCGAGATTGAAGCTTTTATTACACCAAAGAGCCAGTTTTTTGTATAGAAAGTGACTCTAGAATATTTACCAATTATATAAAAGAAATTGCTAATGATAAGAAACTTGTGAGTTAAATTATTGTTTTTTCTCTATTTTTTGATTCTATTCCGCGACCAGCCGAGGTTGAAGCTAAGATTACACCAAAGAGCCAGTTTCTAACATTGATAGTGACTGTAGATTATTTACCAATTATATAAAAGAAATTGCTAATGATAAGAAACTTGTGAGTTAACGAATTTTTGGGTTAAATTATTGTTTTTCTTCTATCTTTTGTTTCTATACCTTTGAACAGTAAAGTGAATTATATTTTCAAAGTACAAGTGTTAGTAGCTTAGTCGGAATCGTCAATAAGAATCATAATAAGATCAAAAAAAATTCTAGTATTCTTTATTATAAAAAAGAAATTGCTAATGACAATTGCAAGATACTTATGAATTAAAGTATTGTTTTTAATCTATTTTTTGTTTCTATTCCACGACCAGCCGAGATTGAAGCTTTATTTACATCAAAGAGCCAGTTTTTTGCATAGAAAGTAACTGGAGATTATTTATCAGGTACCACAATAGCAGAATGATCAACTATGACGTCGAGAGGGGCATCAATGTAACAACTGATCCAGCGCAACGTTTGTCTGACCTTTTAATACCGGCCACTAGTGTTTCGCATGCCGGCAACTACACTTGCGTTCCTAATAACGCCGTGCCTGCAAGTATCTACGTCCACATATTCAATGGTTTGTAGAACTTCAGCTTTCTCTTCATATATCAGTATTTTAACTTAGGTTTAATTTTCATGTAAATCAAATTCTGCCTATACATCACTATTTTTACACTAGATTGTCAGAGCGTGTCGATTTGACTAATTTGCTACCCTAATGCCATATAAATAAAAAAATTTTAACACTGTTGTTTTTACATTTTTTTTTTAACAGCCAATATATATGTCCCACTACTGAGCACGAGCCTCCCTATTCCTGGAGAAACGGACGTTATACCACCACGTTTCTTTAATGCGGATTGACGAGGTTACCAGACACAACAAATATACGTAGGTCATACATATATTTATTTTGATGCGGGTATCGAACCTGCGACAATTGACTCCATGGGCGGTGGGCCGCGCCACTGAGCCAATTGGTCGTCATTTTTTACATATAATATATGTATATATTAGCTCCTAAGTAATACTAATTGTTTACTCTCTATTATTTTCAATACTCTCTATTAGTTTGATTAATTAAAAAACAACCAAACCATTTAAAAATACCATTGAAAAATTCTTGTAAAAATTATAATAAAATCACTTAAATTAATCTTCACATATTCCGTCCTAAGACGTTTTTCGTTCGTTTTTGCCCGACTTGTGGGTTAGGCCGTCTCATGTCTTCTTTTTTACAGATGATAATGATTTAAAGCGTATCACATTCATTATGAAACTAACAGAGCCTACTGTATGTGTTCCATTAAAAAAAATTGATTGATAAAAAGCCAAAAGAACTGACGGGTCGCCTGATGGCAAGCAAATACAGTCAAGTTACAAATTACAATGCATCTGTAATATTAGAGGCATTATAGAAACATTCCGAGCCTACAAATAACTCTTGATCCCAACAATTCACATAAACTTCAACCTTCAACAGCAAGAACCTTATATATTTTCCTCTTTCAGGTGAAAACCCAGCGGCTATGCAATCATCATCACCCACTATCATCACTTTCCAGAGCTTCCACGTATTATCATTGTACATTTTGTTAACTGTCTGTAAATTGATTACGCGGTGACAATTGAACTGAATTGTTAAATCGTATGTATGTATGTTTGTATCCCTTATCTATACGAATGTGTGATTAAATAAGGTAAAATTTGTTAAATGCTTCTAATACACTTATTCTTTAAGCGCTTCTCAACAAGAGAAGATTGGCAGATAATTCAGCTCAACTATCTCTGTTTACAGCGAGGTGAATTAGTTTAATAAAATTGGCTACGATAGTCCACTTAATAATGTTGTGTACCCAAAACTTTCTTCTCTGGACAACTCGCCTTTCGCCATAACTCGATATACATTTACCCTAGATAGATAGCTTCTTATGACGGTCTAAAATAATTCCCGTCTCTGCTTCTGTTGCTCCTCAAAAAATCTTCTCAATATCATTCATCCAGATAAAAGCAAGCACACACTAAAATTCTAACGCTAAACGGTGATATTTTTTTGGTAGAATATTCCCTGGTTAAAGCTACTAATCACCGAGGAGAGAGGAGAGGCAAATCCTGCGAAATATCCTCGGTTTAAAGTATGGATGGATAGGTGGAAGCTAACGAGTCTTACAGAATGTCGACCAATGCCAAGATAATCGGAAAGAGAAAAGCGCATAGATCTCGGTCATCAGAAATAATGGGAGAGGAGAGTGCGGCCCAAAAGGCATACTTGGATACACCATCCAAATGACATTCGGTCGGTCACCCTTGGTATCAATGAAGAGGCGCAGCGATCGCTAACCTGAGCGAGTTTAGAATAGACAACTGGGGAGAAACAGCCCAACATCGCCAGTTCTCGTATTAGAAGCCAAGACACACTTAACGTCATTGTGATTATAAAATAGGTAAATGGCCAGGATAAGACGACCCAGATGTGACTCTGCCACTTCTTCGACATTTGAACTATGGGGTATCTGAACAACTACACATATGTATTGAATATCAGCATATTATATGGACAGTCAAAAGTTTTACTTAGCTAAGATCCGCGACAAGCAAAACAATAACAGAAAATTAATAATGTGTGTTTTTCCGTTGGGTTTAGTGGATTATTTGGAACTTTAAACCAAAAACTTACCGAGAATTGATGGCCGATTTTCGGTTTTTGGTTTAAGTTCCAAATAAATCCACTTCATCCAGCAGAAAAGCATACATTATTAATTTTCTGTTATTGTTTTGCTTGTCACGGATCTTAGCTAAGTAAAACTTTTGACTTTCATATAGTGATGGATTTCCGCAAAGCAACGCCTGACTTCATAAATAATCCTAGAGCATATATTGCCGATTTTCGGTAAGTTTTTGGTTTAAAGTTCCAAATAATCCACTAAACCCAACGGAAAAACACACATTATTAATTTTCTGTTATTGTTTTGCTTGTCGCGGATCTTAGCTAAGTAAAACTTTTGACTGTCCATATAGTGATGGATTTCCGCAAAGTAACGCCTGACTCCATTAATAATCAGCATATTAATTAATCCATAGCTTAATGTTCCCGTAGAATCGACAACAGAGTCATCCACAACATCTGTCGTTATTAATTCACTGTACACATAAGCCTCCGGGCGCGTTACTTAGGTCGAATTCCAATTTCACGGTTCGTGTATCTGCCAGGCGCCCCATATCGATCGCTTTGACACCTAGATAACTCCGCACAGTAAAAACATTTTGAATTTCGATTGCCAAGACACGGTTAAGTTACTCTAGGACTAGTGTACTCGAAGTAAATTCGGTTCTAAATCGATTTTGTTAATTTTAGCGTAACAGAAGACGCCTTTAGTTTCTGTAGATAATTGCAGTTTTCGTTTTAACTCCTTGACATGCATTCAAGGTATTAAACTTTGAATATTCGAAGTCTAACTGTCTCATTACTTTAAATACTAATCAAGCAAAATCTACGTTTCCTTAGCTGGTGTTAAATATATAATTTACAGTTCTTTTGTGCTAAACTCTCATTTGTATATTTTTTTTAAAATTCATATATGTCCCACTGCTGAGCACATGCTTCTCCATTTCTGGAGGAACGGACGTTAACCCACCACGCTTGTCCAATGCAGATTAGCGGGGTTACCAGACTCTGAATAAATATTTGTAATCCATACATGTATTTATTCCAATGTGGAGATCGAATCCGCGGCCATTGAATTCGAAGGCGGAGGTCCCCGCCACTGAACCAATTGGTCGTCTTAATATTTTTTAAACATACATATATATCCATATACCAATCTATATATATATATATATATATATATATATATATATATATATATATATATATATATATATATATATATATATATATATATATCTATAAAACTTCAGAATATGTATAAATAGGCCCGACTGACGCTTCATCGGGTAGTGCTTGTTCCGACTCTGATGTACGATAGTGAAGAGTCATGAAAGCAGACCGAATGCGGTGGAATGAGATCGTTAAAAAGTACGCGTGGGATAACTTTGATTGTTAGAAGAGTTGAAGTTAGAAGTGGGGGAAGACCGGGGAGAACATACCTTAACCAAATTGCTAAAGTTCTCAAGAAAGGTCAGGACAAAAGTACCCTTAACCTGCGAATTTATATGAAGAGAGTGATAAGTGTGGATGAAGCAAAGAAAATGTGCCATGATCATGGCAGATGGAAATCTATGGTCTCTGCCTACCCCTACGGTTAACAGACGTGATGATATGTATGTATATACACGTGATGAAATGCACATATGTATATAAAAATATATTTTCAAACACCTTTTTTTTCACAGTCCATATATGTCCCACTGGTGAGCATGGGACTCCCGATTTTTGGAGGAACGGACATTTTGCTCAATACGCTTGCCCAATGCGAATTGACGGGGTTACCAGACTCGGAGTAAATATCTGTAGGCCATATATTTATTCCGATGTCGGGATCGAAGCCGCGGGCGTTTTTTTTTTTTTTGACTCTGTCCATTGCGTGAAATCGTGAACAATTGGCGCAGTGGCGAGAGGACCCCCGCCACTGCGCCAATTGTTCACGATATATACATTAATCGGCAATACATATGTGTGGATATATTGAAAGAAACTGTATCTTGTCGTTGTCAAGATCAACTTACATACGAATAATTTAGGTTATGAAACATACGGAATGATTTATATTATTTTTATAACAAAAGTAAAGGCGAAAATTAAGGAGGTGGTAAGAAATATAAATATTCAACGTGACCTATTCACAGCAGTGGCGAACAAAAGGGAGGGGGGGAGCAGGGGTGAAAGGGGCGGCGACCCTGGGCGCTCCTAGGTGGCAACCAAGTGTATTCAAGTTCCCTTGATCAAAACCTAAATAAGGCTTTTATGCTTAGTAGGCTGAGAGGTAGTCTAGAATTGTAGGTCCCGTAAATACAAATAAGAACAGCCTGTACCGGTTGTTTACAATTTTAAATTAAAATTACTTGTACGTTAATCTAATCCTTTTAATGTTTTTTTTTTTATAGCAGACCTGGCAAATGAGCATCTGGGTTACCTGGTGTTAAGCGATTACTGCCGCCTATAACACCGCCGGAGGCATCGCAGATGTTTTACCAGCCTTTAACTAACACAGATGCTCTTTTCTTGTACACCCCCGCGTCATATTTCCACAGTTCGTTGCAGAAAACTCCGACCAAATCGAACGGTACTAAAAGTGTATTCAGTTTTCATTTCGTTCCACTTTCACTTATATGTAATACACTCCTCTTGCAAAAAAATTCTTCATCTCGACCTGTCGGAGGCCATACGCTTCACTTCGCTCCAGGATAGGCCCATCTTCTGCACTTCGGCCGCCCCAGTACACCGCTGAGTTTGTTTTGGGCGCCCACATTTTTTTTACCCCTGCGGATTCCATTCGAGGGCTTGTTTGGGGATATGAATGGCGTTGCGTCGGAGAGTATGCCCTATCCATCTCCATTCTTGACGGCGTATCTGGACATCTATTGGCACCTCTTTGCTGATTCTCTCTCCCAGCTCTTCATTGGAGACCATGTTATCCGGCCAATATACTTTTAAGATTCGGCGTAGGCAGTGGTTGACGAATACGACAAAGTTACTTTGTTACTGGCACTTAATAAACAGTCTGGGTATGAAAAAAAAATAATTCCAAATTACACTTCATTTATTTTTTACTCCGCTCGGTCCTGTACCAAAAGTTGAGATTATGTATAATAATAAATAGGTAAATGAATTATTTTATATAATAAAAAGATCGATATGGACAGTCAAAAGTTTTACTTAGCTAAGATCCGCGACAAGCAAAACAATAACAGAAAATTAACAATGTGTGTTTTTTCTGTTGGGTTCAGTGGATTTATTTGGAACTTAAACCAAAAACTTACCGAAAATCGGCCATCAACTCTCCACCCACCACCCACTATACACAACACCAAACACACATTATCACTTTTCCATCTTGTAAACGACACGTGTTTCGCCTCAACACGAGGCATCTTCAGGTATAGTAGACTCTACGGAAGACTTTTCGGTTGTCTTCCGAAGACAAAGAAAAAGAAAAGTGATAATGTGTGTTTGGTGTTGTGTATAGTGGTTGGTGGGTGGAGAATTGATGGCCGATTTTCGGTAAGTTTTTGGTTTTAGTTCCAAATAAATCCACTTAACCCAACGGAAAAACACACATTATTAATTTTCTGTTATTGTTTTACTTGTCGCGGATCTTAGCTAAATAAAACTTTTGACTGTCCATATAGTGATGGATTTCCGCAAAGTAACGCCTGACTCTATTAATAATCTTAAAAAGATCGATTTAAAAAGGTTGTAAAATTATATCAACTTCTTGAACTGGGGGTATCAGCTTTGCCGCCTGGGCCTTTGAATGGCTTAGTCTATCACTGCTCCATAGTACGTTCTGCTATGCATTTCTTTTGAATTTTGTGTAGACAAAAACTTATGTTTTCATGCTAAAAAAACAGGTAGGCACTTATCACAAAAGTCAGCATTAATTAATGCAAATGAAGATTCCAACACTTCTTTTTCTCAGTCGTTTGCGCTCTTGTCAAAGGGGTCTTGGCCATCATTTCTGGTGGTGGCTTGCATGGCATGCTCCGTGGCCATTCTTCGCGCACTGAACTCCTCCACGTGTGGTCATTTATCGGACCGTTGAATTCATCCTTCACTTGGTAGATCCATAACAATGTAGTTACATCGCGGTTTTTTGCCTACTATCTACCTTGCCTTTCACCGTAAAGCGTTTCGTAGAGTTTGGGTTGCGACAAATGCCAAAAAAAGATAGGATGCGAGCTTGCCAAGGACAAACGTTGCTTGATGCTGAGTTCTTCTAGAATAGCCTAATTTGTCTTGAATTCTGTCAGAGATGTCAACATCCGCTTCCCTTTTTTCTAAGTTCTTCTGAAGATATCGAATGCTTATCTTCAAAATGTATATATGCAACAATATATTCTATTACTTATAATGATATACTCAACCTGATACGGAGTGTTTAGCAAATTTAACCTCATATATTCGAATTAAACTTTAAATGTAAT
This sequence comes from Baronia brevicornis, assembly GCA_031353405.1. NCBI lineage: Eukaryota > Metazoa > Arthropoda > Insecta > Lepidoptera > Papilionidae > Baronia > Baronia brevicornis. Next base: position 663,023 of record JASFAT010002469.1, on the reverse strand, counting down.
CGTAATCTATCAAAAGTATGATTGGTGATCACTACATTAATTAATTGTAATACAATACTTAGAATGTATAAACTTGGATGTAAATGTGAATATTTCCATGGTAAATGTAAGTACGGATATATTATATAAATTGTCTGTAACCCACGTTACATTTAAAACTCACTATTTTATATCGACATCATATATATATAATTTAACATTATAAATGTACATTTACAAGACATAATTACAATAAATACATACATTGATGACCGTGAAGGTATGATATTTAATTCTTCAGTTATTTTATTCCATATTAGCCATTTCGCTGCGATGAATGGTAGTGGATGGAGCTCTGTGGACTCTGCCAACCCCTGCGGGGGATATATATATATATATATATATATATATATATATATATATATATATATATATATATATATATATATATATATATATATATATATATATATATATATATATATATGTTATTATTTATTATTTTATAAATGTATATTTTTTCGCATATCATAATATGATAAATGTAATAATATAAATCATAAACCTTTTAGTACATTTCATAACATACAATCTCTATTTCTTATATTTCAACTATGAACCTTATTAGATATTATTTTAGATAACATTTTGAAACAACAGTTGACCTACCAGATATAATCAAACAGAAATAAAGATAAAAAGAAATTAATAACAAAATGTAATTGATTTCCTTCTAGTAAATCATTATCATTGTACTGTGGGACTCCCCCCGCCCTACACCAGAGAACAAAAGTCTCCGAATTAGGCTGCCGAATTGTCAAACTCAAGTGGCAATGGGCTGGTGACGTTTGTCGGAGATTTAACAACCGGTGAAGTAGACTAGTGCTGGAGTGGACACCGCATCTCGTGAAACGCATTGTGGGACGCCTCCCGGCTAGATGGTGCGACGATCTGCGCATGGCGACTGGCAGAGATTCGATGCGTGAAGTCGAAGATCGGGCTAGATGTCTGTTCTTGTCATAGGTATATATCCAGCAGTGACTGCTTTCAGCCACAAGCATTCAGTCTCTGCCAGCCGTCCTTCACAGATCGTCACATAATCTGACCAAGGGGGCATCCCACATTACGTTTGAAAATACGCAGTCTCCACTCCAGCACTCATCTACGCCAGCTGTTGTCGGATCTACCACAAACGTGACCAGCGCATTGCCACTTCAGTTTTCTAACTCGGAGAGCCACGTCAGTCACTTTAGAAAATATTTTGTTTTTCTTTAAATAATCACTCATATTATTTAGTCCTTACTGCATGTAGTTTTTGCATGATACTCTAGCAGGCGACACATTTATGAAATGCTGTATTTGTAACTTCAATTTTACCGAAACAAAGAATTTATATTTATATTTCATTATTCATCAATTTAAGATTGGAGAATAATGAAATATAAAGCCCGGGACAGGGAAAAGTGGACGAAACTAGGGGAGACCTATGTCAAAGAACAACCTGATAAAAAACTGGTTGCTGGTGGCAATATTAATTTTATAAATTTATAGTGTGCTAATCTTATTATTTGTAAATACTCTGGTCAGCGTAAATAGGGTTATCTTATCTAATCTCATTCATCAATTATATCGTTAATAACTAAAAACACGATAATATCACTGTGCACTGCAAGTATTTAAATTTCGATTCGAGTATTTTAAGCTCATCAAATGTGCTTTTTTACGTTAACCCATCAATACAAATACAAGTTGAATAGAATAGAATTGAAACGTCCGAAAAATAATGTGCATAAATACATACATATATAAATATAAAAATAATGTAAAAGAAATTTCATGTGAAGGAGTAAAATAATTCAATAATTGTATTTATTTGTTGGGCACAAAAACAAGATATATGGACAGTCAAAAGTTTTACTTAGCTAAGATCCGCGACAAGCAAAACAATAACAGAAAATTAATAATGTGTGTTTTTCTGCTGGATGGAGTGGATTTATTTGGAACTTAAACCAAAAACTTACCGAAAATCGGCCATCAACTCTCCACCCACCAACCACTATACACAACGCCAAACACACACTATCACTTTTCCATCTTGTACACGACACGTGTTTCGCCCCAACACGAGGCATCTTCAGGTATAGTAGACTCTACGGAAGACAACCGAAAAGTTACCCGCCATTACAACGGGCGCCTTATATAAACAACCCCCACCCACAATGTAAGAAAACAACATGTGGGCGATACAGGTGTGTCAAAACTTACGTCACCACTTATTATTTGGTAAATATGACAATAAAATGAAAAGTGATAGTGTGTGTTTGGCGTTCTGTATAGTGGTTGGTGGGTGGAGAGTTGATGGCCGATTTTCGGTAAGTTTTTGGTTTAAGTTCCAAATAAATCCACTAAACCCAACGGAAAAACACACATTATTAATTTTCTGTTATTGTTTTGCTTGTCGCGGATCTTAGCTAAGTAAAACTTTTGACTGTCCATATAGTGATGGATTTCCGCAAAGTAACGCCTGACTCCATTAATAACAAAAACAAGATACAGTCTTAAAGAATATTATATAATATAAACATAACAACGCCCGGACTATAACTCTTTGAATTTGCGCACAGCTTGGCTTTGACAATAGGGTTAAATTTAATTTTAAAATATAGTGCTTAAAATCCGTCCGAGACATTTCCGGACGTCTCGATGACGTCAAAATCTCCAATTCCAAATTAAAATGATCGACGTCCTTCAGACATTTTTTTTAAGGCACACGAGCAAGCGTGTCGTCTGATGGAAAGCAATCAATGTGACCCATAACCACGTCACGGAAGCGTTGCCAGCCTTTTAGGTATGTGTTGTTTTTAAACTTGACACTGGCATAATAGTTATAACTGTTTGCCATAAAAAAAAATTTGAATAGTGTAAAATCTGCTCTTCACATAAACGGCCTTCAAAATCACCTTAGCAGTGATGAAAAATAAGTTTAAGTTTTTACGTTTAACATATATCTATCGTTACTATACGTTTTCACATACTCTAATATTTTATTGTAAATATAGTTAATGTATTTGTGATATAAATAAGCTCATGAAATTGTTTATAATTGTAAATAACTTAAATGTAAAAAAAATATAATACTAATATAAATAATTGTTCATTTTATCTGTAGTTTTATTTTACGGCTTGTTATTCTCCTCTCTCCACCTAGTATTCTGCAGATGGTTTTAGGATGATTTAAATTCGAATTCTTTATTTTAAGATACATACATCCAAGAAACAATACGCACGTTTTTGTTGTTTAAAGTTGTCTGATCGAAACCAATTTTTTTTTTAATTTTTTTTTATGGCATAGGAAGGCAAACGAGCAGGCGTGTCAACCAACGCCGCCCATAGACATCCGCAACGCCATAGGCAGTGCGGAAATGTTGCCGACCTTAAAGGAAAGTGAAATTATGAGTGGGAGTGGGAGTGGGATTCGGAGGGGGAGTGGGAAGGGCAGGGTGTTGGGCCTCCGGAACTCAGACCGCTCACCGCACGAAGCGCGGTAGCTAAGCTACCACTCAGACGCCGGTTTTCTGCGGGAGTGTGGTACAACCACGGGCGAGCTGCCCCATTCTTGCTACAGACAAATAATATGCCATTCTTGACAAAGTATTTGTCTGCTGCGTGGTTCTACCACTATTAAAACCATTCTCTACCACTATTCCGATAAAATATAAAATGAAAACAGTCCGTTAACATTTTCGGTTTGACGTAAACCACAGCGACATTAAAATTTAACTCGCCAAAACATTGAGTGATTTAATTTATTCTACGTTCAATTTATTTGGTTTAAATTTAACTAAAAACAATTTTAAAATATTACTTCACGCTATTTTAATAACAAAGTTAAATGCATAATGTAGGTGCTTTCGAAACACGTCATGGAAATCATGTTTGCAGTGTAAAGGACTTTTCCCGCCAACTTACATCAGTGACGTTGTGTTTTTATTTCATTTTCATAACCTTATATTATTATCAGTTACATTGTTTAATTGTGGTGGCGTATTTCGCAATGCAGTTCGATTAAGGCGTACAAGTGAAGTGATGTGAAATAAATGCGTGTATCGTAACTTTAAGTTGACTGAAAAAGTCCATAGAGGTTTTGGTAGAATAGCCACCACTTTATTAAGTCGTAATGAGACAAGTTCACTCAAACATTTCAAGATACTTGATGTTTTTACTTTTCATTCCTTTGATGGCAATTAGTTATAACTATTATGCCAGTGTCAAGTAAAATACGATAATATCCAATTTCTTGAAATGTAACAAGTCCGCTTATCACGATACAGCTTGATAAAACGGTGGCTATTTTACCAAAACTTTCTATGGCCTTTTTAGTTAACTTAAAAAGTTACAGTACAAGCATTTATTTCATATCACTTCACTTACACGTTACTACACTTAATCGAACTATATTGCATAATACGCCACCATAATTAAAAAATATAATAATGAAAGAAATGAAAGAAAAGAAAAGAAATGAAAGAAATGAATGAAAGAAATGAAATAAAAATACAACGTCACGTATGTAAGTTGGCGGGAAAAATCCGGAATAATAATTCAGTCTTTTAATAATTTTTGTTTTTTTTTTTAATTTGTCAATAATTGTAATTCTGTTTGTGCTTTTTAATAAATTAAAAAAGAAACATTTCCACCTTTAAATTCTTACTACAATAGAAATATATTTTTCTTTAGTCAATTTTAAGAACGTTGTTGACCTGCCAGTGACATAAGGACTAAGGCATTTATGTGCCATGGACAGCCTTAGGGCAAACAACGCCTTTACAAAGAGCATAATGATGACAATAAGTATACATTGTTTCGACTTTTTATAATCTGAAATATTTTTTATATTTTGATTATTTCTTTAGAAGTAAATATATTAAGTAAAAAGCTTCAAAATATTGAATAATTGATTCAATTTGTTATTCATTTATTTTTAAGCAAGATAATTTGTTATTTCAATATTCGATATAAAGGTAAATTTATATACATATTTCTTAAATATACATGTAATAACATTTCAAATTGAATTTGTACTAAGTAAATGTTTGTGATATGTAAATAGAGTTCTTACAAAGACATTAAAAGATGAGAAAGAAATATCAGTCTAGATTTTTATTTTTATAAGCTTTATTTTTTTCAAACTAAAGCAATTAATAAAATAATATATAAAGATTATATTTCTTTTTCAATCAATATATGTTCCACTGCTGAGTACGCATCTCTCAATTTCTGGAGGAACGGACAATAACCCTCCACGATTGTTAAAGGTGGATTAACAATATATCCATACTTCGAATAGATGCTTTTATACCATACGTATATTTTTCCAGATGCAGTCCAATTCTGCATCGGGGAAAATATACTTACGACCATTGACTTCGAAAGTCCCCTAAATCTATTACATTTTCAATTAAATAAGTATTAATTCTTAAATAGTATAGTCAACCAGGCGATGGACAGATGCCGCTGAAGACAGATCATTTACTCAAAGTTAAACCTACTATTGATGACCACGATCCTCAGACATGAGGGACCGACTTCAGAAAGAGAGAGAGAGAGAATTCCTAAATATATTTTTCTTTAAATATCTACTACAATAAGTAAGGATTACTTATTTTTTTTTAGACTTACATAACTAAAAAAAACTGACTAACTTTGTTGGCGCAGCGACCCAAAATGGACCTTGGCCTCCGAACAGATCTTATGCTTCCGCGCTCTCCTGCCACCTGCGCCACCTCCTGCCAGTTGCAGATTCGAAGATTGCGCAAGTCATCCTCGATCATGTGTCTCCAGCGGTACCTGGGACGCCCTACAGGACGTCATCCAGTTGCGCGACCCACATACGCTCTCTTGACTGCGCGATCTTCCCCCCTCCCTCTCAACGCGCCCAGCCAACTAAGTCGGTGAACCTTATTCACTGCTATTATATTAGGTTGGTCCACCAGACGCTCGATCTCGGCATTTTTTTTAAAAAATAAATATGAAAGCGCATCAGCGCCGAGAGTGATTTATCTTTGTCAACGACAAAGAATGAGTCATTTTAGACATAGACAAAGCATGCGTTGTCTGTGTCAAGAACATAGAGTGGGTGGTCTTTGTGCGCCCCTCTAGCGGAGCGTCGTATATATCCATATATACCACCTGAGGCGTCAACATTCGACATTCAGTTCGAATAGAGGTGAAGATGAATATTGGTGAAAAGCCCTCCTTGTGTTAACAAATACGAGATTCATAAAACAAAAACAGTGATTGTTATTGAAACTGTCAACGCCTGTCGAAAGATAGGGAGCTGACACAACCCGTGTAACTGTGAAAAGGTTTTATATGAAATTGAATGTGTTAAGTGACAAATATTGTGAAAGTATTTTCAATAAAATGAACAATGTTCCAATTATTTCCTGTCCCGAACTGTTTGCGATATGGAAGATTAAAATTGCCATTTTATTAAAAAAAAAGGATTATTTATTGCAAATTATATTTACTATTCAATTTGATATGACTTAAATTAGATAATGCACTCTAATATTATTTGAAATAAAATTAACTTTGTAGAGGCCTGTCAGGAGTGAGGTGTCGAGCGTGTCAGGTTCAAGCTCATGATTTAAAAATTTCAAGAACAACTCTAAAATGTTATAAGCAGCAATAGTTCAAATAATAAGAATTGAGGTAAAGATCCAAAATCGTAAGTTCGATTCTATCAACTATTGATGTGAACCATATCTTAGCATAAACATTATTACCTTAGTTGGAATGATTAACAAGAATTCTAGTAATATCATTCATTCATTCATTTGAATTAATGGCTTTCAATAGTGTCAAAATAGCACGGTTAATTTCGCCAATTTTAAGTAGACGGGAGAAGGTATCAAAACATTGCCGTAAAAAATACCGTACTTTGGATAACCACGGTATGAGTGGGAGCTTAGCTACCGCGCTTCGTGCGATGAGCGGTTGAGTTCCGTAGGACAAACCCCCCTCCCCCTCCAAAATGACACTTTTCTTAAACGTCGACAACGCTTCTGCACTGCCTATGGCACTGCGGATTGTCTATGGGCGGCATTTATTGCTTTCCATTAGGTTACACACCTGCTCGTTTGCCTTCCTATCCCATAAAAAAAGAATAATAACTTGAGGCTTATTATTCTATAATTTCTTATTTAATAAGAAATAATATTTTGATATTACTAGTAAACCATAGAATTCTTGTAAACCGTACCAACTAAGCTAATAAAGCTACCAGTGTTGTTGTACGCTAGAAAACATATTTATTTATAAATGAATATTGTCTCAAGTGCCGTGGTTGTTGAAGTGGAAAATGCAAAGTTGCTCTTCCCTCCACTGGCATCATAACGAAACAACTGAAGTCAGGCGTAAACACTTCCCGCAACTAAATTAAGTTTCGCATACACTCGTTGGTTGCAAGTAAAGTTTGTTTAAAACTTTCAAGAATTTCATCTCAAGTATTTGTAGAAACAAGAATTTAGTATATGATTTATTTAAAACTCGATGATGCACTGAACTTTGTTTCACCGACAATTTATGTGATTATGACATACGATATCAATCCTAATCAATTCATTGTGCTCAATAATACTATTTTTACAATATCATGTACATATGTTTAGAATTTTGTTTGGTTATTATATGAAAATTGATACTACCCTACTAACAACACCCTGCACACACCCAATATACAACCAATTCATACCCAACAAACACCTTATATACATCCAATACACCTAACTCAGATCCAATAAACATCCAATTCACTTCCAACACACACCCAGCACACACCGAATACACAACCCATCAGACACTTAACACACTCAATATGCACCCGGTTCACACCCAACAAAAATCCAATATACTCCTAACAAACCTAAAACATCCAACTCACACCCAATACACATTAACCTCAGATCCAATAACCACTCAATTCAAACATACACTCAATACACGCAAATTAAACCCAATTCACACCCAATTCACACTTAACTCATACCTACAAATTCGACTGACACCCAATATACACCCAGCACACATTCAGCTCAATTCACACCCAACACACCCAACTCACAACCAACAAACATCCAACATACGCCTCACACACACAGTGAGAGTGCGGTACCTTTCCGTTTAACCGGCTCATTCATTATTATGGCTCATCCATTAGCAACATTTTTATTTAGTTACGCCTTTACTCATTTTGCCGTTATAATTAATGCGGATGTTAAGGATATCTTGGACGGATTTCAAAAGAAATTACATTTCTTAAAGGCCGGCAACGCTTTTGCAATGCTTTTTGGCAGCATTGATTACTACTTACATTAAGGTGTCACGCCTGATCGTTTGCCTTTCTATATATAATAAACATTTAATGTTATGTATCATTTTCTTTTTAAATTGGTGAAAATTAAAAATTGAGCTCTGACAGCTTAATTTGACATTTGATTTTTACTTCTGCTTCATTTTCTACTTCATTTTCATATTATGACATTATTTTCAGTTTGTTGTTTAATTGTAGTGGTATCTTGCCAATATAGTTCAAATAAAACGTATTATGGAGTGATATGAAATAAATATGTGTACCGAGATTTTTTGGATTGAGAATATTTTAAGAAGTTTTTGGTAAAATGGTCACCATTTTATCAAGACGAGCTGACTAAATAAATTTATAAGAAGTGCTAAAAAGATCTTGAACCCTGAGCTCTAAAACCATTAGAAACAAAAACAATTTGATTTTGACATACTTCGACATGACAGTGACAGTGACATTTTATAATTTACGTCTTTCGTCTTTTAGTGTTTGTTATTAATTAAAATGACTACATACGAAGAAACCTACAAACAAATATGTCGTTTATGTTTATCACAGAGTGATAGTAAAAATATGATTTGTTTAATCACTAGTAACAATTGGGGAAAAGATTTAAGTAACCACGGCAAAGCTGTCTTAACATTCGCCCAAGTTTCTGTTCATCCAGAAGACAATTTACCAAAATATATGTGCCACGACTGTTTGTATTTGCTTAAACAAGCAATTTTATTCAAGTTTACCTGTGAGAATACCGATAAAGAATTGAAAGCTCTATCAAAATTGTATTCTTCCAATAGTGACACTTTACAGAAGAATATAGTTGAATATTCTATATACAAGTTATATTTTCCAACATCTAGTAACAGTATTGAATCTAGAAAAGATGCAAATGAAATAAAAATAGAAGTAGAAGATAATTTTGCATTAAAAGATACTTCTATAAATGTAAGCAATGAAATATATATTAACAACGAAGCAGCAGATTTTTCTAATGATATAATTAATAATCAAAATAACACAACTGATTCTGAAATGGAAACAAACAGCTTACAATATGCTGATGATATTTTAGCTAAAATAGAAAAAATGATTGGAGTACATCCTGACTCAGTGAATGGGAGTTTTAAACAGTGTAATAAGAAAAAAAAATTTAAGCGGAACAAGTTATGTAAACGAGTTTCACCCACCAATGACATGACATATAGAAAAAATTTAAGTGTTAAAAGGCAGAATACGCATGGAGCCTTGCTTTGTAAAATATGTCACAAAATGTTAGCAAACCAACATACATATGAACACCACATGCAAAGACACAATGGTTGTCGTTTTATCTGTGAGCACTGTGGTAAGGGATTCCCAGTGCATGCAGAACTACAAATTCATTTAGTTGCACGCCACGGTACAGGACGGTATTTGGAATGCCAGCACTGCTCATTCAAAGCACCTAGAAAATTTGATTTAATTGAACATATGCGTATTCACACTGGAGAGAGACCGTACACATGTGATAAATGTGGTCTCACATTCCGTAGACGGGGCATTTGGAAAAAACATTTCATATATCATATGGAAAAGAAGGTCCAATGTATACAGTGCCCTCGTAAGTTCTACCAGCGTAGTGAAATGTTGGCTCACGCTAATAATGTGCATAATAGGTTGTACATGTACTCGTGTTGTAAATGCGGTGCCACTTATGCTAAGCCTGCTACAGTGAGACGACATTTGCTTGAAAGGCATGGTATACCAAGGGAGGTGCAGGGAAAAGTGATTCGTGTTAACAAGGGCAGTAGTTGTCACGATCAGTAACTGTCAATATTTAAATTAAAAATTATATATATATAGTTGAGTTAAGGAAAGTTTGTTAGATTAAGAAAAAGTTTAGGTTTATTGTTTTGATTTTAAGCTCAGTATTGTATTTTTTTTAAATAGATATATTCTTTATTATATACTGAAAATAAAGTTATACAATTATTATTATTTTTTTTATATATATATATTCACGCCTATCCTCCGCAGGGGTTGGCAGAGACCACAGAGCTCCATCTGCTGCCATTTCATCGCAGCGAAACGGCTCGTCATTGTTCGCTTTTCGCCCTCGTGAGAATCAGGACGTGACGGGTGGCGAACCACGTCGCCGTCATTTTCGACAAATTAGGTATATTAAATTCGTCTTAGTGAATCCCACGAGCCGCAAGGGAGGATGGAGGTCAGCCCCAGCAAAGCCCTGCATGCTGAGGTAAGGCACCATAGTCCCCGGGGGAGTCCGACCCCGGGACGATCGGCACGATTACGACTAGGCTCGCCACTAGCCACGCATCCATTGGCACGGCAGACCGTGGATTGGCGGAAAGGAAGGGAAAGGATAGAGAGGAAAGGAAAGGAAATATGGATTGGGGGGGTTACCAGACTCGGAACAAACATTTATAAATCCATATAAATATTAATTCCGATGCGGAAATCGAACCCGCGGGCGGAGGGCCCCGCCACTGAGCCAATTGGTCGTCAATTATTGATTAAAATATTTATATACAAATGGCGGTCTTATTGCTAATAATGATTTCTTCCAGACGACCTAAACCTTAAATCTTCTAATGTTTCATAAAGTATGGTAACGTGCCCGCGGTACTATTTATGGTGACACACGGGATCTTTAGGGGGTTTTCATCTTCGATGTATTTGAAATTCTTCCAAGTCAAATTAATTTATTATTCTATTCATTTTACATTTATACAATATATTTAAAAGAAATAATATAATATAAAAGGTTTTATATATTTGAATAAAAAGTTTTAATACTTTAGTGACACATTTATCAATATATCACTACAGTATTTAAAGTATATAAAAGCAAATGAAAGTGTGAAAATTCATAAGTTTCTTGTTTATAATATAATTGTCAGATTTGTCATCGTTAACAGACAACCAAAAAAATTGTTCTTGTGCTCTCAGGTATTTTTGTGTCAATCCCAGCTTAGGTTAAGGCTATGTCATTTCTTTCCATAGGTGTTTTAAGACTGAGTTTAAGACGACAAGAGTTGCCATCCAAGTTCGGGATAACAGTGACACTCCTCAGTTTCAGATAAGATAGTCATAAGTTATGTTGCAAATGCCTAATATTATTGTATTAAAGAATGTATAAAAGGTTTTAATGAACAGTTTTTTAAGTAAACTCTTGTTTATGGTGGTAAATTTATATTTTCTATTTATTATATTATAAAATACAAATATTTTTTATAATATACCTGTATAAAATATGTATTGTATGAGATAATAATGTCAATGCAGATAAAAATCTATTTTCTGTCATATTTCTCTAAACTATATTATAGTTTAATAATATGAGTTTTTTATATGTATGTATAATAAATAATATAATATTTAACGATATGAATATCTTTTTATGACTATTATTATATCATGTTATATAAATAATTTTAGAGAGAATTATAATAAAATAATGTAAAAATCATTTATTCTACACACTAATCTCTGAACTTCTCATCCAATTTCAATTAAATTTTGTGGGTGTGTATGTATCAAGATCTAAATTTTTGTTGTATGAAAATTAATACTTTTTGAAACTCCTCATGCAATATGACATGAAATCCTAAATTTTCACCCCTGACTTATGGTAGAATGTCAACCTAGGCCCAATAATATTTTGCTTAAGTTAGACTAGATTCAAAACTTAGAGTTTTAAGAGTCTTGAATCACATCTACCTTACTTATATATATAGGTATAAATTATGATAAAAATAATATCTTACCGCTATAATATATAGACTCCTTCAATATCAGTCCGCGACAGTCCACTGCAGGCCACATAGGCCTCACTCAAGGCGCGCCACCTCTTCGCGCGATCTTTGGCGCCCGATCTTTGGCTATCCAGTCCTATCCTGTCCTATCTAGTCTGCCAGCCGCCTTGCGAAGGTCGTCGCTCCATCTACATTTGCCAAGTCGCGGTCTCCACACCAGTACACGTCTACTCCGACGATTGTAGATTCTCCGACAAACGTGTCCAGCTCATTGCCACTTCAGTCTTCGAACTTGAAGAGCTATGTCGGTGACTCTGGTTCTCTGGCGAATTTCTTCATTTCGAATTCTATCCATAGCCCTCTGAGGGACTTCGAGCTAGTGAAGGAAACAGACCGTCAGCATCCACGTTTCGGCACCGTAAGAGAGTACAGGCAGGACGCACTGGTTGAAGACATTTGTCTTCAGGCTTTGTGGTATGGGCGACGAGAAGACTAGAAGAATAGACTCCTTACTAATTTATAATATAAATCATTTTCAATTGTTCACATCAACATCTTAATTTCGGTCAGTTTGTGGGTTTATTTACTTTTACACAAATTCCAATTAAGGAATATATAACACATGAAAAAGTATGGATTTTATTTAAACCAGATAAACAAACACTACCATACGAACTTTGTATAAAAACTATTCATAGGCTAGCTAAAGTTTGCTTTCCTATCTCATGAAAAAAATTTCTTAGGAACTGTGGTCGTACTAGTAGCTTACAGAGAAAAACTAACAAGCAATTTAAACTTGGGAAGGAACTGTAACAATCCAGGACCCAAGTTGTAACGGATTGCCATCTAACGATGCTATAAACTTTGAGTGTAAGCTGTACTTGTGTGGAGGGGGAAAAGTAGTAAATAGGCTAATAAAATTATACAAGCTGAGGTGTTTGACTTTAATTGTGTTACTTTTAATTGGTATACCGTCAAAATAATAGGCTTGGTGGTGAAGTTCAAAATAATAGGCTTGGTGGTGAAGTTCGAAATAATAGGCTTGGTGGTAAAGTTCGAAATAATAGGCTTGGTGGTGAAGTTCAAAAAAATAAACTTGGTGGTGAAGTTCAGAAAATAGGCTTAGTAGTGAAGTTCAAAATAATAGGCTTGGTGGTGAAGTTCAAAATAATAGGCTTGGTGGTGAAGTTCGAAATAATAGGCTTGGTGGTAAAGTTCGAAATAATAGGCTTGGCGGTGAAGTTCAAAATAATAAACTTGGTGGTGAAGTTCAGAAAATAGGCTTAGTAGTGAAGTTCAAAATAATAGGCTTGGTGGTGACGTTCGAAATAATAGGCTTGGTAGTGAAGTTCGAAATAATAGGCTTGATGGTAAAATTCAAAATAATAGACTTGGTGGTGAAGTTCAAAACAATAGGTTTGGTGGTGAAGTTCAAAATAATTGGCGTTGGCGAATCGACTATTGCGAGTTTAATTAGCGGATCGGGATAAATACTAGTTATATAGATATATGTATATTTATAGGATAGGAAGGCAAACGAGCAGGCATGTCATCTTATGGAAAACAACGCCGCCTATAGACATCCGCAGTGCGGACGTATTGCAGAAGCGTTGCCGGCCTTTAAGAAATGTCCAGCACATCACCGAGAAGCTGCAAAGAGCAAAGAAGAGTTATTATTATGTTCGCGATTAAACATCGAAGTTAATACAAAAATGAATTACAGTATATCCTTTTTTAGTTTCATCATTTTTTTATGGGATGGTCAACGCTGCCCATAGAGAGCAAAAAATCATATAATTATTTCATTCAAAATTTAAAGAATTTATTGATTCCTTCACTTCATAGAAGTTTTTGATTCCTTTACGACATATATTAGCTAGTTATTATTATTAATAGTTAAGATCAATGTGATCAGGAATTATCTTCGCCTAGCCGCTTGTCCGGTAGTTTTGGTATTCGTACACGGGTACGCGACCCCGGCCTCCCGAACTACAACCGTATTACTCCTCGTCTTCCGTTGCGGTAATAGTATCATCCTGTCTAAATCCATCTTTTCTTTCCCCTGCCTTTTCCTCTCTTCTCTATCCTTTTCCCTTCCTCTCTGCCAATCCACGGTCTGCCGTGCCAAAGGATGCGTAGCTGGGGGCGAGCTTAGTCGCAAGCATGCCGACCGTATCGGGACCGGGCTCCCCCGAGTACTATAGTGTCTTACCTCAGCAGGCGGGGCTCTCGAGACTCGTTAATACGTCTTTGTTTTTAATAAATGAAATTTAATTTTTACAAAAAAAATCTTTTAACGTGAAGTTCATCAATGTATTGTTTTTATACGAGAAAGAGAACGCACCCTATATATTTCTGTTAATAATCTAATTTACAAAATTACATTACAACAAATGCGAACACGAAAATAATGAAATAATCCGATAATTAAACATATTTCATTAGATTTTAAAGCGGCTGTATTACCCTTTGAGAGTTACGACAATTTTGTGTGTGACATAATTTTAATTGGTGTCGCTTGCAGCACCCAGTTCACGTATTTACCCCGGGAATCATTAAAGAACCTTGCCCGAACGGACGCTGGATTTTAATAAAACAAGAAACGTGTTTCGTTTACGTTTATACGTGGATTTACAATATATTAGTGTGACACTTTATTAACCTTTCAGATTTTATTGATTTCTTTTTATAACATTTAATACTTTTTTGACGACCGATTGGCTCAGTGGCGGGGCCCTACACCCGCGGAGTCAATGGTCACGGTTTCGATCCCCGCATCGGAATAAATATATCTATGGATTTATAAATATTTATTCCGAGTCTGGTAACCCCCCCCCCCTCAATCCGCATTTTCTTTCCTGCCCTTTCCTTTCTTCTCTAATCGTTTCCTTTTGTCTCCGCCAATCCATTGGCACGGCAGGCCAATGGATGTGTGACTTGGGGCGAGCTTAGTCGCAAGCGAGCCGACCGTCCCGGGATGTGGCTCACCCGGGTACTATGGAGCCTTACCTCAGCATGTAAGGCTCTGCTGGGGCTGACCTCCATCCTACCCTGCGGCTCGTGGGATTTACTAAGACGAATTTAATATACCTAAATTATTGAAAAATGACGGTCACCTAAAACTAATGGAGAGCCGTTTCGCTGTGATAAATGGTAGTGGAGCTCTGTGGTCTCTGTGGGTATATATATATATATATATATATATATATATATATATATATATATATATATATATATATATATATATATATATGTCTGTATGTGTATATATATATATATATATATATATATATATATATATATATATATATGTGTGTGTGTGTATATATATATATATATATATATATATATATATATATATATATATATATATATATATATTAGGTGTACAAATAAGTTTCCGCAGTTTTTTATAAAAAATTAGGAATTTATTGTAAAGGAAAAGTACATTACGTTTTATTCAAAGTATTTTCCATCATTTGCCACTACTTTTCCCCATCTTTCTGGCAACATTCGGATACCCCGTCGAAAAAACTCTTCATCTTTTGACGCTATCCACAAATCTACCCAATTTTTGGTGTCTTCATATGATGTGAAGCGCTGCTCAGACAGACCATGTGCCATCGACCGGAACAGGTGATAATCAGAAGGGGCTAAGTCTGGTGAATACGGCGGGTGGGGTAAAACTTCCCAGTTGAGTGTTTCCAAGTATGTTTTTACCGGCGCCGCAACATGTGGACGAGCATTATCGTGTAAAAGAATAATTTTGTCGTGTCTGGAGTAGTAATGGGCGCGTTTTTCCTTAAGTGCCCGACTCAATCTCATCAATTGTGTTCGGTAGAGAGCTCCAGTAATGGTTTCGCTTGGTTTCAGCAATTCATAATACACGACACCAAGCTGATCCCACCAAATACACAGCATGAGTTTTTTTCCATGAATATTCGGCTTAGCTGTCGATGTTGATGGTTCGCCGGGCTTAACCCATGACTTTCTCTTCTTTGGATTATCGTAGTGAATCCATTTTTCGTCACCAGTGACTATACGATGCAAAAAACTCTTTTTTTTATTCCTGGCAAGCAGCATTTCACTCATGCATAATCGGCGTTCAACGTCTCTCGGCTTTAGTTCATATGGAACCCAATTTCCTTGTTTTTGAATCATTCCTAACGATTTTAAACGATGTGAAATTGCTTGTTGAGTCACTTGTAGAGTAAGTGCAAGTTCTTTTTGCGTTTGGGACGAATCTTCCTCCAATAGTACTTCTAATTCCATGTCTTCGTACACTTTCGGCCTTCCACTGCGTTCTTTGTCTTTAACGTCAAACTCACCGTTCTTAAACTTTTGAAACCATTCCTGACAACTTCTCTCACTTAAAGCAGCTTCACCATATGCTTCTAGAAGCAATCGATGCGCCTCAGCTGCAGATTTTTTCACATTAAAGAAGTAAATCAAAAGTTCCCGCAAATGATGCTTATTCGGAATAAAACTTGACATTTTTGCACGAAAAAAATTACGTGATGCTGATACGGAATCACTAGTACTTTAAGGTTATGGTGTTGCCAGATGACTAAACTTGGGATATTACGTTTTACATCTGACAATTTCTCCATAACCTTCTGGTGGGGCCATCTTTTGACAAACCGCGGAAACTTATTTGTACACCTAATATATATATATATATATATATATATATATATATATATATATATATATATATATATATATATATATGTGTGTGTGTATATATATATATATATATATATATATATATATATATATATATATATATATATATATATATATATATATATATTTATACATATATATATATAACCTCTTCATACTCCGATCTATGCCCATTCACTCAACGTAATCAAGCCAACGAAGTCGATGTGGCTGAAATGTTTGGCTGGTGCACCAGCTGCTCTTCTATCTCGGCCTATTTTCGGATTCGCGAGAGCGAATGGGTTACGGTATACATAAACTTAATTAAGTTTTTCTATATACCGATTGATAATATAATAATAATTTTCTAGGATACTTAAAATTCTTCGTTGGCTTATTATATTGATGAATTATTAACACTAATAAAATTATTATTTTTATAGTATTAAATTTTATATTATTATTGTCATAATATGGTTAGAGAGAAATATGTGAAAAAATTGTTATGTCACAAAGGTTATTAACCTTTGTGACATAACACTTTTTCAAGCAACATCACGTGTAATTAAAAATAATAATAAAAGCTAATTCATATCGAGCATTTTTTTATTGATTACGATTTATTTTTGTTCCTGTTAAGTTTTGACCACATTTTCTACTAAAGTTAAAACATTCTGCAATTATCGTTTAGCTTTTTTATTTATTGATATTGAGGCGTTACGAAGTTTTCCGGGTCAGCTAGTATGTAAATAAAAAAGACAATAATTTCTTATATGATGTGACGAGACTTGACAAACTTAAATGCTGGCGTCCCGTCTCTGAACAAATTTCATTTTCAGTGTCCAATCTTAAAAATACATTTCACAATCAACAGTTTTACCACAATAAATATTTTGCTTAAGAAAAATAGTTTATAAATTAAGATATAAAATTTAAAAACCAAAAATAATAAACAATTATAATATGATTAATGGAGTCAGGCGTTACTTTGCGGAAATCCATCACTATGTGGACAGTCAAAACTTGTACTTAGCTAAGATCCGCGACAAGCAAACAATAACAGAAAATTAATAATGTGTGTTTTCCTGCTGGATGAAGTGGATTTATTTGGAACTTAAACCAATAACTTACCGTAGAACGGCCATCAGCAACTTCCCACCCACCAACCACTACACACAATACCAAACACACACTACCACTTTTCCACCTTGTAAACGACACGTGTTTTGCCCCAACACAAGGCATCTTCAGGTATAGTAAAGTCTTCCGTAGAGTCTACTATACCTGAACAATTAAAATAATAAAAATTTATTTATATGCATTAAATTCGGTAATTTAAATGATTTTCAATTAACATAATAGCGTTCTCCAATTTAGCTATGACCAAAATAGCATGCAAAATAAGAAACGCCATTATAGTGGCTTTCGTTCGTGGATAGAGCCAATTTGGACGGTATAATATTATAGTGTGTTACTACTTATTCCCACGTAATGTCATAGCGAAAGTCATCATGAAAGGCTTTTGTGTCACCCACGGCCAGGCATACCCTCCCAGGGGTTGGGTAACTCTTGCAAACGAGAGCACTGCACCTAAAACAAAAGGTTAATTTAGGTGTGAGGTTAATGACATAAAAAAAATAATGTGTTCCATATTATTATACATTTAATTTAACCACCCATATATGTATGATTATTAATGGAGTCAGGCGTTACTTTGCGGAAATCCATCATTATATGGACAGTCAAAAGTTTTACTTAGCTAAGTTCCGCGACAAGCAAAACAATAACAGAAAATTAATAATGTGTGTTTTTCCGTTGGGTTTCGTGGATTTATTTGGAACTTAAACCAAAAACTTACCGAAAATCGGCCATCGACTCTCCACCCACCAACCACTATACACAACACCAAATACACATTATCACTTTTCCATCTTGTAAACGACACGTGTTTCACCCCGACACGAGGCATCATCAGGTATAGTAGACTCTACGGAAGACAACCGAAAAGTACCGAAAAACATATATGTTTGTCATGTATGTGTAAAAAAGAAATCCTCCAGACAACCAAAGCCAAACGACATAGTCTTCCGAACTCGCAGTCACTCGCTTCTAGTATATACGAGTTTTATTGCAAATGCAATGCCATTCTTTCAGTATAATTTACCTTATCAAAGATCATTTGCCTTATTCGCTGAACATCTGAAACAAAAGAGGCACGTCAGATTCAACTTAGTAAGAATTATCGAAAAGTGGAGAAGGAGCTGTCGATATCCACCTAAGAAAGCGCAGCAGCAAGACTGCTGGAAGTCTACATTACTCTAGACGAGCCGGCTAAAAAATTCGCATGAAGCATGTGCCCATCGCTGTAAAAAAAAAACAAAAGTATAATTTGGGATGCCTCCCCGACCAGATGATGTTATAATCTGTGCAGAGCAGCTAACAGACACAATATGTGAGAGGTCCAGCTACCTCCAGCGGTATTTCCAAACCGATACAACATTGCAACTTTGAAAAAAACAAGCTTGCAGATTTCTCAAAGGCCGGCACCGCTTATGGCATTATGGATGTTTATGAGTATTTTTTTTTTTTTATATATAGGAAGGCAAACGAGCAGGCGTGTCACCTGATGGAAAGCAACCAACGCCGCCCACAGACATCCGCAACGCCATAGGTAGTGCGGAAGCGTTGTGGACCTTAAAGGAAAGTGAAATTATGAAAGTGGGAGTGGGAGTGAGAATCGGAGGGGGATTGGAAATCGGAGGGGAGTGGGAATCGGAGGAGGAAGGGGAAGGGGAGGGTGTTGGGCCTCCGGAACTCAGACCGCTCACCATACGAAGCGCGGTAAACAAGCTACCACTCAGACGCCGGTTTTCTGCGGGAGTGTGGTACTTCCCCGAGTAGCATCGATTGCTTGCAAGTCTCCTCGTTTGACTTCCTATGTCATTAAAAATAATGAACTGTGGGCGAATGACAATAGATAGATAGATATATATATATTCTTTATTGTACACGAAAAACAAAGTTATACAATTATTGATTGTAATATTTATATACAAATGGCGGTCTTCTCGCTAATAGAGATTAATTCCAGACAACCGTAGGATGGACACAGTGTTAAAAAGGTAATTCGAGATAGGTTCATGATAAACCTAAGTCATTTTAATACTTGTAACTAAAACAAAATAAAACAGCGCGTTATCGTTGAAAAAAGCTACTATTTATTAAAAAGAAAAAATTGATCTACAATGAACATAGATGGCGCTACAAGTTACAAAGATAGTTTAGATATTTTGATACATATAACAACAGTAACAGTTATGGCATTGTTAGCTCCCTGTCCACAGAAAACCGAAGTCCATCGCCAAAATTCAAACATTAACACGGAAAAGTGTAAATGAACTCTCCAGTTCGGCACTCCTAAAATTTGAAATTACAATGTCTAAACGCCAGAACAGTATTTTTTTAATAGTCCATTAGTAGAAGGGCAATTGCGTAACAGTTGCTAGTTTTTACGAATATTTCCTTATTGCTACTAAACTTTTACTGCTTTACTATATTGTTGTATAAATTGTTCCAAGATTTTTTTTTATGGGATAGGAGGGCAAACGAGCAAGCGTGTCGCCTGATGGAAAGCAATCAACGCCGCCCATGGACAACCGCGACACCGCAGGAGTCGCGGAAGCGTTGCCGACCTTTTAGGTATGTATAGGCTTGTTTTTTGAAGGTTCCAACGTCGTAACGGTTCGGAAAGACCGCCGAGGGTAGCAAACCACCACAAACTGGTCCACAAACTGGTGGTGCGTGGAAAGAAGTTACGAGAGAAACGCACCGTAGTACATTTGCACTGTTCGTAGCAGAAAATTGTAACTGAATCGCTCTGTTTTTTTATATGGGATAGGGTGGCAAACGAGCAAGCATATTACCTTATGAAATATATGACTTTTCGGTTGTCTTCCATAGAGTCTACTGTACCTGAAGATGCTCGTGTTGGGGCGAAACACGTGTCGTTTACAAGGTGGAAACGTGGTAGTGTGTTTGGTGGGTGGAGAGTTGCTGACGGCCGTTTTTCGGTAAGTTTTGGTTTAAGTTCCAAGTAAATCCACTTCATATAGCAGGAAAACACACATTATTATTTTCTGTTATCGTTTGCTTGTCGCAGATCTTAGATTATTAATGGAGTAAGGCTTTACTTTGCGAAAATCCATCACTATGTGGACAGTCAAAAGTTTTACTTAGCTAAGATCCGCGACAAGCAAAAAAATAACAGAAAATTAATAATGTGTCTTTCTGCTGGATGAAGTGGATTTATTTGGTGTTGTATGTAGTGGTTGGTGGGTGGAGAATTGATGGCCGATTTTCGGTAAGTTTTTGATTTAAGTTCCAAATAAATCCACATCATCCAGCAGAAAGACAGACATTAATTTTCTGTTATTGTTTTGCTTGTCGCGGATCTTAGCTAAGTAAAACTTTTGACTGTCCACGCAGATCTTAGCTAAGTAAAGATTTTGACTGTCCACATAATGATGGATTTCGGCAAAGTAACGCTTGACTCCATTAATAATATTATATTGTCATTAAAATTATAATTTATGATTACCTTATATTAACAAATAGAATTATTAAGAATTAATATTAATGGAATTTTAAAGGTATCCTTGATACATTTGAAATGTAAACATATGGTTCAGTAAATCACTCGAATTCAAAGTGAGAAGGGAGACACTTAACCTTGTTTGAACGAGCTAATATTGCGACCGTTGGGTTGCCCCCAGTAACCTTTTTCCTAAGTCCTTTTTGCAGTTAATATATTTGAGTATTTCCGAGAGTGCGTATTTTATAGTGATGTTATATTTCTAGACGAGGAATCAAAGATATAGTTAGTTTATTTTTTTTTATATATTCACACCTATCTCCATTGGTCGCTTCTCGAGGTAAGGCACTATAGTATCCGGTGAGCCTGAGTTTGGCACGGCAGACCGTGGATTGGCGGAGAGGAAGGAAAGGAAAGAGAAGAAAGGAAACGGCAGGAAGAGAAATGCGGATTGGGAGGGTTATCAGACTCGGAATAAATATTTATAAATTCATACATATATTTATATGCGGGAATCGAACCCGCAACCATTGACTCCGTGGGCCAACTCCCCGCCACTGAGCCAATCGGTCGTTTAGTTGAATGTATACGATCGAAAAAGACACTAAGACACGGCGATTGCATCTAGATATCACTGTGTTAATAAACTGCAAGCTACAAATACATATAAAGCCTTTAAAATTGGTATAGCTGACAATAAATTAATTATACAGCAGGATCTTTTTAGAAAATAGGAAAGCAAACGATCAGGCGTGTCACCTAATGGAAAGCCATCAACACCCCCATAGTAATCTGCAGTGTCACAGATAAAATATAATTTTTTTTACATTGAATTTTATAGAAAGTGAACTGGATGTAAAGATAAATGAAGTGTTAGGTTGAAAATTGAAGACAGCTTAAAATTATATACTTGATATGTTTAAAAATAGTGTTTTCTAAGGTATGAACTAATCCAATCACATCAGAACAGATTATTTTCGATGATACTTATGAATAAAAACAACAAAGGAAAACATTTTGTTTCTGTAAATTATGTAGGTACATAACTATGTGATATTGGATACATTTTACATAGGTGTTATAGGTAAGCCGTACTAATACACGGGATCTTTAGGGGTGTTTTATCTTAGATATAGTGATACTCTTCCAAGTGAAGTTAATTTATTAATGAATCACTTCTATTTTAATGAATTATATTTTATATTAATCACTTTACATTTAGAAATAGAAATAGAAATAGAAAAACTTTATTTATGACACCATTTTTTTACAATTACAAAAATTAAATCCTTAATAATATTCTATATACAAATAAAAACACAAAACAAAAAGAAAATAATTTTAATCTAACGAGTGTCATAAAATGGTTCTTGCTCAGCATATGCCGGGCGCACTATTGGAGCACCCGCCGCTGGTTTTCAGCAAGAACCAACGTGGTCAGATCGCGGACCACAGTGACGACATTCATACTGACACTCTGATATTCAATATTAATTTTTTATGCCAGGAACGGTCGACTGACTTTTTTCAAATGACATGTGACCTTGTTATTCGAAAAACAGCCGAACGAAAGTCGACCGAATCTTGTTTTTATATAAAACAATTTATTTATTTCTATTTTAAAATTTACAATTACGAATATAAAAAAAGTAAAAAGGTTTATTATGTTATATTTAATTAAAAAATTTCAATACATTAGTGAGACATTTATCATTGTACTATCACTACAGTACCTTGTCTAAGCTTACATATGTAAGGCACTTATATGTTACTTTACCTACTTTTTTACCTGTGTTATAGAGACCAGAATAATATTACATTAATTTTAATATATATTTCATAAAATAATTCACTACCTACGACATTTGCAAGTTCATTTTAAGTGGGTTGACATTTTAAATCGTGATGCATTTCAAACATTTTTCTTAACGCTACATTTTTAATATTATATTTGAGTGTAGCAACATTTGCGATGTTGCATAAGATTTTTTTTTGAAATTATGCCATAATTACTGTCAGGGAAAGTATTTTTTAAATATACTCGATTCGTTCTTTTTCTTTTTTCAAGTATCGTGATATGTATTAGCTCGTCACATTCCGTTTTTTGCCAAATAATGGTAAAAAATATTTTGCAAAAAAAATGGTTTGCAAAAAAAATGGTAGCCATTGTACCAAAATATTCTATAGACTTAGATATCTTAAAAAGTCACGATACACGCATTTATTTTATATCACTTCACTTCACAAATTTATAATATATTTTTTTTATGAGATAAGCAGGCAAACGAGCAGGCGTATCACCTGATGGAAAGCAATCAACGTCGCCCATAGACTTCCGCAGCGCCATAGGCAGTGCGGAAGCGTTGCCGACCTTTAAGGAAAGAGTCATTATGGGAGTGGGAATGGGAGGGGAGGGGTCTACCCCTCTAGGGAGGGGGGAAGGTCTTGTTCCTCCGAAACGGTGAGCGGCCCACCGTACGAAACGCGGTAGGGAAGCTACTACTGAAACGCCGGGTTTCTACGGGAGTGTGGTACTTCCCCTGGCGAGCCAGCCCATTCATGCTACAGACAAATATGCCATTCATGACAAAATATTCGTCTGCAGCGTGGCTCTACCACTATAAAATGGTATGTCGTATTTTAAATAAATAAAATAAAGTGCCGTGTGAAATTTTGCTAAATTTATCGGTAACATTTTCCCCCGACTTCCCGCATCTAACGAAAGACCTGGGCTACGTAACGACGGAATAACATTTGAGGATAACGTCTACCAGTTTAAGGGATGCTTCATTATTATGCAATTTACTTTTTAAACTATAAGGGTGCGCGTACATTAGAGCTGAATGCAAATTAGAAAAGTGGTAGTGTGTGTTTGGTTATGTGGATAGTGGGTGGGAGGTGGAGAGTTGCTGATGATTTTCGTAAAGATTTATTTTAAGTTCCCCGTGAATCCACTTCTTCCAGTATAAAAATACACATTATTTTTTTTTCCTGTTTTTGTTCGTTTGTCGCGGATCTTAGCTAAGTTAAAGTTCTATCTGTCCACATAGTAATGGATTTCCGCAAAGTAACGCCTGACTAAAGTCACCGACATAGCCTTTCGAATTAATAAACTAAAGTGGCAATGGGCTGGTCACGTTTGTCGGAGATCCGACAATCGTTGGAGCAAACGAGTGCTGGAGTGGAGACCGCGTCTCGGCAAACGTAGTGTGGGACGCCCTCCTGCTAGATGGAGCGACGATTTGCGTAAAAATTGGATGCGTGTAGCCGAATTTCGAGCTAGGTGGCGCTCCATGAAGGAGGCCTATGTCCAGCAGTGCACTGCAGCAGGCTGTTGATTGTTGATGAAGGCGTTCGTCTCTCCATTATCCATCGACACCATTAATCATCTGTACGTATTGTATAAAGAGGCCTTATGTCACGCAGTGAACTACCGTGTGTTGATGATGATGACAAAGGAAACTCTAATTGTTTTCCACCAGGCGACACCCCTGGCCATTTGCTCAAATGCTCAACTAGGCAAGTCTGTAAACCCCTTTAGGACCATTCACTTTTGCGACGCGATGTTAGGAGCTAAAAGGGCGTTTTCTTGGTAAAATGTTAAATAAACGGTTTGAAGAAACACTCAAGTTTCTTAATTAACACTGATGGCTTTGTTCAGTGGTTTTTCTAAGAAATATTCCATCGTTAAAACATGTTAATTATATATATTACTTCTATATAAACATTGAAAGAAGTCTTAATAAGATTTTTAAATTGTAAACCAAACCTAATGTTTTTTAAAGAAGACTAATAAAATTTCGATATTATTAGAATTCTAGTTAACCATTCCAAATAAAAGCCTACACATTCACATCTACCCATTGCCTCCAACTTTACAAGGCACAAGGCAGGCAAAATCGTTTGTTATTAACTTATATTTATAACAAATTATCTTTTTAACATTGTGTCCATCCTACGGTTGTCTGGAAGAAATCGCTATTAGCGATAAAACCGCCATATTTATATAAATATTACAATCAATAATTGTATAATTTTAATTTTGGTGAACAATAAAGAATATATCTATCTATCTATCTATCTATCTATCCATCTATCTATCTATGTATCTATCTATCTATATATCTATCTATCTATCTAAAGTAATGATTAGCAAATAATACATTACTTCAAATAATAACTTAAAATAATTTGAAATATTTCGGGTCCGCCATTTGCCGCTGACACGACTATTCACTAAACTCAAAACTTTCAGGGAATAATGACTTACCGTAGTGACATACTACGTGTATAAAGTTGGAATTTTGAGAAGCTCCAACTTTACTAAGCTTTGTATGTTGGGTTGGAATAGTTTGGGCTTAGTTACTAATAGCAGTTTATTTACGAGCTTTCCGTGCGACTTCGCTTGTGCAAAATTTCTTGTTTTATTGACATGTACAACAAAAATATAGTTTCTTTAAAATATATGATTATCTAGTAGTAAAATAAACAAGGTTAAATATTTAAATATATAAATTTGTAATAAGGAAAACAACTGTTTTTTATTAATTATTTTATTATTATTTTATTTAAGGTATAAAAACGACTATTAACATTTTAGTATCTAAAGATATTTTTTGAAAATAATTTAATATAAAATAAATGAGGTATAATGTATATGTAGCTATAGTAACTTAAAAGTAACAAGTACTAAGTCTTACTTTTCATGTCCTTGATATCTAAACGTAATGGACGTCTCTTATAATAATGAAAACAAATTTGTTTTTTAATAATAATTTTCTTTCAAAATTATGATCATCAACAGCTTGCAGTAGTCTACTGCTGGACATTAGCCTTCTCCAAAAAGTGCCACCTAGCCCGATCTTCGGCTCTCAAGTCAAACTCATCAAGTCTCTGCCAACCGCCCTGCACAGACCCTATCACCCTATCTAGCCAGGGGTATCCCTAACTACGTTTGGAAACACGCGGTATCCACTCCAGCACTCATATGCTCCAACGGTTGTCGGATCTCCGACAATTGTGACTAGCCCATCGTAACTTTAGTTTTAAGCAAATTTTCCATAACAGGCTCCAATTCTTCGTGCTCCCCTAAATAATGGATCCCCTCAAAAATCGGCTTCAAGTGGTATCATTTAAATGTACACTATTTCGTACGGTGCTATTTTATAATTCAAAAGTATTTACAACATGAAAACAAACTCTGTATAAGAAACGAATGAAGCAGCAAGTGGTTGCTTGAGAAATGGGAACATTTTTCTTTCGTTCGTTCCATTATAATGAGACTGGAACATCATGAGAGCGCAGATTTAGTAATGCGTAACCCAGTTTTATAGAACGAACTCCGTGCAACTTCTATAGACTTTAAACATATAGAAGTAATTATATCCCAGACAAATTCCCAAAAAAGAAAGTTTAATAACAAAGCATTATGTGGATAGTCAGATCTTTTACTTAGCTAAGATCCGTGACAAGCAAACAAAATAATAATGTGTTTTCTACTGGAAGAAGTAGATTTACGGGGAACCCAAACTAAACCACCACTTTTCCACATTGTACACGACACGCGTTTACCCTCAACACGAGGTATCATCAGGAATAGTCTACACTACGGAACTATAGAGTCGTACGGAAGACAACCGTTAAGTCAACAAAGCGTTGCCTAGTAAATAATAACCTACATACATACATATATTTACAATAAAAGTACAATGATAATAAAAAGAAATAGTTGCATTAACAAAACAATTTTTTTTATTTCTTATAATCTAAGATAACTGCAGAATTTAAGTGATATATTATATATATATATATATATATATATATATATATATATATATATATATATATATATATATATATATATATATATATATATATATATATATATATATATATATATATATATATATATATATATATATATATATATATATATATATATATATATATATATATATATATAGTGTCGTGAGTCATCATCAGCAGCCTGCGGCAGTCCACTGCTGGACATAGGCCTCCCCCATGGAGCGCCACCTAGCCCGATCTTCGGCTACACGCATCCAGTTTCATAGTGTCGTGAGTGACGTTGTGTTTTTATTTCATTTTCATAATTTTATATTATTATCAGTTATATTGTTTAATTGTGGTGGCGTATTATGCAATATAGTTCGATTAAGGCGTATAAGTGAAGTTTTTGGTAAAATGGCCACTATTTTATCAAAACGTAACGTGATAAGCTGACTTGGAACATTTCAAGACATTGGATATTATTGTATTTTACTTGACACTGGCATAATAGTTGTAACTAATTGCCATCAAACAAAAGAAGAAGAATAACATGAATGGGAAAAAGTACAAAAAAATCAACGTACCTTCCAGGGTACACGGCTGCTATAAATATATAGCAGCTGGATTGTAATTTGCTGCCCTAATTGACGTTAATCCAACAACGGATAATTACAAATTCCACGTCGATCGCTGTACTTCCACAGCTTGCCATATTAAATTTTCTATCGTTATTACTTTGACGGAAATAATCAAAACACCTTTGATGGGTGAATTACAATTTTATACTTTGTGAAAAGCACATAATGTAAAATTAAATTCCAGAACAGCTTGGCACTATGGTATTAGAAATAAAAAAATATCGTTGAAAACTTCTTCGGAACAAGTTATCAGCAGTCATCAGCAGTTGTTATTTACTTAACGACGTTCTTTAATACAGTCAGACGTTACTTTGCGGTAATCCATTATTATGTGGACAGTCAGAATTTTTTTTTTATTTGCATAAGGTCCGCGATAAGCAAGTACATGCAAAAAAAAAATAATAATGTGTATTTTTTTTTACTGAAGTAAGTGATGGCTTAATCTAAATCTTGCCGTAAAACGGTCGTCGACAACTCTCCCAGAGGCGTTGGTGACCGTTGAAGCTGCGATCACTGACTCTGAAAGCGGTAGCTGTTTTTTATTAAAATAAAATATTTTGCAATGGTAAAGCCACTCTGCAGACGAATACTTTGTCAAGAATGGCATATTATTTGTTTGTAGCATGAATCCGCAAAAAAGCCGCGAAGAAGCCGCAAAAAACCGGCGTCTGAGTAGTGACTTAGCTACCGCGCTACTTCTGTTTGAATTCCAGAGACACAAGCCCCCTCCCCCTTCCACTCTCCCCCTCCTCTCATCTCCCTTCTACATCCCATAATAACACTTTCCTTAAAGGCCGACAACGTTTAATGTCATAAGCAGTGTGTATGTCAATGGGCGACGTTGTTTGCTTTCCATCAGATGACACGCGTGCTCGTTTGCCTTCCTGTCCCATAAAAAAAATTTATTTACTAATTTACGAGAGATTTTTGTCAACTAATTTTTGTAATGCATGTGTTTGCTCTTTTTAATAAAATCAAATACATTTTTGATGCCATCAGAGATTGACAATCAGAATCTTTAATGAAATAAAAACGCCGACCGTCCCGGGATTGGGCTCCCCCGGGTACTATGGTGCCTTACCTCAGCATTCAAGGCTCTGCTGGGGCTGACCTCCATCCTCCCTTGCGGCTCGTGGGACTCACTAAGACGAATTTAATATACCTAATTTGTTGAAAACGATGGCGACGTGGTTCGCCACCCGTCACGTCCTGATTTTCACGAGGGCGAAAAGCGACTAATGGAGAGCCGTTTCGCTGCGATGAATGGTAGCGGATGGAGCTCTGTGGTTTCTACTAACCCCTGCGGGGGATAGGCGTGAATATATTTATATGATATAATGAAATAAATGTTTAATAAATTGAATATCGCGTTAACAGCATTGCGGTGCGTTTTCAACTGACAAGTAGATACGTCTGGGAATGCGTCCTTCACTTATATTAAATTCCTATGTTGCGATTTTGCCTCCATGCTATGTATCAATATTATAAAATTAACTTATTGTTACGTGTATAATATACTTTGCATAATATAATAAGAAATAAAGATATAAGAGAGCGATTTGAAATAAAAGAAGTTGTCGTGACAAAAATTGAGAAAGAGATGCAGATGGTTTGGACACATGGAGAAGGATGAATAAAAGAAGACGGGCAAAAGATATTATACTGCAAATGTGGATGGAAGGGTCGGTAGGGGACCACGGAAAACCTACCTTGACAAATTGGTGAAGTTTTTAAGAAAGGCCAGGTCAAGAATATCCTTAACCGGCGGCCTTGTATGAGAAGAGTAATGAGTGTAGAGGAAGCAAGGAAAGCATGCCGAGATGGAGATCTGTGATCTCTAGCTACCTCTACGGGAAACAGGGGTGACGATATGTATGTATGTATAGTATATAAATGTATATCACATGCATACACACGCGTGCTCACACAATCAGAGACTGTAGAGGGACATTTCTCTTCTTTTTTTTCATTCTTGTATTAGTAAATGGATATATATCATAATTAAACAAGGGATGGTGAGACCAGGTTGTGGATGGGCGACCTATGTATTTCTGGTTATTTCAGTACAGTTGTGACAAATCGGTGAGTTATCATAACCCTGCATATAAAGTTATATATATATTATAGTTGGATCATAATGATTTACATATTACGTTAATCGATATTCCTTACGGCACTGACTTTGAGCGCTCGATTTGAAGCAATAATAATGACAATAATTCTTTATTTGTATAATGTGAGGTTATAACAAGATGAAAAAAAGGGACGTATAAAAGCTCCATCACATTGCCACTTACGGCGTACAAATTTCATTAATAATGACACACTATTAGAAATAACTAAAACAATTATTACAAATCTAAATACATAGCTAGATTATTATAATATCATTAAAATTATAATTTATTATTACATTTATATATCACTTTTTACTTTACACTATATATTTATATATTATATACATTTGATCGACTCTTTAAAGCAAAAAAGTCTTGAATATTATAAATATTGGCATCTATTAGCCATTTATGTAATCTTTTTTTAAATAAAGTTGCGTTCACCTCATGAATTAAAAGAATAACTCATAAGGTATATTATTGTAAATGCGTATACACATGAACAGGCAACTATTTATATATTTGCTGAGTCTGGGTGATCATCCAACACTAATCTTCGAGGATCACGCCGAGAAAAACCAGCGTTATCATTGGCTGTTTTAAATAGTTCTTGATGCCTTGATACAAATACACACACCTCATATATATATAGAGAGCTGGCAATAGTAGTAGGCCAAGCTTCTTGAATACTGGCTGACACGATAATATATAAATAAAAATGCAAGCCACCGATATAGCCCTTCCAGTTAATAAACCGAAGTGGCGAATGAAATATTTCGGAATAAAATACTATTAACTGTTATTCTAAACACTTAGCCGCATTTTCATCTTACTAACGAAAATAATGTTAACATTTCAATACAGTTGTTACAAATCGGCAAATTATCATAACCAACCATTTAGGTACAGTGGTATCATAAGGATTTGCAAATAACATTAACCGATATTCCTTTCAACACTGACCTTGAGCGCTCGTCGATTAAGTGTTAATCGATTTTAGGTTTGTACACGTACATATGTATGTACTTAGAAGTTAGTAAATAATCAGAGATGCGTAAGCACGCACACAAACACACACAACACAGAGAATAAAATACGACTACCAACGATGACACAATGCGTGGGTAGTACATACATATAGTCGCGCTTATCTCCCTGAAGGGTTAGGCAGACCACAGATCTCCATCCGCTACGATCTTGACACACCTTCCTTGCTTCCTTCACACTCATCCATCTTTACATCCATTCTTCCTCACACATTCATCGTAGCCCTTGTGGGAATTAGGACGTGACGGGTGGCGAAACACGTCACCGTCATTTTTTAACGAATTAGGTATATTAAGATTCGTCATAGTGAATCGTGGATAGTAGTTTCATGTAAAAAGACACGAAGGTAAAGCCGGAGCATAGGACTTGTGCATTACCCTCCACCTTTACCTTCACTATCAAATGGACTTAAAATGTGTTTTATTGGCAAAATATATGTTAATTCCCTAAATACAATATGGACAGTCAAAAGTTTTACATAGCTAAGATCTGTGTCTGTATAGACATTTGCAATTCCTAAATTATTAAAAATACATTTCTTACCTTCCCATTCATACATACGTTCGTTTTCTGAATACCCCAATATAGTAACCATACAACGTCAGCGCTCAAGATCCATGCCGATAAGAATACATAAATGTTACGCGTGTCAGATAGTGATAAATCCCCCGATGAAGTAACGTAGCACGCATAGTTGTCGAGCACTAATCCAGTCCGTACATCAAGTAAGCACGGATCATACAACATGAACATCCAAATGTAAATTAAAATTCAAACATTTTTTATGGAAGAGATAAGAATATAAGAGGTTCACTTGATGGTAAGCAATCACGAATCTCTACGAGCATTTGAAGTAATAAGGGTACAGCAAATTAATAGCCTACTTTTGAGGAAGGAAACTCGACCCCTCGGGGTCGGAACTCACCACCAACCGCAAAACTTTTAAATCGGTAAATATTTTGTACAATAGGGGAAAAACTAGAGATAGGATTTTTAAAATAATTTGGCTATTATCTGAGGTATCTGTTCATTTTGGAAAAGTGGGTCTATTGTGTAAATAGTTTGGGAATCCATGGCCTAAGGAATTGATGTCTATTGAGCTATATTGTATAATACGCCACCACAATTAAACAATATGACTGATAACAATATAAGACTATGAAAATGAAATTAAAACACAACGTCACTGATGTAAATTGGCGGGAAATGTCCTAGATATTTTATGTATTTCTTTTAACAAATGGCATTCAACACTGTCAGTAGAGAATATATCGTTCATTTTCTCTGAACTGTTTCCCATATTAAATTTTCGGCTGATCCGCCTTTGACAGGGAAAATTAATTGATACTAATTGTAAATTCTCGCTTTATGCTATCTTAGTACTCGGCGTGTTAAATTAATTTCTAAACAGCTGCCTGTGATGAATTTAAAAAAACCTGAAAAACTAAACGTTTTTGTAAATAATCAAGAGTTTTTATATGGACAGTCAAAAGGGTTTGTGTTTCGCCCCAACCGCCGACACGTGTTTAGCCCCAACACGAGGCATCTTCAGGTATAGTAGACTCTACGGAAGACAACCGAAAAGTTTCAGTTGTCTTCAAAAAGTTCTAAACTTTTCGGTTGTCTTCCGTAGAGTCTACTATACCTGAAGATGCCTCGTGTTGGGGCGAAACACGTGTCGTTTACAAGATGGAAAAGTGATAATGTGTGTTTGGTGTTGTGTATAGTGGTTGGTGGGTGGAGAATTGATGGCCGACTTTCGGTAAGTTTTTGGTTTAAGTTCCAAATAAATCCACTGAACCCAACAGAAAAAACACACATTGTTAATTTTCTGTTATTGTTTTGCTTGTCGCGGATCTAAGCTAAGTAAAACTTTTGACTGTCCATATAGTGATAGATTTCCGCAAGGTAACGCCTGACTCTATTAATAATCAAGAGATTTCGATAAAATAATAAAGAATATTCAACAAACAAAATAAAAAATACTTATTCGTTGAATATTCTTTATTATTTTACCAAAACTTGTGATCAATGGCGACTTCACGTATCGAAGTTCGGGTCATTAGCCCTTCGATTTTTACATTATTTTGGGCTGAGGATCTTTCGTCGGATTATGATTTTGACAGGTCTTTAATAGTGGAAGAGCCACGCTGCAGATACTTTGTCAAGAATGGCATAATATTTGTCTGTAGCGTGAATGGTCCGGCTCGCCCGGGGCAGTACTACACTACCGTAGAAAACAGACATCTGAGTGGTACCGCGCTTCGTACGGTGTGCGGCTGAGTTCCGGAGGCCCAACACCCTCTCCCCTCACCCTCCCCCTCCCACTCCGGCAACGCTTTCGCACTGCCAATGGCGCTGCGGATATCTATGGGCGGCGTTGATTGCTTTTCGTCAGGTGACATACTTGCTTGTTTGATTTCCTATCCCATAAAAAAAAAAATATTCATGATATTTTTATATTTCTTTTAAATATTTGTAAATTATTATTGTACATATAAACGTGGGCACCCAAAACAATCTTGGCGGCGTACTATGATGGCCGATGTGCAGAAGATGGGTCTATCCTGGAGCGAAGTGAAGCATATGGCCTCTGACAGTTCGAAATGTAGAAACGTTGAATCTGCCCTATGCCCCACCAGGGGGACTTAGGACTCAGAGAGAGAGAGAGAGAGACATAAATAATAAACTGTTTCTCTCTCATGTTTGAAATTCTGCCTTTATGGAGTTTCATATTCAATTGCATTATACATATAATATATATATGTAACACTGTTTTTAACTTTTTTCTTCGAGAATATTCCGTGAAAAGCTAAATCATTTTCAGCAGAATTCTTTCTCTGCAGGATTTTCCCAAGAAGGTATAGACTTGTATAAATAATGGTTTAAACTGGTTACCCCGAAAAGCTTGCCGTTCTTACACGAAAATTGAAACGCTTTAAAATTCAACGGATCAGGTGAAAAAGCGCAAATCTCGTTTGCAAGTAAAACGACACGCAAAACAAATAAAAACAAAACCTATTGCTTGTGTATCTTTCTTTGTTGGATTCTTTTAAAAGATGTCAAAGTGAAAAACAGGCTTAAGAGGAAAATTGCTTGTTTATATTTGACAAAGCTCTTTGTGGCCCTTTTCAACGTAAATTTGGAATTTAAATGGGTTGATGCCCGGTTTTGAACGTGTGGACAAAATATAAAAAAATATCAGCCATTCATCATACATGTTTCAAGTGAAAAAAGCATCACAAAAAGCGCAAAGCTCTAATTTCTTTTTTTAAAGTTTTTCTTTCTTCATGCATTTTGTTTTTTATGGTATAAGAAGGCAGTCGAGCAGGCGTGTCACCTGATAGAAAGCAATCAACGCCGACCGTAGACGTCCGCAATGTCATAGGACAGTGCAGAAGCGTTGCCGACCTTTAAGGAAAGTGAAATTTTATGGGTTGTGCGGACGGGGGTGGGGGGGGGCAGAACTCAACCGCTCACCAGCTGAAGCGCGGTAGCTGAGCTACCACTCAGACGCCGGTCTTCTACGGGAGTGTGATACTTCCCCGGTCGAGCCGGCCCATTCTTGCTACAGACAAATATTATGCCATTCTTGACAAAGTATTCGTCTGCAGCGTGGCTCTACCACGTAAGGAAATATGTGCATTTTTTGCAATTTTGAAATAATGCATACCTGCATGCATTATTGCACGGAAATCCATTACGTTGACGGTCAGAATTTGACTTAGGTTAGATCCGATAAAACAAACAAAAATAGAAAAATACTATTATGTGCCTACTAAAGGTAGCTTACAAAATTGGAAATTATAGACTATCTAATCTAATTCTTACCGAAATGTCGCTTTTTTTAGACAACCTATTTTATATACAACCCTTCAGGACTTCACGACTCTCCAAGATCAGTCTTCCCTACCAGGAGCGGCCCGAAGGCCATCACCCGTCCAAGGTACCGCTGGAGTGATGCCTTGACTTGAAGGAGCTCCAAGTCGAGAACTGGCAAACGGTGGCGCAAGATCGGTCAAGTGGCGACTCTTGTCGGTGGAGGCCAAGACTCATTTTGGGTGGTTGCGCCCGCCTAAGTAAATATATAGAACCCACTGCCAAGTACCGACTTCTCCATTTCTGAAGGAATGAACATTTACCCACCACGCTTGTCCAAGGTGGATTGATGGAAAATTTAACATACATACACATCGTCACGCCTGTCTCCCGTATGGG
Organism: Baronia brevicornis; assembly: GCA_031353405.1. Lineage (NCBI taxonomy): Eukaryota > Metazoa > Arthropoda > Insecta > Lepidoptera > Papilionidae > Baronia > Baronia brevicornis. The sequence goes on along the minus strand of JASFAT010002469.1, from coordinate 627,861 downwards.
TAGGCAGAGACCACAGATCTCCATCTGCTACAATCTCGGCATACTTCCCTTGCATACTCCGGCATACTTCCACACTCATTATTTTCCTCATGCAAGCTCGCCGGTTAAGGGTACTCTTGACCTGGCCTTTCTTAAAAACTTCAACAATTTGATCAAGGTATGTTTTCCGTGGTCTTCTCCTACCGACCCTTCCATCCACATTCGCAACGTAAATTTCTTTTGCCAGTCTTTCATGCATCCTCTCTATATGCCCAAACCGTCTAAACTCGGAATAAATATCTGTAGGCAACACATATATTTATAACAATGCGGGATTAAAACCCGGAATTGACTCTTAAAAGTAGTAGCTTCCTCACTGAACCAATTAGGCTTTAAATAAGCCTAATTATACTCTTTCAGAAACTCTTGTAAAAACTGACACCGTAAAATGTTGTAGAAATAAATCAACGCATAAGTAACGAGGGAATAAATCAGTGTTTATGGCGTAATATTTCTTCGAAAGAGAGCTTAATATTAAAAATTGAAATGACAGGAAGGACGACACTGTTTCAAATGAATTTGTCCGCGGTTGTTATATTGGATAGGCTTGAACACAGACAATAGTTAAGGTGGTATCCAGAGATATTACCTTAGGGTAATACCCTAGGGTAAGATCCCTGAAATAGTGATGCAAGTGTCAATGGTGATGGTTGCTTACGATCACATGACCCGTTTACTCGTTTGCCTATAGTTTTCATAAAAAAATTATACATTTAAAAATGCTTCGAAATTTTTAAATGCTAAAGTTATCATATCAGATTGGAACGTGTTTATCTTACTCTCAACTTATGTAATAAAGTTTGCGGAGTTACTCGTTCTATTCCGATTCCATTTTCATAATTTAAAACAAAAAGGGGAATAAATCTTCTACCACTTACCGATTCCACATTTATACACGGCGCACATGTCTGGAAAAGACGTTCTGAGTACGTGAGCCGAATCCCATTCTGTTGGGGGTGTATTTGCCTTACATTTAAGCTTTCTAACTTTATGTTTGATAATATGATTATTGCTCTGAACTAAAAAAACACGCGTCATTAATACGACGCGTGTTATGTTTCAAAACGAGAGAGGTGTGTATATGTTTTAAATACCTTAACCAATCGATTAACAGCTCCACTGCTGGAAATAGGCCTCCCCCAAGAAGTCCTACCTAGCCCGAACCTTCACGCATCCAGTTTCTGTCAGCCGCCCTACGCAGATCGTCGCATCATCTAGCATCCCACACTACGTTTACCGAGACGCGATCTCCACATCAGTGTTTGTCTACTCCAACAATTGTCGGATCTCCGACAAACATGATCAGCCCATTGCCACTTTAGTTTGCTAATTCTAAAGACTATGTCTGTGACTTTAGTTCTCTGACGGATTTGTTAAAATTTTAATACCTCAAACAAGTACAATTTTTCCTTATCCAGTTCAGGGATTCATTCATTCATTTTTCTTTAAATACACTCTTTATACAACAACAAAAGCCACCAAAATGAGGGCACTAGATTTTCCTATATTCCTGTATGAGGCAGAGGCATGGACCCTACGACGATCTGACAGGGAGAAGAAGTACGCCCTATAAATGTGGTGGTGCTTGAGAATGCTCGCTATCTCACGGATCGAGTACAGAAGAGACGTCTCCTTTCTCCAAGAACTCAAGGTTAAGCAACGCCTATCCTCCATTGTATGTTCAATGTCACATACTTACTTTCTTTGAGCACGTGTCTCAACGACAACATCTTTATGGAGAACCCGAAGGGACTAAAGACCGCTCACAATGGCCCTCTACATGAATGAAAAAGGCAGCCATAAAGGTGAATGGTGGCATCTGGTAAAGCAAATTACCACTAACATAACGACCACGACTGCTCTGTCAAGAGAATGACGACCAAGAAGAAGAAGTTATTCTTTGTTGCACATAACAAATATTGTAGTCATATAAAATTAAATTTATTAAAAATGAAGACGACGTGGTTCGCCATCCGTTACGTCCTGATTCCCACGAGGGCGAGAAGCGACTAACGGAGAGCCGTTTCGTTACGATGAATGTGAGAGATGGCCGGGATGAAATCCATCGGGTTGAAGTGGCCTGAAGTGAAGCGCGTCGCTCAAGACCGATCCCAATAGAGAAGCGCTGTGGATGCCACTGTGAGAGGAAGGATTGATGAAAAGATGGATGAGTGTGGAGGAAGCAAGGAAGGTGTGCCGGGATCGTAGTGGATGGAAATCTGTGGTCTCTGCCTACCCCTACGGGAAACAGACGTGACGACATGTATGTACGAGTATGTAAAATAAAAAAAAATGTTTAATATTTAAAATTCTAATTTACCTTTATATATATTTGATTAAAAATTATTTCAACAAGAGAGATTGGATTTTCGGGCGGGATTTCAACCTGTCCTAGGTTAAAACTTAAGTTCAGGAATTAGTGTAACTCGCTTATTAGTGAGTGTAAATTAACACCATATCAAGTAAAACGTTCAACTTTGTATAACAATACGTTTGGTTTCAGCTTTAAGGAGATTATTCCAATAGTTCGGATTACTGAGAAGCTGCTAAGGGCAAAGATCCCGCCAATATAGAGTTTATGTTCAGGATTAAAACATCGAATTTAATACATATATTACACGAACAATTTACACTACGTCCTTTTTTAGTTTCATCATCATCATCATCATCATCATGGCCTTACAGCCGCGGGTGGGTCTTAGTCCGGTTCAGTAATTTTTCCAGTCGGATCTTAGTTTGGCTTTTTCTCTCCAGCCCCTCACACCGATTGCCTTAAAGTCATCATCGACGCCATCTAGCCATCCAGCTCCATCCAGCCCAACATAGGCGTCAAATTTTAACGGTTTTCATGACGTTCGGCTCGTTGTACAGCTCATAATGCTCGTGGTTGTAAAGTGTACGCCATTGCTCATTTTCCAACAAATGACCAAAGATTAAAAATTTTCTCTCAAAGGTGAGTAGAGATTTTTTGTATTTAGTTTCATCACTTTTTATTGAATAGGAAGGCAGTCGAGCAGGTTTTATTCTTTTCGAAATATATCCATTAGAGACAGTCCAAGCACAGCCTTCTCCATAGCTTCTCAAGTGATGTTTCAGAACTGCAGTAAGGCAGTACACATTTGTCAGAAACTTTCGTCTTTAGGCTTTGAGGTACGAACTTGATCTTTTCACGTCGTTCTATTAAAGAGATATATCCTATTCGCGTACTTTTAGAATTTTTGAAGTGAAAACTTCTATAGCCGCGTTACACTACTCTGGGTAGGGAAAAAATCTAAGAGTTCGCGTCAGCAACATGCTAATTCTTAACGCATATATTATTAAAATATTAAATTTATTTACATATTATTATTTATTTAAAATATTATTAATTATTAATTTATGTATTTTTTATTATTTATTTATTTAAATTATATATTTGTTATTTATATATTATTAAGACTTCAATTCTTATTTACTTCGCGGTTTCGCGTCAGCAACATGCTAGTGCTTAAGGTATATCCATAGCTATGAGTATAGCTATAGACATACTTTAAACACAGTTAATGCGCGCGCAGCTGCCTACGTACACGCTTCACGCCAACACATTGTATATACCCGATTGTATGTGTGTGTGTTGGACGGTTCATGCATGGATAATTTTTTGTGAGTCGCGTCAGCAACATGCTGTAGTGATAGCAGCGTTTAATATTAATTTGGAATTTCAAAATACAATTTTACTATTTTAATTACTATATTATTAAATTTTTTTTTTAGTTTTCACTTCTGTCCGCAGTCCTCATCCGTTGTCATCCGTCAGTCCGTCCATGCATCCGTTTTTTTTACGTCAATTGTCCATTGTGTTTCCCACCTATATATAGGACATAGAAGCATTCAAGAGAAGAGCATATGTAAACGCAATAACCTGGCAACACATCTGAGTAGCACCTGTTCGTATACACACATACACATATAGTCACGCCTGTCTCCCTGTAGTGTTAGGCAGAGACCACAGATCTCCATCCGCTACGATCCCGACACACCTTCCTTGCTTCCTTCACACTCATCCATCTTTTCATCCACCCTTCCTCTCACACTCGTCGTAGTGAAACGGCTCTCCGTTCGCTTCTCGCCCTCGTAGGAATCAGGACGTGACGGGTGGCAAACCACGTCGCCGTCATTTTTTAACTCTCTGCTTTAAATAAGCATTGGGAATCAAAGAACCAATTCTATCTGCTTCTAGTTAAAAAATAATTTGTCGTTAAATGCGGTCTCACCGGTTAGAAGCGGGTTGGACATTGGAATTTAATATACGGGCCGCTTTATTACGAAAAGTTAGGCAAGATCACACACAAAGGGGTGCTTATTGTGAGCTATTCAATATTAGCTTGTTTCCATATAACGAATTTTAACGCAGTAAGATAATTGTATTATCTTTACATATTATAAGCGGTTACTATATACAAATATTCATTATTATATTTGTTTATACTTATTTTTATGGGATAGGAAGGCAAACGAGCAGGCGTGTCACCTGATGGAAAGCAATCAACGCCGCCCATAAATTTCCGCGGTACCATAGACAGTGCGAACGCGTTGCCGACATTTATGAAAAGTGTCATTATGGGAGTGGAATGTGAGGGGAGGAGTAGAGGGAGGGCGAAGGTGTTGGGCTCCCGGAACTCGGCCGCTCACTGTACGAAGCGCGGTGGGTAAGCTACCACCAAGACGCCGGTTTTCTGCGGGAGTGTGATACTTCCCCGGGCGAGCCGGCCCATACATGATACAAACAAATATTATGCTATTCTTGACAAAGTATTCGGCTGCAGCGTGGCTCTGCCACTATTAAAATTTTTCTTCCTGGACATATTCTAGTACAAAGTTGGAATTAACACCCGAAGGTGTTCTTTTGTAGTCAACCTTTGGGTTAATATAAAAGATTTTTCAATCTAGGTTAAAAACAAGTAAAAATATATAATTTTAACAGCCAAACTATGTTACTGCCTCTTAATAAAGAGTCTGAGTATGAAAAACATTAGGCGTTGAGGAACCGCAAATGCAATTACATAGTCTTCAAAAGAAACCTTGCCTATGGACTATAAGGAGGAGGCTTTTAGCGGCTGATGTACGCACTCGACGACCAGCACGGGCCCCCAAGTTACACTGTAAGCACCGAATTGCTCGATTGAGGTTAGCTAGGACATCTTGGACACTAGTTAACTGGAGCACCTACGTCGGCGAGTGTTACGAAGACCAGGAGAACGCTATGCTGACGTGTGTTTGAAAGAAATCACCCCTTATGATGGAGGATCTGATATGTTTTGGGCGCGAATTTCCACCTATCGTACCGAGATAGTACTCATTGAAAATGGCTCCCCAAATGCGTAAAGGTAAACAGAAATCCTTTGTCAACATACACAACCCGCACTGATTGTTATATGGCGAGATGCCATTAACATGAATGATAATGCTCGGGCCCACCGTTTGGCGACGTAGACGCTCATATGCAAGAGGTCTGTATTCGTCGTTTGGAATAACAAAAAACTGGTTTTCCTTTCATAGTTTGAGAAATTTTTATAAAACTATTCTTACATTGGCGAAACAAAATGGTATTTTTTGAGGTCTTCTTCTAAGAGTGCCTCTCCGACTTGCGAAGGTTGGCAGCCAATTCAGCACAACTTTCCTCCCCCTTCGCGAGGTGCAGCAGTTCTGGAGCACTCGCTATCCCGGTCAACTCCCTGATATTACGTAGCCAAGACTTTCTTTTTCGACAAACTTGCCTTTTGCCCGCGATTTTTCCCATCATGATCAGTTGCAGCAATTTGTACCTGTCATGTCTCATGATATGACCCAGGTAAGCAACTTTTCTACCTTTGACGGTCTGCAAAAGTTCACATTTTTTGAGGGAAATACATATATTCCATCAAATTTATTCATTGATTTAAGATACCTAGAAGAATAGGTTGTATAATTCAAAAGCCGAATTTTTTCTTAGAGATGTCAAATACTACGTTTTGTAATTGTATAAACGAATTACTATGTAATTCAATTATAAACAAAGCAAACTTAAGACGTAATACAAATAAGATTACTCAATTAGTTTCAGGTAAAACGGTAGAGGTTTTAATGAAATTATACACGGGTATATTGACGGTCATACCTCTAGGTTCGAAGGTGAATCCCCTGTCGATAAATACGGCAAGTTTGCCGTTTTGATAAACAGAGATTAAATTAAATTTCTATTTAGTTTGTTATTTACAATTTTAGTACTTTGTTGCTCAAAACTAAATACCGCTTACATCGATTATAACGCACCACTGAATTATAAGACTCACCTTAAATATTTCAAGCTAGAATTTAAAAAAATCTGAATTATATATTTTAGTTATATAGTGTACAATAATTCGCCGGAGAATCAGAGTGACCGACATAGCTCTTCAGGTTAGCAGACTGAAGTGGCAATGGGCCAGACATGTTTGTCGGAGAATCGAAAATCGTTAGAGTAGACGAGTGCTAGAGTGAAGACCGCGATTCGGCAAACGTAGTGTGGGACGCCCCCCTACAAGATGGAGCGACGATCTGGGCAAGGCGGCTGGCAGAGACTGGATGTGTGTAGCCGAAGATCGGGCTAGGTGGCGCGTCTTAAATGAGGGCTATGGCCAGCAGGGGACTGTCGCGGGCTGATATTGATATTTATGTATATAATTAAAGAAATAGATTCTATCCCTATCACTTGGATGGCTGGCCGTTCACCACCGTGCGATTTAGTTGCAGTTTTCTGATACCAGCTGTGGAAATGTGGAACAACTTATCACCTGCGGTGTTCCCGCGTGATTATGACATGGGAATATCCAAGAAAAGAGCGTATGTGTTCGTTAAAGGCCAGCAACACGTATGCTACGCCTCCGTCGATGCGGATGTTTGTGGACGACGGTGACCGCTTACCAACGGATAACCCGCATGCTCGTTTGCCTGCTATGCTATATAAAAAAAAACTTAAAAATATTTTTATCGTTCAAACACTTTCATCGTCAGAAGAACCATCATCTTCACTTTGTTTCGTCAGTTTAATTTGATCATCAGAAGAAGCATTAGATTCACTTTCTGATTTATTACTGAGATATATTATTTAGATACTGAGATATTTTCCCATGAAAATATCATCTTCTGAACTATCAACAGCATTGGTGATGCAGCACTTTTTAATAAGTCTTCCACTATTACGTGGATAGTCAGAACTTTTACTTAGTTAAGATCCGTGACAAGCAAACAAAAACAGAAAAATAATTAAGTTTAAAAAAAAACTGTGTTTGTTTGCTTGTCGCGTACCTTAGGTAAGTAAATGTTCTGACTGTCCACATAGTAATTGATTTCCGCAAAGTAACGCCTGACTCCATTAATCATCTTCCACTATTGACTGCAAGTATAATGGATACGTCAAATTCTCACGTATCGTTATATCCAGCAGTCGCCAACCATTCTATCGAATATAGGACACATCATAAATAACTAAAATAAAATAAAAAAGGCTTTTATTTCTTTCAAGAGCTTTACAAAAAAATAACTAATTTAGCTAAGTCTGAATTAATTTAATCCTCTTTAGCATCAAGACTATTTGAGATTCTTTATTTTATTTATAGGTTTTGAATTTAATTAAGTTTTTCTGTAAGTGCTTAGTTAAGAAATTTATTAGTCTGCAAGAACCTCCCCACGGGTGAAGGTCTCCTCCAAAGAAGCCCATTGATCTCTATTTTGAGCTGTAAGCATTATTCTTGGCCCGTCGTTTTACTTATATCTTTCGCTTATCTCATGAGCGGTCTTCCTCTGTTTCGTTCGAGTCGTCGAATCACGAATACTGACGCATAAAAACACTTATATTCTATGTAATACCGTACTTCTGACCAACAGAAAAACACACATTATTAATTTTCTGTTATTGTTTTGCTTGTCGCGGATCTTAGCTAAGTAAAACTTTTGACTGTCCACACACATTATTAATTTTCTGTTATTGTTTTGCTTGTCGCGGATCTTAGCTAAGTAAAACTTTTGACTGTCCACACACATTATTAATTTTCTGTTATTGTTTTGCTTGTCGCGGATCTAAGCTAAGTAAAACTTTTGACTGTCCACGTAATACCTTAATTACCGGACAGGCGGCTAGGTAAAGATACTCCCTGACCATAACCTCCCTGACCTGATTTTCTACATAATCTTTCCTGATTTCTACAAAACTGGCAATTTAACGGAATAGTACATTTTAAACGAAACCAATATCCTTATCTAAAACGGAAGCTACGTTCCGCATACAGTCCTCAAAGGAATCGGCTCAAGTTGCCTCGCAATGAAGTTAACGTGTGCTATCAATTCGATATTAGACCAAAATACAACAAAATAAAGTTCAATATGGAACAAATTTTATGAAAACTGGCGATGGATACATTCTTTTTAAAAACATACCTTGCTTTTATATGTTGTAAATATTTTATATCAAATCGCGTTTATTATAACTAATCCATACGACACTGCAACCTTCTAAAAACAAGTTTTTTAGTGGTAGAGCCACGCTCCAGACGAATACTTTGTCAAGAATGGCATATTATTTGTCTGTAGCATGAATGGGCCGGCTCGCACCGGGGAAGTACCACACTCCCGCAGAAAAACAGCGTCTGGGTGGTAGCTTATCTACCGCGCTTCATACGGTGAGCGGTCTCCCACTCCCCCTCCGATTTTCACTCCCACTCCCACTCCCATAATTTCACTTTCCTTTAAGGTCAGCAACGCTTCCGCACTGCCTATGGCCCTGCGGATGTCTATGGGCGGCGTTGGTTGCTTTCCATCAGGTGTCATGCCTACTCTTTTGCCTTCCTATGCCTTAAAAATAAGTCTACTCTATTTCAAGGGCAGGCCACGCATTTGTAATGTCTAGGGTGATGCGCATGTCTATGGGCGGACTTGATTGCTTTCCATTAGATGACATACTTGCTCGTTTGCCTTCCTATCCCATAAAGAAAGACTATAGTCAACTACCGTTTATCCGAACAAATTTTTCCAATCTTTGTTTTTCTTCTTTGTTTACAACTTTAAAAAGATGTATATATTGCCTCTCACTGGATGTATTTAAGAGAAGAATTAAAGAACATTTCTTTTCAATATAAAATATTTATATATGTATATATTTATGTGTATATTATATATATGTATCCTCTTATTTATATAGTATTATATTATATATTATTAGTATTTATATGTTTATATATGTATGGTTTTATATATAATAGTATGTATTGTTATGTATATTGTTATTGTATTTTGTTGTTGTACACTTATTTCTATCCTCACAGCTTATCTTATCTCTCTTTCACTCCTAGGTTTGCTGGAAGAAAACTCAATTTTGAGGTAAGCTCGCCTTTGTACGTCTTCTTTCCTTTTAATTCTTGTATTTCGTGTTTTATGTGTACAATAAAATATTAAATAAATAAAAAAAATATATTTATGTATCTAATGGTGTTATATGCATGTACATAGTGTATGCACTCACCCCACCCCCATATATATAACCATTTCAATAGCATTCCTACGTAAGCACGTTTTAAGATCATATTTCGCAGTATTAGCGCAATTCGGGGTATTTTACGCGGACAAGGGACTTCGGTTTATCCGAAAATTTCGTTATCCGAACCGGCCGCCGTCCCGATCATTTCAGATAAACAGGAGTTTATCCGAAATTATCTGTATATATAATGGAGGAGACAGTTGACAGTGTATATAATAGTATATGATTCAACAAAAGTATATAAAAATGATTATATATGCTATAGGTATATTTTAAAGTATTTTTTTTGTTTACGGACCATATATGTCTCATTGCTGAGCACGGGCCTCTCCATTTCTGGAGGAACGGACGTTAAACCCACCACGCTTGTCCAATGCGGATTGATGGGGTTACCAGACTCGGAATAAATATTTGTAATTCATACGTATATTTATTCCGATGCGGGGATCGAACCCGTGACCATTGACTCCGCGGGTGGCGGGCCCCGGTACTGAGCCAATTGGTCGTCGTCTTTAAAGTGTTGACTACTATTATATTTATTTATTTCTATTAAATTTATCTAAAGAGAAAGCACACTCAGAATAACATAATACACAGCTCATCAATAATTTTTGTTTTGAACCTACAGCGATGGAAGAATAACCAGACGTAGCTCGTTACCGTGAGGCGGGAACGAAGACATCTGATTTCACGGTGCAATTGGCAGACGGTTCAGCTTGGATGTTTCATATTAGAGCCGTGAAGTTTTATTTCCATGGATATTAGAATCGACATTATGCATTGCTTTTAAATGTATTCTGTTTTACAATACAATTTTTTTCTACAAAAATTCCTCTACTTTGGCGATCAAGTACGGTGAGTTTTTTCCCGGCACTTCATACAGCTGACTAAATCGTTTGCCTACCATCAAAACTCCTACCAGCTGCGAAAAAAGCAGCCATATTGTGTCTAGGATCGTGTGAAGGTTCCTTTTCTCGGATGCCTAAATCCTTCGTTGCTTGGTATATCCCACCACAAAAAAAGAATTAATAACCATAATAATAATATTATTTTATAACGTTTTTATATTAATAATATTGTTAAGAGAAAAACTGTGTAAATACAGGAGATTAAAATGTTATTAAATTGTGTAATTTACAAGATTTTCAATTAACATAAAACTTTCTTTACTTTAACAAAATTGGCAACTAAGAAAAGGCTATATATATATATATATATATATATATATATATATATATATATATATATATATATATATATATATATATATATATATATATATATATATATATATATATATATATATATATATATATATATATATATATATATATATATATATATATATATATATATATATATATATATATATATATATATATATATATATATTTAAATACTATCAAAATATTATACACACAATACATATTAACTTAGTCGCAAGCGTGCCGACCGTCCCGGGATCGGGCTCCCCCAGGTACTATGGTGCCTTACCTCAGCATGCAGGGCTCTGCTGAGGATGACCTCCATCCTCCCTTGCGGCTCGTGGGATTCACTGAGACGAATTTAATATAGCTAATTTGTTGAAAAATGACGGTGACGTGGTTCGCCACCCGTCACGTCTTGATTCTCATGAGGGCGAGAAGCGACCAATGGAGAGTCCGTTTCGCTGTGATGAATGCCAGCGGATGGAGCTCTGTGGTCTCTGCCAATCCCTACAGGGGATAGGCGTGAAAATATAAAAAAATACGTATTATAATTAATGAAGTGGCCATTAATACATAATTTATCACATTACTTTTAATATTGAAAAAAAATTATTCATTGTATTCAATTGTACAATGTTGCCCAAATCCTTGCAATATTTTCTTACTTTATTTAATACTTTATTGTACACATAAAACACGACATACAAGAATTAAAAGGAAAGAAGATGTACAAAGGCGAGCTTAACTCAAAATTGAGCTTTCTTCCTGCAAACCTAGGAGTGAAAGAGAAATAAGATAAGCTGTGAAGATAGAAATAAGTGTACAACAACAAAATATAATAATAATATACAAAGCAATACATACTATATAAAACCATACATATATAAACATATAAATACTAATAATATATAATATAATACTATATAAATAAGAGGATACATATATAATATACACATAAATATATACATGTATAAATATTTTATACTGAAAGGAAATGTTCTTTGTGGGTTATTGCCGATAATTGTACATATTATGGCATTTTTGGAATACAAAATAACTTTTTTTGCACCATATGACAGCCTGGTCCTTCACAAATAGAACAACTAATACCGAAATGTCTCGTACAGTAAAACCGGCGAAGAACTAAGCTATGCAATGTCTACCGTCTTCTTTCGAAGCTATAAACCAAATTATATTCTTGTAGGTACACGAAAAAGCTTTTAAAGAGAAACATCTTGTGACTAACAAATGTTATCTTTAAATCCTTGCTCCATTGCGGAAGCTGGCGTATCGAGTTTAGTTTATATATGTTTGTACGTTGCTATTCTCTTAAGTGAGTATTTTTTATGGGAATGGCATGGAAAACAATCAATGCGGTCCATAGACATCCACAATGCATATATATATATATATATATATATATATATATATATATATATATATATATATATATATATATTCTTCTTATATTCTTCCTCTCATATTCATCGCAGCGAAACGGCTGTCCATTAGTCGCTTCTCGCCCTCGCGGGAATCAAATGTGACGGGTGGCGAACCACGTCACCGTCATTTTTCAACAAAGTAGGTATATTAAAATTCGTCTCAGCGAATCTCACGAGCTGCAAGGGAGGATGGAAGTCAGGTACAGCAAAGCCCCGCATGCTGAGGTAAGGCTCCATAGTACCCGGGGGAGCCCGATGCCGGGATGGTCCGCAAGCTTGCAATTAAGCTCGCCCCTAGCCACGTCCATCCTTTGGCATGGTATCCGTTACCAGCCGTACCGGCGGGGTTACCAGAATCAGATTACCAGAATTTATAAATCCATACATATATTTATTCCGATGCGGGGATCGTACCCGCCACCATTGACTCCGGGTGGAGGGCCCCGCCACTGAGCCAATCAGTCGCCACTAAGTCAAAAAAAAAAAATATATATATATATATATATATACTGTCTGACATACACTTATAGTATTGTAATGTTTGAATAACGACCCGTTGGATGAAATTTATTTAACTACCATATTTGACGGCATATAAGAATCCTAGGCGGATTCTTTATTTCACATTTTTCTTAAATGCTGGCAACGCTTCTGCAATGTCTATGGCACTGCGGATGTCTATGGACGGTGTTGATTGCTTTCCTTCAGTTGACACACCTATTCCTCTGCATTCCTATTCCATAAAAAAACCAAATATGTCAATTTTTTTATAGAATATCTTATTTTTTTATGTAATATAATCGCTCCGATTTACGTCTCGATATAAAATTAGATTGTTCACCCAAATAAACTTAAATTTACAGAACACGTGAAAGACCTTTATGAAATGAATTTTTTTATTTATTTTACAATTAAAATATGTTGTCCAGCACTCACTGAACAAAAACATTAAACGTTTCAAGTTAATTGCTTCTTCCGTTAAAATAATACGGTCCAAGCGAAAAAATATTCAATTCTAATTGAAAGTCAATTGAAAATCGCTGTAAAAACATTTTAAAAAACACACGTTGATGAAAACAATGTTGGGAAATGTTTAATAAAACATATATTATGATATAATAAGCTTATTTTATTTTTCACTGCCACGGAAGACTATAGTCACCCGCCGGAAAAGAACACCGGGTGCACAACAAAATACACAACGGGTGACTATAATCACCAACCACAAAATGCCATCTGTACACGACGGGTGGGTACAGTCACCGTCCACAAGTTACCACCTATAACACCACAGAACTCAACCGCTCACCGTACGAAGCGCGGTAGCTAAGCTACCACTCATACGCCGGTTTTCTGCGTGGAGTGTGGTACTTACCCGGGCGAGCCGACCCATTAATGCTACAGACAAATACTCTACTTGAAAAAGTATTCATCTGCGGCGTGGCTATACCACTTCTCGAGAATGAAGATGGTATGAAGATGAATAGTTCTACTTAATTAACTGCCAACCTTCGCTAGTCGGAGATTCTAAAAGAAAACGAAGAAATAGAATGAAATTTCTAATAACAAACTTGTTTGTTGGTTAAAATGTTGAAGCCTGTATAGAAGGCTTAAAACTTAAGGCTTAACTTAAGGCTTGTAAATTCTTTCCACGCACCACCAGTTTGTGGAATCAGTTACCCTCGGCGGTCTTTACGAACCGTTACGACATTGGAACCTTCAAAAAACAAGCCTATACATACCTAAAAGGCCGGCAACGCTTCCGCGACTCCTGCGTTGTCGCGGTTGCCCGTGGGCGGCGTTGATTGCTTTCCATCAGGCGACACGGTTGCTCGTTTGCCCTCCTATCCCATAAAAAAAAAAAGAAGGATCCTATATAAAAATAAATAGGTGTTGCTAAAATCAAACAATTTAGAAAAAAGAAATAAGCTACTTAGACTCCGGTTTTCTGCGGGAGTGTTGTTCATCCCCGGGCGAGCCGGCTCGTTCATGCTACAGACAAGTAATATGCCATTCTTAAAAAAGTATTCGTCTGTAGCGTTGGGATAGCACTTGAAATTGATAGAGATTGAATAGATGTATTTATTTCCTTCTGCAGTAAACACACATAAGTACATAATACATTATTAGATATTGAATTAATATTCATAGTACATACAGATAGAAATTCGTCTCTCGTCGCCCATACCACAAAGTCTGAAGACAAAAGTCTTCAACCAGTGCGTCCTGCCCGTACTCTCTTACGGTGCCGAGGCGTGGACACTGACAGTCCGTCTCCTCGCAAAGCTCAAAGTCGCTCGGAGGGCTATAGAGAGAGTTATGCTCGGGGTTTCACTGGTGGACAGAATGAAGAAATTTGCCGGAGAACCAGAGTCACCGACATTGCTCTTCAAGTTAGCAGGCTGAAGTGGCAATGGGCTGGACACGTTTGTCGGAGAACCGACAATCGTTGGAGTAGACGAGTGCTGGAGTGGAGACCGCGACTCGGCAAACGTAGTGTGGGACGCCCTCCTGCTAGATGGAGCGACGATCTGCGCAAGGCGGCTGGCAGAGACTGGATGCGTGTAGCCGAAGATCGGGCTAGGTGGCGCGCCTTGGGTGAGGCCTATGTCCAGCAGGGGACTGCCGCGGGCTGATATTGATATTGACAGATAGAAATGGGCGATGGCTGAGTCAAAACCTCCACTCGTTCAGCAGAGAAACTGATTTTCTGCCTTCGACCGAACCTCGTAGAGATGCAGCGCAATGCAACTTGAGAAATAAGAGCCTTATATATGTATATACTTATAATCAACCCCCACATACAAACCTACTATCTCAAATCAAGGCTTGATTATAGCCTTATATAAATATAAATTAATACTTATCGTTTCCCGCAGGGGTAGGCAGAGACCACAGATTTCCATCCCCCACGATTCCGGCACACCCTACTTGCTTATTCCACATTCATCCATCTTTTCATCCATCCTTCCTCTCACATCGTAGCGAAACGGCTTTCCGTTAGTCGCTTGTCGCCCTCGTGGGAATCAGGATGTGACGGGTGGCGAACCAAGTTGCTGTCATTTTTATCATTCATTAAAATTTGTCATAGTGAATTCCACGAGCCGCTGGGAGGACAGAGGTCAGCTCCAACAGAACCCCACATTTTGAGGTAAGGCACATAGTACGAATTGATGGCCGATTATCGGTAAGTTTTTGGTTTAAGTTCCAAAGAAATCCACTTCATCCAGCGGAAAAGCACACATTATTAATGTTCTGTTATTGTTTTGATTGTCTCGGATCTTAGCTAAGTGGAACTTTTGACTGTCCACAAAGCGACTTATTCACTGTCGTTTCTCACAGGCTGAAATAAATTATCCACGTTGTTATCATATTTTTCGTCGCAATAACCAGAAAACAAGTTTAATCCATAAAAGACTTAATAACTTTTATAACATTGTTTCAGCAGACTCTCGTAAAATCCGACACCGTGGAACATTGCAAAATAAATTAAGTGCTCCTTTTACGCGGGTATAAATCAGTGGTTATGACATAATTTTTGTTGAGAAGAGATTAATTTAAAAAATTAAAATGACACGGAGCTCGAATCTATTATAAGATTATTTTCCATTTAAGAATTTAGCTTTTCTAGTCTTCTACATTCGTCCGGTCTTCGTGTAACAGTACGGTGCATTTTCCTCAAAACTTCTTTCCGCGCACCACTGTGCTATGGAACCAAGCTACCTTCAGCAGTGTTTCAGCGTTCTTCAGCGTTGATTGTTTTCCATCAGATGACACCCCTGCTCGTTTGCCTTTCTATTCCAAAAAAAATATTAAAAAAATGTTCATTTTCATACGGATTTATATTTAAATTGACTAAAACACCGATTTTAGGATTTAAGTGTTTAAATAATTTCTAATAAAAAAAAATTTTTAGACATCAAAACTAATGACATACTAAAAATATTGTTAGGAGCTGGGGTTCGGTGATCGAAAACATAAAATCAGTCACTAGTTTCAATTTACTTCTTCTATTCGATTTACTTCCACTTCATCTCTTCTACAAATTTCTTCCGATCTTCCTTCGTATTCAACTTTAAACTCTCCTTTCGACGCATCGTCGCCCCTTTATACAGGTCAAACGATTGAAAGTTCTAGCATTCCAAAATTCGAGAATGTTCCAGCAATGTGTAGACTTTTTTAGACATCGTCCTATCTCTTTCCCGCACGCAGCTATTTTCTATTAACTGTTCTTGTCACGCATTGACGGACGTCTTGTCAATTTATTTTTAAAAAGTTGTAATGCCTTGCTTGACATGCATACATGAGTTAGGCAAAAATATTTATATTATTCATAGAAAAGCCAATGATTGTAAGGTGCCGGGTTTTTTAAAAAAGAGTTTATATGGTTTGGCTCAGTGGCGGGGCTCTCCGCCCGCGGAGTCAATGGTCGCGGGTTCGATTCCCGCATCGGAATAAATATTTATATGGATTTTTAAATGTTTATTCCGAGTCTGGTAACCCCCCCAATCCGCATTTCCTTTCCTGCCCCTTCCTTTCTTCTCTATCCTCTCCCTTCCTCTCCGCCAATCCACGGTCTGCCGTGCCAATGGATGCGTGGCTAGGGGCGAGCCTACGTTACGTAGTAAATGACGGCGACGTGGTTCGCCACCCGTCACGTCCTGATTCTCACGAGGGCGAAACGCGACCAATGACGAGCCGTTTCGCTGCGATGAATGGCAGTGGATGGAGCTCTGTGGTCTCTGCCAACCCCTGCGGGGGATAGGAGTAAATATATAAAAAAAAAAAAAATTATATGGTATCAAGCGCTGGTACATTATTATATATAATATATATAATCTATATATTACATATATAATCTATATATTACATATATAATCTATATATTACATATATAATGTACAAAGGAATACACATTATACAGTGGTAATGGCTTCACCATTAAAATCTTTTATGGATTATAATTGATTGCTTTATAAGGATTCGCGTGCAGGTGGTCTAGATATTATTTCGACGCGTATATCTCAAATACGGATTGATTGGGAATCGGATTGATTGGGAACGCAAATACCATAGTGTAAGTCATTTGAAAAATTCAGCTAACTATATATCGAATAAAGATCGGCATATAGTATATGTGTGTTGCCTCTATCCAGGAAACATTTTTCATTTAAAAGAAGGCGTGGGTTATTCGAAGGAAGGATTTATTTTTATCACCTGTGGATAATTTATTAGGGACGGATGGATGTAGGCAAAAATGTTACTAGTGTCATAAATAAAACAGTAAAGCTAGAGCTTATAAAAACTAGATTTGAATCGTCAATTGTTCTTATTTACCCTAAAGTATAAGTGTATATATATATATATATATATATATATATATATATATATAATGACTTTATGCTTTTTTTTCTTCCTTATTTAAATGATATATAAAATATTTTTTTGAGATTTGAACGAAAACAAATGTGCGTATTAATCAATCAACAGCCTGCGCCAGTCCACTGCTACACTGATGTCTCCCCCAAGCACCAGTTTGTCGGAGATCCGACAATCGTTGGAGCACACGAGTACTTGAGTGGAGACCGCGTCTCGCCAAACGTAGCGTGGGTCGCCCCCCGGCCATATGGTGCGACGATCTGCGTAGAGCGGCTAGCAGACATTGGTTGCGTGTAGCCGAAGATCGGGCTAGGTGACGCTTCTTGGGGCAGACCTATGTCCACCAGTGTACTGCCGCAGGCTATTAATGATGATTGAAAATAATCTGAGGTGTTTTTATTAGGTAGTTTTAAATTATAAACAAGTTCTTATAATATATAAAGTGTGTTGGAAAATAAATCTCAACGTTGACCCAAAGTATCACGCGCGGGTGTCGAGTTCGGAATCGGGCCATTCATCAAATGTGTACGGACGAAACAATAGGTCTCGTTAATTCCACCGAATGTAAATGAATGAGGAGCTCGTTAAAAAATATTTTGACAAATGGCCGCATCCATTTGGACGAACACTTTAATTTTTAAATCAAATTTATTTAACGACCGATTGGCTCAGTGGCCTCGCCCGCGGAGTCAATGCGCGACCATTGGTTCGATCCCCGCACCAGATTAAATTTATTTAATCTGATGCGGGGATCGAACCAATGGTATGGATTTGTAAATATTTATCCCGTTGCTGCCCTTTCCTTTCTTCTCTATCCTTTCCTTTCCTCTCTGCCAATCCACGGTCTGCCGTGCCAAAGGATGCATGGCTAAGGGCGAGCTTAGTCGCAAGCGTGCTGACCGTCCCGGGATCGGGCTCCCCCGGGTACTATGGTGCCTAACCTCAGCATGCAGGGCTCTGCTGGGGCTGACCTCCATCCTCCCTTGCGGCTCGTAGGATTCACTAATTAAAATTTAATATACCTAATGAAGGCGACGTGGTTCGACCTTCACCCGTCGAATTGAAGACCACTGACTCCGCGGGCGGAGGGCCCCGCCACTGAGCCAATCTGTCAAAAACTATATACATACTTGTTTAATAAATCATAAAATAATAAACTGTTATATTTTTTAAGCAAGACACAAAACAATATTTCCAAAAGGCTCGTTCAAAGCGGGATTTCTCCGCAAGTTACGATTATTGCCGCCATCCGGCTAGAAATACGTTCTAACGGTCAAACCTCTGTAATAAAATGTATTAAATATTGCCATCTTCCGGATATACCCACCCACTTGTTATTTATTTTACAGCATCAATTCAACCAATATAGATAATATTCTACGCGGTCGGGAATACATTTAAAAAATATATAAAACAACATTCAATATACATTAATTTTTATTTTCCAGACATTACAAATAATTCATTAATCAAACTTTTACCATTGTTTCACAATGAGATTCCTCTGGACGAAGAGGAAACGATGAAAGAAACTCTGCAGGTATCCTGGATTTTTGTGTTTTTTCTCCTTTCCTTTACAATGAGTTAATGTGTATGAATAAAACTTTTTAGACAGGCTGACATATAACCACGTAAATGTTCGGTTTTTCTTTTATGGGATAGGAAAGTAAACGGCCAGGCGTGTCACCTGATGAAAAGCAATCAACGCCACCCATAGACATCCGCAGCGCCATAGGCAGTGCAGGAGCGTTGCCGACCCTTATGGAAAGTATCATTATGGGAGTGGGGGAAGGGAGTTGGGCCTCCAGAACTCAACCGCTTACGAGATAAACCTACTCGATTGTCTTCCTATCCCATAAATATTTCGAATCATGTCCAGCAAAGAAACTCCGAGCGTACAGGACTATGCATACGGAGAAATGCGTAATCTTTCAGCATCTTTCATCACTTTCTAGAAATCGTTCGGAATAAATCCTGCCATTGCATTCCACCTCCGCATAAGCACCCACAAATATATTTCATTCCCACTATCTAGATGAACGATGATGCTGCACGTTGAGTTTGTCACGAAAGTTATTTCCAAACAAAACCACTCTATAGAACCAGTTTACGACATTACATACATACATACATATCATCATGCCTGTTTCCCGTAGGGGTAGGAAGAGACCACAGATCTCCATCCGGGCAAACCTGTCTTCCTTCCTCCACCCTCATCCATCTTTTCATTCATCCTTCCTCTCACATTCATCGTAACGAAACGGCTCTCCATTAGTCGCTTCTCGCCCTCGCGGGAATCAGATCGCGACGGGTCTCGAATCACGTCGCATCATTTTAAAATAGAATTTTTGCTTTCCATTAGGTGACACATTTGCTTGTTCGCCTACATATCCCATAAAAACGTTCACCGCTGAAAATAAGCTAAACCCAAGAAACCTCATCTCGCCGATCATCGGCTTCACGCATCTAGTTTTTGCCAGTCACCTTCCAAGATCGTCGCTTAACATTTGGCGGGCGTCCCACGTTATTTTACCCAAGACACAATGTTCACTCCAGCACTTGTCTACTCCCGCAATTATCGGTCCGATTCACTTCATCCAGCTCATTGCCATTCCTGTTTTGCTAATTCGGAAAACAATTTACCTTTGATAGATGTATAGATTATTTTTTTTAACATGATATTTTGGATACAGATACTCGACTCGTAGCAAATAACACTTAAATATAAACGCAAGGTTAATATATTCTCGTTAGTGAAAAGCTCGTAGAGCTTGATACCAAATCCTCGTAGGGTGTCTACGGAGTAATTTATGTAATTGCTACGTTAAGAGACGAGGGGGAGCATATTACGAACGACGGATTTTGAATAAGTCGACTTTACTGCTATTGTCTTCGTATATCATATTAGGTGGGGGGAAAAGTCTTTTCACTTATATTATAGTATGTAATAACTGGCTGGTTTTGGTGTCATTAAAAAGGGTACTTTAATAAAAAAGAATTTTAAATCGAAGATACATATCGCTCTGGTGTCAAAAGTGGAGCAAGATCGGCATATCATTAGTTATGATGTAACTGAAGAACTGGAAATTAACCACAAAACAGTTTTAACCCATTTAAAAAACAACTGGGTACATAAAAAAGCTCGATATTTGGGTGACACACCAGCTCAACCGCGTACTCACGTAATGAACCGTGTACTCATTAACGATTCTTTGTTGAGACGTAATGAAACCGAAACGTTTTTAAAGAGATTAATAAGTGGTGATAAAAATTGGATCACGTATGATAATAACTTGCAAAAAGTATGTGGTCAAAGGTCGGCCAGTTTCCACATGCTGTGGCAAGCCCAGGTTGAACTTTCAATAAGGTGATGCGTGTATAGTGGGATTGGAAGGTTATGAGCTTTTGCCACCGGACAGAAATATCGAATCCGATCTCTACTGCCAATAACTGATAAGATTAAACCAAGAATTTGAGAGAAAGAAGCCGGAACTGATCAATAGAAAGGGTGTGGTCTTTCAGACCAGACACATCTTTAGCCACTCAGCAAAAATAAAGTGTTTGACTGGGAGGTGTAAATGCATCCGCCATACAGCCCAGACCTCGCAACTTCAGACTTCCACCTGTTTCGGTTTCTGCAAAATTCTTTAGGCAGTGTCTTGACTAGCAAAACTACTTGTCGCGTTTTTTTTGATCAGACGTCCCAACATTTCTACAGCAACGATAGTTTCATGTCATCGAAGAATATGGCACAAACTTTGTGTTCGCAAATGGTCAGCCAAAACGACCAATTGGGTCAGTGGCCATCGATTCCCGCATCGGAATAAATATATGTATGGATCGCAAATATTTATTTCGAGTCTGGTAACCCCGCCAATACGCATTGGACAAGCGTGGTGGGTTTACATCCGTTCCTCCAGAAATGGAGAGGCCCGTGCTCAGCATTGGGACATAATATGGACTGTTAAAAAAAATGGTCAATAAGACATGTGTGACGTCTCCGGCTTGTGTTGCGAATGTCTACTTACCACCACCAGGTGACCCGCTTGCTCGTTTGCTTTCTTGCTATAAAAAATATGAATAGGATCATTTTAATATAAAAAAAAACATTCGTAATTTTTAATTAGTTGAATTAATTGAAAATTTTGTATACACATTGTGCTTTAAAATTTTTGCAAATCACGAAAATTAATGGCTGCGGCAAGTTTTCGACGCTTTGCGCCTGTACCTCACACTTGGACGGCAATATCGTCACTTTGTAAAGCTTTGAGCAATTTTTCAATGTCAAACCCCTATTGTGTTCTGTCTTAGCCAACTTACGTTGACTTTAATTGATGAAATGTGTAGCAACGGCACAGCCCTGATTAATATCATAGTAGAGTCTACTCTACCTGAAAGTGCTTCGTGTTGAGGCGAAACGCGTCTCGTATATTTGGGGGCAACAATTGGAATTGGAACCACGTTACCGTCATTTTTTACTAAATTAGGTATATTTAGATTCGTTATAGTGAATCCCACAAGCAAGGTAGGATGGAGGTCAGCCCTAGCAGAGCCCCGCGTGCTAAGGTAAAGCACTATAGTACCCGGGGGAGCCCGATCCCGGGACGGTCGGCACGCTTGCGACTAAGCTCGCCCCTAGCCACGCATCTATTGACACAGCAGACCGTGGATTGGCAGAGAGGAAGGAAGAAGGATAGAGAAGAAAGAAAAGGGCAGGGGAAAGGAAAGATTGATTTAGACAGGACGGTACGAGATTGGAACCATTCAAAAATCAAGCCTTATTTATAATCTATATAAATAATGAATCTCCCCGACTGTCTCCTGAACTATTGTGTCAATTTGGATGTAGCGCGTGATTCTAGATGTATGTGATTGGTCCTAGTCAGCATAAAAAAGTAAATCAAATGGATACGTTCATCCGAGTCGAAGGACCATTTTGTGACATTAATATATCGACGTAAAAATCGAAGTAAACGGACAAAATGAAAACTTACCACTATAGCCAAAAAACTTTCAACTCTGTACAAAATTTTCTATTGATCTTACAGCTGTGAGACAGAGAACATTCGACGAAGTATTTTTTCCGATCCGAATATGCTATGAAATAAATTTGGACACATGTGTCGTTTACAGCGTTTTCGCCTTTCCTTATGGAGATTTTGTTATGAACGCAAATTCTTTTATACCATGTTTTCTATTACAGTGAATTTTCAGATATTTGACGTGACTGATTTTTACGTTGACATGATAATCCATGCACGTCACCCCTGGTCGTTCTTTCTTTAAACTAGCTTACCCATCACGCGTTGCTGCGATCTCAGAACAAAGGAATATCAAGGAAACTCGTTATAATAAAATTTGATATACATTATGAATAGAGTGTGAGAGGAAGGATGGATGAAAAGATGGATGAGTGTGGAGGTAGCGGGGATGGTGGTGTGCCGGTATCGTAGCGGATGAAGATCATGATCAAGAATCTGTGGTCTCTGCAACCCCTACGAGAGACAGGCGTAACTATATGTATGTATATATGGTATACATTGTGTCATTTTTATTGAAACTTTTTCATGTACAACAACGTAAAACTTTGCGAGAGCGTATTTTAGAACTTCCCAATGTTTAATACCGATGAGATAAATGGTGTAGTAATTTATAAAGAATAAACAGACATAAATTCGTTTTTATATATACATAGATATATTTATGAATTCACTCTGAATAATAGAATAAGAAATGAAGATATAAGAGAGCGATGTGGAGTAAAAGAAGGTGACTTGACAAAAGTTGAGAAAGGGATGCTTAGACGGTTTGGGCACATAGAGTGGATGGAAGGAAGACGACTGACAAAATAAATTTACATTTCGAATGTGAATGGAATGGTCGATAGGGGAAGACCGCGATAAATGGAAGAGCCTAAAGAACCGCTGGGTGAAGTCTGGTGATTGAGATCTTCAGACATGAAGGTCGACCAAGCAGACGACCAAGCAAAGAGAGAATCGGTAAGCTGCGTTTATTGATTATTCGACTCATAACCTATTTCTTGCAGCGGACACCCTATATATTTAGCAGGACAATCTTATTTTCAGGATTCTCCAGCACTCGTACACAAACTGCTGTATAAAACTGTGAGTGCGCTTTATTTCTACAATAACGACCGCAATAACAATAAATAATCAGGCAGCGGACGTTTTTATTAACTTCAGTGGTGAAACTATCACAGCTAACCTCTATTTCCACCAGCTGTGACATACTTTGCTTTATAACTAGAAAAAAGAAAGCAATATTTTAAACATTACAAAAATGTCTACTAACCACTTCAACTGGAATTGGTTGTTATACTGAAAGACACACAGAGAAAGACGCGCACAGATATATAAATACGTACATATACCCACAGATAAACACCAATACAGAGTATATATATAATATATATATATATATATATATATATATATATATATATATATATATATATATATATATATATATATATATATATATATATATATATATCCAATATCAGCCTGCGGCAGTCCACTGCTGGACATAGGCCTCACCCAAGGCGCGCCACCTAGTCCGATCTTCGGCTACACGCATCCAGTCTCTGCCAGCCGCCTTGCGCAGATCGTCGCTCCATCTAGCAGGAAGGCGTCCCACACTACGTTTGCCGGGTTGCGGTCTCCACTCCAGCACTCGTCTACTCCAACAATTGTCGGTTCTCCGACAAACGTGTCCAGCCCATTGCCACTTCAGTCTGCTAACTTGAAGAGCAATGTCGGTGACTCTGGTTCTCCTGCGAAAGAGAAACCCCGAGCATAGCTCTCTCCATAGCCCTCTGAGCGACTTTGAGCTTGGCGAGGAGACGGACTGTCAGTGTCCACGTCTGGGCAACGTAAGAGAGTACGGGCAGGACGCACTGGTTGAAGACTTTTGTCTTCAGACTTTGTGGTATGGGCAATATTGTATGTTTTCTGTGGGAGTATGGTAATTTAGCGTCTTCAAAACTCTGACAACATGGCTAAGTTACATTTCAACACTATAATACCCAAAACCACACAAATGGCACAGGACAGTTTTGGGATGTAATAAAAACTTTCATATTAGGTTTCTGGTTATATCAAAAAAATATAATAAGATAATGGTTAAGGGTATGTTACATATAAGACCCACAAGAGCATGTACCGGATGTTACGGAATAAACATCTACCATAGTGTAGCTGCACATTAGAGGCCGCTCATATTACCTGTTTATTACACTATAATTCATACTCTGTACTTAGGAACACTTCGCTCTTTGTGAAAATAGCTGTATTATAAAATGGCCATTTATTTCTTGGGGTGAAAATTTATGGGAAAATGCTTAGTTTTTTTTTATATATCAAAGGCAAATGTCAAAGTGGGTTATCTGATGACGAAACAAAATCAACACCTTGATCAGAAGCGAGGTAAAGTAGGAATTTTAGATAATTATTTTTATTTCAACTATCACGGGGTTTAGCAGATAAATTTTCCCCATTTTCCCCATTTAATTATATTTATTACTATAAATATCATCAATACATCTATAAGAGATTACTTTTAGTTACTGACCCCCCTTTGTAAATAGATACAGCTGTTAAGTTTACCACAAAAAAAATATTTATAGTGATATGTACATTTCTTTTCCAAATGGTCGAGGCTTTTGCTACATCTAACATTTGAGATCCGCGTACTATTGATGATGATGATGATGATTTTTTTATGGGTGTGCTGAGTGGCCTGACTTGTGCCTTGTACAGTTGGAGGCAATGGCCAGATGTGAAACACTGCCTCGCTCTACTGAGCATACCCAGCTTTTTCGAAATAGCCATCATCTCATCAGCTTATCTTCACGGTCATTTATTAGTGTGCATTAAGTTAAAAATAACTTCCTCTTCTTCTAAGAGTGCCTCTCCGACTTGCGAAGGTTGGCAGCCAATTCAGCACAACTCTCCTCTTCCTTCGCGAGGTGCAGCAGTTCTGGAGCACTCGCTATCCCGGTCCACTCCCTGATATTATATAGCCAAGACTTTCGTTTTCGACCAGCTTGTTTTTTGTCCGCGTTTTTCCCATCATGATCAGTTGCAGCAACTTGTATCTGTCATGTCTCATGATATGACCCAGCTAAGCAACTTTTCCTCCTTCCCTTCCTCAAATGGTAAGCTCCTTCCCTTTCCTTTCTTCTCTTTCTTATCCATCCTCCCTTGCGACTCGTGGGATTTACTAAGACGAATTTAATATACCTAATTTGTTGAAAAATGACGGTGACGTGGTTCGCCACCCGTCACGTCCTGATTCTCACGAGGGTGAGAAGCCACCAAGGGAGAGCCATGTCGCTGCGATGAATGATAGCCAACCCCTGCGGGGATAGGCATGAATATATATAAATAAAAAAGCAACTTTTCTACTTTTGACGGTCTGCAAAAGTTCATGTTAAAAATAACCCCTTCGCTTAATTTAAATAATTTATACAGCAAGGGAAAACAGGCTCAAAACTTTCTAAACGTTCCTGATCTATATAAATATATTATTTTAATGATTCTTTTAGTTTCCTTGGCCATTCTGTATTTACCTTTTGTTTTGTCAGGAAATTAATCGAAGTTTATTCGATTAATTTAAATATTACTAATGCATTCGTATAAAGTTTAACCTCACTTTATATTTAAAGTCTGAGAGAATATAAGTAATTTTGTTATCGAAATTGAAACCTTCAAAAAGCAAGCCTACATACTTATATCACAAAGGCCCGCAACTCTTTTGCAACGCCTATAATCTTGCGGATGTCTATGGGTGGCATATATTGCTTTACCATCAAGCGACACGCTTGCTCGTGTGCCTTACTATCCTATATAAAAATTTAATTTTATTTATTAGTTATTATTTAATTGTTTTGATACTAGATTTCTTTCCAAAAATATGTCGCCGTCAATTTTTTTAACAAATTGGGTTTATTAAAATTTGTCGTGGTGAATCCCACGAGCCGCAAGGAAGGATGGAGATCAATCCCAGCAGAGCCCCGCATGCTGAGCTAAGGCACTATAGTACCCGGGGGAGTCCGATCCCGGGACAGTCGGCACGCTTGCGACTATGCTCGCCCGTAGCCACGCATCCATTGGCACTGCAGACCGTCGATTGGTGAAGAGGAAGGGAAAATAGAAGTGAAGAAAAGAAAGAGCAGGATGATAGGGATGTGATACAACCGCAACAGAAGGTAAGGATTCGGTGGTCGCTCGGGAGGCCGTGGTCGCGTACTCGTGTACTAATACCATAACTACCGGACAGGTAGCTAGGCAAAGATACTCCCTGACCTACATAAATGTAGGGTTTGGGGGTTAATTGAGACTTCTTAGTAACACCTTTTATTATTATATTTCACAATATTTCACCTTGACATTGACCTTGACGTTATTAACATATTTATAAACACCTTTAGCTCTATATGGACAGTCAAAAGTTTTACTTAGCTAAGATCCGCGACAAGCAAAACAATAACAGAAAATTAATAATGTGTGTTTTTCCGTTGGGTTTAGTGGATTTATTTGGAACTTAAACCAAAAACTTACCGAAAATCGGCCATCAACTCTCCACCCACCAACCACTATACACAACACCAAACACACATTACCACTTTTCCATCTTGTAAACGACACCTGTTTCGCCCCAACACGAGGCATCTTCAGGTATAGTAGACTCTACGGAAGACAACCGAAAAGTAAAGTTGGTTTAAGTTCCAAATAAATCCACTAAACCCAACGGAAAAACACACATTATTAATTTTCTGTTATTGTTTTGCTTGTCGCGGATCTTAGCTAAGTAAAACTTTTGACTATCCATATAGTGATGGATTTCCGCAAAGTAACGCCTGACTCCATTAATAACCTTTAGCTCTAACAACTTCGTTACACTCCCAACAACTCCTCTTACCTTTCTTCAACTCTCTCCTTCTATCATATTGTCCTCTCACTCGCACCTTTCATACGATTGCACAGACATAATACATAATTAATAATCGAATAAACAATCGGATAGTTCACAATCCTACATAAATACAAAATTATAATTAAAGTATCACTTAAATATACTATTTACGCAGTGCGGGAACTCTAAGGTATTAAGTTGAAAAGAAATTGATCTTCTCAAAGAACCGATTAAAGCGAGAAGCGATTAAGGAACTAAACAAAAATAATTCTACTAATGTGAAAAAACTCCGCTTTCTTATAAGAGCATTATAAAATTTCTTTTGCAA